>CM038217.1:179843672-180389218 GCA_021442155.1 Cymbidium sinense | reverse complement strand
TATGTTTTAATTGTATCACTTACATATTTTAAATTGAAATAATATATTATGATGCCATGCTCTACCTATTACAAATTTGGCCAAATTTCACCATTTTAAAGTATAAATCAACATTTTTATAAATAATGCTAGTGTAGGCTCGATTCCATGATTATAAAATACAAAAAGAATTTAAATTATGTAGAATAATATATTATGATATATGATGTTATACTATGCTATAACATATAATATTTATTTTGAACATAAAATCTTACTTTTTAGACTATAAGTGGCATAGCACACCTTTGGTACTACATTCCCAATTTCAAATTTAATAAATTTCATCATCTAATTAATTAAATCAAAATTTTATGATTTAAATTAATATAGACTATAATAATACCATAATACTGTAACATTTCAAAACATCTTATAACATCCAAAAATACATTATACATGCTCAAATATATGATGCAACATTATACTATAATATATGGTATTATAATATGATTTAGTGTTGGGGTTTATGGTATTCAAATC
This sequence comes from Cymbidium sinense, assembly GCA_021442155.1. NCBI lineage: Eukaryota > Viridiplantae > Streptophyta > Magnoliopsida > Asparagales > Orchidaceae > Cymbidium > Cymbidium sinense. The sequence continues at coordinate 180,388,696 of CM038217.1, read as the reverse complement.
TCTAATAGTCAAGGGAAAGTCTCTTGAAGACATTTTAGCTACCATAACTATGTTAGTAATAGGTCATCTTCAGATCTACTCCTAATGACATCTTTATTCAAGGTTTAGGGTTTAGGATTTTTGGTTTAGGGTTTAGGATTAGTTTAGGGTTTAGAGTTTAGCATTTAGGGTTAGTTTAGTGTGTTTATGGTTTAGGGTTTTACATTTAGGGTTGTAGGTTTTAGGGTTTATGGTTTAAGGGTTTAGGGTTTAGGATTTAGGGTTTAGGGTTTTAGGTTTAGGGTTTAGGGTTTAGGGTTTATGGTTTAGGGTTTAAGGTTTAGGATTTACAGTTTAGGGTTTAGGGTATCTAGGGTTTTAGGGTTTAAGTCATAGGTTTAGGGTTTAAATTTTAGTTTAGAATTTAGGATTTAGGGTTTAAGTTTTTTTTAATAGAGAATAAATTAAAATTCAATATTTGTTATTTTTGATTTGATCAACCAAGTAGCATCCCATGTTTTCTAAGACACAAGCAACGACATAGATCAAAAATGATCACCCATAGAGCAAATCAAAAGCCCTAGATAAGTTGATCTATCTCTACTATAAAGACAGTTCCATAAGCAGCATATTAGATCAACCATTCCTTAGTTTCTCTAGTTCCCATTAGAATGACCTCTCAAGTATGAGGATCTACCATCATTCTCCTTTCCACCACCACTGCTTCATCACTCCACCCACCTCCATAACCACCATCGCTCACCACCACCTCCATATCCACCAACACCTCCGCATCCCCACCACTAAGGATAATTGCCTCACATTCGCTCCATTGATCTTGAGCCTGGTTGATGGTGATGTTCATGTTGTCAAGGTTTTGGCCATTCTTAGGGTTTAAGTTTACTTTGTGGTTTAGTCTAGGGTTAGGTTTAGTTTTGGTAGGTTTGGTTTAGGGTTAAGTGTTTAGAGTTTAAGGTTTTAGGGTTTAGGGTTTAGAGTTTAAGATTTAGGGTTTAGGGTTTAAGGTTTTAGGATTTAGGGTTTAAGGTTTAGGGTTTAGGATTTAGGGTTTAGGTTTCAGAGTTTAGGGTTTTAGGGTTTAGGGTTTAAGGTTGTAGGTTTAGGGTTTAGGGTTTTAAAAAAAATTAAGTAAACTGGTATGTTTAAGATTATTTAGTTTAATTTTTTTATTTATTTGAGTTTATTTTACTTTTTATTTTTATTTAGGTTTAGTTTTTTATTTAGTTTAGTTTATTTATTTTAGGTATTTTATTTTAGTTTAGTTTTTAGGTTTAGGTTTATTTTTTAGTTGAGTTTTATTTTTATTTTATTTTTTAGTTTTAGGTTTTTTTTTATTTTAAGTTTAGGTTTACATTTTTATTTTATTTTTTTAGGTTTAGGTTTTAGGGTTTATTTATTAGTTAAGGTTAAGTTTTATTTTTAATTTATTTTATTTTATTTTTTTTAGGTTTAGATAGTTTAGATTTTTTTTAGTTTTTTATTTTATTTATTTTATTTTATTATTATTTTAAGTTTTGGTTTTTTTTAGTTAAGGGTTTAGTTTTATTATATATTTATTTTAAGTTTATTTTTAAGGTTTATTTTATTTAGTTTTATTTTATTGTATTTAGTTTATTTTATTTTTAGTTTTATTGTTTTAGGTTATTTTATGAGTTTATATATTTTAATTTATTTTAGGTTTTATTTATTTTATTTTTATTTAAATTTATTTTTATTTTATTTTATTTTGAGGTTTTTTAGTTTAGGTTTTATTTTATTTTATTTAGGTTTAAGTTTTTATTTATTTTATTTTTTTAGATTTTATTTAATTTAGTTTAAGTTTTAGGTTTGGATTTTAGGTTTAGGGTTTATTTTTATGGTTTATGGTTTTAGGGTTTTAGGTTTTTTAGTTTTATTTTAGGGTTAGGATTTATGGTTGGGTTTTATTTTAGATTTAGTTTAGGGTTTGAGAGTTTAGGTTAGGGTTGAGAGTATGAGTTTAGGGTTTAGTTTAGGTAGTTTTAGGGGGGTTTTTTAGGGTTTATAAGGTTTAGGTTTAGTTTAGGGTTTAGGTGTGGTTTAGGTTTAGGGTTTAGGTTTAGTGGTTGGGTTTAAGTGTTTGGGTTTAGGATTTAAGGTTTAGTTTAAAGTTTAGGGTTTAGGGTTTTATTCAAAAGAAAAAACCAAAAGTAAGTTTATTTAGTTTATTTTTTATTTATTTTAGTTTATTTTATTTTTTTTCATTTATTTATTTTTTTATTTTTATTTAGTTTTTTTATCTATTTTATGTTTATTTATATTAGTTTTATTTTTTTAGGTTTAGGTTTAGGTTTATCTTTATTTTTAATTTAGTTTTAGTTTTATTTTATTTTAGTTCAGTTTTTATTATTTATGTTTAAGTTTTGGTTTTAGTTTAAGTGTTTATTTCATTTTATTTTTCTATTTTATTTTGGTTTAGTTTTTTTATTTATTTATTTTTTAGGTTTCATTTAGTTTTTATTTATATTTTTTTAGGTTTGGGATTTTAGGTTTAGGGTTAGAGGTTTAGGTTTATTTGGGTTTAAGGTTTAGGTAGGGTTGTAGGTTTTAGGTTTATGGTTTAGGGTTTATGGATTAAGTTTGTGGTTGAGGTTTTAGTTTGTTTTTAGGTTTTAGGGTTTAGGTTTAGTTTATGGTTTAAGATTTAGGGATTAGGGTTTAGGTTTTAGGTCTAGGGTTAAGGTTTTAGTTTAGGGTTTAGGGTTTTTGTTTTTTTATTTTAATAGAGATTAAATTCTGATTCATCATTTCTTCATTTTGATTTCATCAACCAAGTAACACATCAAGTTTTTTAAGACACAAGCGATGACATAAATTAACAATAAGCATGCATAGAGCAAAACTAAAGACAGTTCCTTAAGCAGCAGATCAGATCGGTCATTCTTCAGTTTCTCTAGTTCCCATCAGAACCACCTTGACCTCTCGAGTAGGGGATCCACCATCATATCCCTTATCTCTAACTTCATAGCCATCATGCATATAACCTTCGTCTCTTTGCCCGCCTCCACAACCACCTCTACTTTGACCACCACCACCTCCATATCCACGTGCACCTCTAGATACCCCACCACTACTGTGATAACCGCTGCCTCCGCCTTCACGTCCATTGCCATATGTAGGCTGAGGCTGAGAGTGATGTTCCTGTTGTCAAGGTTCTGCCCATTCTTAGGGTTTAAGTTTATTAGGTTTTAGGGTTTAGGTTTCTTTTTTAATTTATTTAGTCACTTTAGGGTTAAGTTTAGGGTTTGGGGTTTATGGTTTAGAGTTTAGGGTTAGAGTTTAGTGTTTAGTGTTTAAGGTTTAATGTTTAGGGTTTAGGGTTTATGGTTTATGGTTTAGGGTTTAGGGTTTTAGGGTTTTAGGGTTTAGGGTTTAGGGTTTAGGGTTAGGGTTTAGGGTTTAGGGTTTAGGGCTTAGGGCTTAGGGTTTAGGGTTTAGGGTTTAGTGTTTAGGGATTAGGGTTGTAGGTTTAGTGTTGTAGGTTTAAGGTTTAAGGTTTTTTTAAAGAAAATTAATTAAACCTTTAGTTTCATTTTATTTAGTTTATTTTTTATTTATTTTAGTTTATTTTACTTTTTAATTTTATTTAGGATTATTTTTTATTTTTATTTAGTTTAGTTTATTTACTTTAATTTTTTATTTTAGTTTATTTTTCTTATTTTTGTTTATTTTTTAGGTTTCAGTTTAGGTTTATTTTTTAGTTGAGTTTTACTTTTAGATTATTTTTTAGGTTTAGGTTTAGGGTTTTTTTTTTAGGTTTAGGTTTTAGGTTTTATATTTTAATTTATGTTTAACCGTATTTTTAGTTTATTTTACTTTATGTAGTTTAGATTTTGGTTTAGGTTTAATTTATTTCAAGTTTAGGTTTAAATTTTATTTATTTTAGTTTAGTTTAGTTTATTTTAGTTTATGTTCAGGTTTATTTTAAGTTTAGGTTTTTTTTTATTATTTATTTTTAGGTTTTATTTTTAAGTTTATTTTTTAGGTTTAAGTTTTATTTAGTTTTATTTTATTTTATTTTAGGTTTATTTTATTTTTATTTTACGTTTAGTTTTTATTTTATTAAGTTTTTATATTCTTAGGTTTATTTTATTTTGTAGTTTAGTTTAGGTTTTTCTTTATTTTATTTTAAGTTTTTTGTTATGTTTAGGTTCTTATTTTATTTTGATTCTATTTTATTTAGGTTTAGGTTTATTAATTTATTTTATTTTAAAATTTTATTTAATTTCAAGTTTTTAACTTTTTAGGGTTTAGGGTTTAGGGTTTTAGGGTTTAGGGTTAGGGTTTAGGGTTTAGTATTTAGGGTGTTGTATTTAGGCTTTCGGGTTTAGGGTTTTTGGGTTTAGGATTTAGGGTTTAGGGTTCAAGGTTTAGGGTTAGCTTAGGGTTTAGGTTTAGTTAATGGTTTAGGGTTTAGGGTTTAAGGTTTAAGGTTTAGGGTTTAGGGTTTAGGGTTTAGAGTTTAGGGTTTTAGGTTTGTAAGTTTAACATCGAGGGTTTAGGGTCTAGGGTTTAGGGTTAAGGGTTTTTTTTTATTTTGGGGTTTTATTTATTTTAATTAAGTAAACTAGCATGTTTTGGTTTATTTAGTTTATTTTATTTATTCTAGTTTATTTTTTATTTTTATTTGGTCTATTTTAATTTCTATTTAGTTTAGTCTATTTATTTTAGTTTATTTTTTAGGTTTTGGTGTTTATTTAGACTAATTTTATTTTATTTTATTTTATTTTAGGTTTATATTATTTTTATTTAGGTTTACTTTTTATTTTATATAGTTTTTTTATTTATTTGGTTTAGTTTAGGTTTTTATTTATTTTATTTTAGTTTAGTTTTTATTTTTTATTTTATTTTTCTTTTTGGATTAGGATTAGGTTTAGTTTTTTATTTCATTTTATTTTTTTTAATTTTGGTTTAGGTCTTTTTATTTATTTTATTTTTAAGTTTTATTTCTTTATGGTTTAAGCTTTTAGCTTTTCAAAGTTTAGGGTTAGTTGAGGGTTTAAATTTTAGGGTTTAGGGTTTGGGGTTTAGGGTTAGGGTTTAGGGTTTAGGGTTTTATGGTTTTGGGGGTTTTAGGGTTTAGGGTTTAGGGTTTAAGGTTTAAGGTTTAAGGTTTAGGGATTTCACGGTTTAGGGTTTAGGGTTTAGGGTTTAGGGTTTAGCGTTTAGGGGTTCAAGTTTTAGTTTAAGGTTTAGGGTGTTTGGTTTTTTTTTTAATAGAGAACAAATTTATATTCAACATTTCTTCTTGATTTATTCAACAAATTTATATCCCATACCTGCGATAACCTCTGCCTTTTGCCTCCACTTGAGATCTAGAGCCTAGTTGGTTGTGTAGGGTTTAGGTTTAGAGTTTAGGATTTAAGGTTTAGGGATTCTAGGATTAATGCTTTTAAGGTTTAGGGTTTCGTGTTAGGGTTTAGGGTTTAGGGTTTAGGGTTGTAGGTTTAGTGTTGTAGCTATATGCTTTAAAATTTAGGGTTAGTTTTAGGGTTTAGTATTTAGGGTTTTGAGTTTAGAGTTTTTTTTTAAAAATAAAAATTAAGTAAACTAGTAAGTTTAGGTTTGTTTAGTTTATTTAGTTTATTTTATTTATCTATTTTAATTTATTTTATTTTACTTATTTAGGTTTATTTTTTATTTTTATTTAGTTTAGTTTATTTATTTTAGTTTATGTTTTTTATTTTTGTTTATTTTTCAGGTTTAGGTTAAAGTTTAGGTTTATTTTTTAGTTTAGTTTTAAGTTTATTTTATCTTTTAGGTTTAGGTTTTATTTTATATTTTTAGGTTTAGGATTAGGTAATTATTTTAGGTTTATTTTTAGGTATTATTTTTTAGTTTGGGTGTAGGTTTAGTTTTAGTTTATTTTATTTTACTTTAGTTTAGGTTTAGGTTTAGGTTTAGTTTATTTTAGGTTTAGGTTAAGGTTTTATTTATTTTATTTTAGTTTAGGTTTAGGTTTATTTTATTTTTATTTTAGGTTTAGTTTTTTTTAGTTTAAGGTTTAGGTTTTATTTTTTATTTATTTTTAGGTTTATTTTGTAGGTTTAGGATTTTATTTAGTTTTTATTTTATTTTATTTTATGTTTATTTTTTTATTTTAGGTTTAGTTTTTATTTTTTTTAGGTTTGTTATTTTTTTAGTTTAGTTTAGATGTTTATTTATTTTATTTTAGTTTTTATTTTTTATTTTTTATTTTTTAATTTATTTTTATGTTTAGGTTTAGGTTTTGGTTTTGTTTAAGTTTTTATTAATTTATTTTATTTTTAGGTCTCATTTAGTTTAGGTTTAGGTTTTTAGATTTTTAGGGTTTAGGGTTTAGGTTTTAGGTTTTTTTTTTGGGTTTATTTTTAGGTTTTATTTTATAGTTTTGGTTTAGGTTTATTTTTAGTTTAGTTTATTTTATTTAGTTTAGGGTTTGGTTTAATTTATTTTAGGTTTAGGTTTAGGTTTTATTTATTTTAGTTTAGGTTTAAGTTTAATTTTTTCATGTATTTTAGGTTTAAGTTTTTTTTAGTTTACAATTTAAGTTTTATTTTTTATTTATTTTTAGGTTTATTTTTATGTTTAGGATTTTATTTGGTTTTTAATTTAATTTAATTTATTTTAGGTTTTTTTTATTTTTAATTTATGTTTAGTTTTTATTTTATTTAGGTTTATTTTATTTTTAGTTTAGTTTAGGTTTTTATTTATCTTCTTTTAGTTTAATTTTTAGTTTTTATTTTATTTTTTTAAGGTTTATTTTAGGTTTAGGTTTAGGTTTAATTTATTTTAGTTTAGTTTATTTTAGTTTAGGTTTAGGTTTATTTTATTTTTAATTTAGGTTTATGTTTTATTTTTAGTTTAGGGTTTAGGTTTTTTTTTTGTAGGTTTATTTTTTAGGGTTAGGTTCTTATTTAATTTTTATTTTCTTTTATTTTAGGTTTAGTTTATTTTTATTTTTGGTTTAAGTTTTATTTTATTTATGTTTTTCATTTTTTAGTTAAGTTTAGGTTTTTATTTATTTTATTTTAGTTTAATTTTTATTTTTTATTTTATTTTCATTTTTAGTTTTCAGTTTAGGTTTAAGTTTTAATTTTGTTTTTATTTTATTATTATTTTTTAGGTTTTTTATTTATTTTATTTTTAGGTTTTATTTAGTTTAGGTTTGGGTTTTTAGCTTTTTAAAGTTTAGGTTTTAGGTTTTTATTTTAGGTTTATTTTTAGGTTTTATTTTTTAGTTTAGGTTTAGGATTATTTTTAATTTATTTTATTATATTTAGTTTAGGGTTTAGGTTTTATTTATTTTAGTATAGTTTATTTTAGTTTAGGTTTAGGTTTATTTTATTTTGTTCATTTTATTTTATTTTTTTAGGTGTTTTTATTTTTATGCATGATTTGGGTTTATTTTATTTTTTTTAGGTTTTATTTTTAAGTTTATGTTTTAGGTTTAAGTTTTGACTTATTTTTTATTTTATTTTATTTTAGGTTTATTTTAGTTTTATTCTACATTTAGTTTTTATTTAGGTTTTTTATTCTTAGGTTTATTTTATTTTTTATTTCAGTTTAGGTTTTTATTTATTTTATTTTAGTGTATTTTTATTTTATTTTATTTTTAGGTTTAGTTTTAATTTAATTTAATTTAATTTATTTTATTTAGGTTAAGGTTTTTTATTTATTTTATTTTTAGGTTTTATTTACTTTAGGTTTAGGTTTTGAGGTTTATTAGGCTTTAGGGTTTAGGGTTAGGGCTTAGTGTTTAGGGTTTAGGGTTAAGTGTTTAAGCTTTAGGGTTTAGGGTCTAGGGTTTGGGGTTTAGGTTTTGGGGTTTATGGTTAGGGTTTAAGGTTTAGTGTTTAAGCTTTAGGGTTTAGGGTTTAGGGTTTAGGGGTTAGGGTTAGCTTAGGGTTTAGGGTTAGTTTAGGGTTTAAAGTATATGGTGTAGGGTATGAGGTTTAGACTTTATGGTTTTCAAGGTTTATAGTTTATAATTTAGGGTTTAAGGTTTTAGGGTTAGGTTTTAGGGTTTAGGGTTTAGGGATTAGGGTTTAGGGTTTAGAGTTTTGGGTTGTAGGTTTAGGGTTGCAAGTTTAGGGTTTAGGGTTTAGTTTTAATTTTAGGGTTCAGGGTTTAGGGTTTAGGGTTTAGGGTTTAGGTTTTAGGGTTTAGGGTTTTTAGGGTATATTGATTAGGGTTTAGGGTTTAGGTTTTAGGTTTAAGGTTCATGCTCTAGTTTAGTTTTAGATTTAGGGTTTAGGTTTTCTTTTAAATAGAGAATAAATTCATATTCAACAATTCTTCTTTTCAAATTCATCAACCAAGCAGCACACCAAGTTTTCTAAGACACAAGCAATGATAGATATAAAAAATTAGTACACCTAGAGAAAATTGAAAACCCTAGATAACTAGAACGGTCTCTAGTGTAAAGAAATCATTCTATAAGCATCAGATCGGATTGGCCATTCTTTAGTTTCTCTAATTCCCATCAAAACTACCCCAGCCTCTCGAGTTATAGGATCCACCATCATATCCCCGATCTCTCCCTCCACCACACGGCTGTAACCTGTATCACTCCTCCCCCTCCATAACCATCACTACTCTTGCCACCACCTCCATATCCACTAGCACCTCCAGATCCCCCACCACCACTAAGATAACTATCACCTCCGCATTTGCCTGTTTAGCTGGTTGGGTGATGGTCTTCGTCAGGTTACCCATTCTTAGGGTTTAGATTTATGTTGAGGTTTATTAGGTTTTAGGGTTTAAGTTTACTTTTTAATTTATTTAGTTACTATAGGTTTAGGTTTAAGGTTTGGGTTTAGGGTTTAGGCTTTAAGGTTAGGGTTTAGGGTTTAGGGTATAAGGGTTTATGCTTTTAGGGTTTAGGGTTTAAGGTTTAGGGTTTTTTATAATTTAGGGTTTAGCGTTTAGGGTTTAGGGTTTTAGGGTTTATAGTTAAAGGCTTAGGGTTTAGGCTTTAGGGTTTAAGGTTTAGGGTTTATGGTTCAGGGTTAGTTTAGGGTTTAAGGTTTAGGGTTAGTTTAGCATTTAGGGTTAGTTTAGGATAATTTAGGTTTAGTTTAGTTTAGGGTTTAGGGTTAAGGATTTAGGGTTTAGGGTTTAGGATTTTAAGGTTTATGATTAGGCTTTTAGGTTTAGCGTTTAGGGTTTTCTAAGGTTTTGGATATAGGATTTAGGGTTTAGGGTTTAGGATTTATGGTTTATGGTTTTTTTTAAAAAAATTAAGTAAACCATTAGGTTTAGGTTTATTAAGTTTATTTTTTATTTATTTTAGTTTATTTTATTTTTTTAATTTAGTTTAGTTTATTTATTTTAGGATAATTTATTTTAATTTAGTTTTTTATTTTACTTTATTTATTAGGTTTAGATTTAGGTTTAGGTTTATTTTTTTAGTTGAGTTTTATTTATTTATTTCTTTTAAGTTTAGGTTTTATTTTTATTTTTAGTTTAGGTTTAGGTCTTTATTTTTTATTTTAGGTTTTAGTTTTAGGTTTTTATTTTAGATTTATGTTTAGGTGTTTTTTAGTTGAGGTTTAGGTTTATTTTTAGTTTATTTTATTTTATTTATTTAGGTTTACGTTTTATTTATTTGAGTTTAGTTTATTTTAGTTTAGGTTTAGGTTTATTTTATTTTGTATATATTATTTTTCTTTTATGTTTAGTTTTTTTTCAGTTTAATAGGTTTTATTTTATATTTATTTTAAGGTTTTATTTTAAGGTTTATTTTTTAGGTTAGGTTTTTATTTAATTTTTATTTTATTTTATTTTAAGTTTATTTTAATTTTTTAACATTTATTTTTTATTTTATTTATTCCTTTTATTCTTAGGTTTATCTTATTTTTTAGTTTAGTTTAAATTTTTATTATTTTATTTTAGTTTATTTTTATTATTTTATTTTATTTTATTTTTAGGTTTACATTTAGGTTTTAGTTCAATTTTTATTTTTTTATTTTTTTATTTTTGTATGTTTTGTTTTATTTATTTATTTTATTTTTAGGTTTATTTAGTTTAGGTTTAAGTTTTTTGATTTTTAGGGTTTAGGTTTAGGGTTTTAGAATTTAGGGTTTTAGAGTTTAGGGTTTATGGTTAGGGTTTAGGGTTTAAGTTTTAGGGTTTAGTGTTTAGGCTTTAGGGTTCAGGGTTTTTAGGGTTTAGGGTTAGCTTATGGTTTATGGTTAGTTTAGGATTTAGGGTTTAAACTATAGGTTTTAGGGTTTTTAGGGTTTCAGGTTTAAGGTTTAGGGTTTAGGGTTTAGTGTTTAGAGTTTAGGGTTTTCAGGTCTATCCTTTTATGGTTTAGGGTTTACGATTAGGGTTTAGGGTTTTTTAAGGTTTAGGGTTTAGGGTTTAGGGTTTAGGGTTTAGGATTTAGGGTTTATGATTTTTTTCAAATTAAGTAAACCATTAGGTTTAGGTTTATTTAATTTTTTATTTATTTATTTTAGTTTTGTTTATTTATTTTTGTTTAGTTTTTTATTTTAGTTTATATTTTTAGGTTTAGGTTTAGCTTTAAGTTTATTTTTTAGTTGACTTTAATTTTTATTTTATTTTTTAGGATTAGGTTTTATTTTTTATTTTTAGGTTTTTATTTTATTTTTTTTAAGTTTAGGTTTTAGGTTTACTTTTAAGTTTTATTTTTTAGTTTAGGTTTAGGTTTATTTTTAGTTCATTTTATTTTTTTTAGTTTAGGTTTAGGTTTTATTTATTTTAGTTTAGGTTTAAGTTTACTTTATTTTGTATGTTTTATTTTTACTATAGGTTTAGGTTTTTTCTTAGTTTAGGATTTAGGTTTTAAATTTAATTTATTTCTAGGTTTTATTTTTTAGGTTAGGGTTTTATTTGGTTTTTCTTTTATGTTATTTAAGGTTTTTTATATTTTTATTTTACGATATTTTTTATTTTATTTATGTATTTCATTCTTAGATTTATTTTATTTTTTAGTTTAGTTTAGGTTTTTATTTAATTTAATTTATTTTTTTATCAGTTTATTTTTTTATTTATAATTTTAGGTTTAGGTTTTAGTTTAAGTTATTATTATTATTATTATTATTATTATTATTATTATTATTATTATTATTATTATTATTTTATTATTATTATTATAATTATTATTTGTACTTATGTTTAGATTATTTTTATTTTATTTTTTAGGTTTTATTTAGTTTAGGCTTATCTTTTTTGGTTTTTAGGGTTTAGAGTTTAGGGTTTAGGGTTTAGGGTTTAGGGTTTAGTGTTTAGGGTTTTAGGATGTAACATTTTAGAGTTTATGGCTTAGGGTTAGGGTTTAGGGTTTAAGGTTTACTATTTAGTGTTTGGGCTTTAGGGTTTAGGGTTTTTATGATTTAGGTTTAGGGTTAGCTTAGGGTTTAGGGTTAGCTTAGGGTTTAAGGTTAGTTTAGGGTTTAGGGTTTAAGCTTTAGGCTTTATTGTTTAGGGTTTTTAGGAATTTTGGTTTATTGTTTAGGGTCAGTTTAGGGTTTAGGGTTTAGGGTTTATGATTATTTAAGGTTTAGGAATCTATTTTATTTTTTAGGTTTAGGTTTTAGGTTTTTATTTTAGGTTTATTTTTAGGTTTTTATTTTTAGTTTAGGTTTAGGTTTATTTTTAGTTTACTTTATTTTATTTTGTTTAGTGTTTAGGTTTAGATTACTTTAGGTTTAGGTTTAGGCTTTATTTATTTTAGTTTAGTATTTTTTAGTTTAAATTTATGTTTATTTTATTTTATTTATTTTATCTTTAGGTTTTTTTAGTTTAGGGTTTAGGTTTTATTTTTTATTTATTTTTTTGTTTATTTTTTAGGTTTAGGTTTTTATTTAATTATTATTTTATTTTATTTCAAGTTTACTATATTTTTATTTTACATTTAGTTTTTATTTCATTTATGTTTTTCACTTTTTAAGTTTATTTTTTTCAGTTTAGTTTTTATTTTTATTCATTTTATTTTATTTTAGTTTTTTTTATTTTATATTATTTTTGGGTTTAGGTTTCGGTTTAGGTTTAGGTTTTAGTTTAGGTTTTTATTTTATTTTATTAATTTATTTTATTTAGGTTTAAGTTTTTTATTTATTTTATTTTAGGTTTTATTTAGTTTTGGTTTAGGTTTATATGTTTTTAGGGTTTATGATTTAGGGTTTAGGGTTTAGGGTTTAGGGTTTAGGGTTCAGGTTTTAGTTTAGGGTTCATGGTTTTGGTTTTTTTTTTAATAGAGAACAAATAGAGATTCAACATTTCTTCTTTTTGATTTCATCAACCAAGTAACAAACTAGGGAAGTGAGGTAATAAAATGACCTCCTTAGGGCTAGCTAAAGCATCATGTTCTCGGGATGTCCAAACTTTATACCCATTACTATTCAATCTTATATAAGTAAACACATGAATAGAGGAAAGAGAACTCAATATTCATACACTTAAACTATAAGCACATGCATTTCTTATGTATTTGTAACTATCATCAAAACACATATTATTATTCATTTATAAGCTTTTAAAAAAATACATTATTTAAGTGATAATAGCTAGCTAAATATTAAATTAAATCAACACATGCAAGCTTACATAAAAGAAATCCATTTTATTTTACTTGAGTTTGAAAAGATGGATGCATGAATTCAAAAGACATACCAAATTTGACCTTAATGGGTTTAGGGTAAGGGTTTATGATTTTAGGGTTTAGGGTTTAGGGTTAGGGTTTATAGTTTAGGGTTTAGGTTTAGGGTTTAGGCTTTAGGGTTTAGGGTTTTAAGGGCTTAGGGTTTAGGGTTTAGGGTTTGCTTTGGGTTTAGGGTTAGTTTATTGTTTTGAATTTAGGGCTTAGGCTTTAGGGTTAAAGATTTTTAGGGTTTAGGGTTAGTTTAGGGTTTAAGGTTTGGGGTTTAGGGTTTAGGGTTTAGGGTTTAGGCTTTAGGGTTCAGGGTTTAGAGTTAGTTTAGGGTTTAGGGTTTAGGCTTTTAGGATTTAAGGTATAGTGTTTAGGGTTTAGGGGTTATTATTTAGGGTTTAGGGTTTAGGGTTTAAGGTTTAGGGTTTAGGGATTAAGGTTTAGGGTTTATGGTTTAAGGTTTAAAGTGAGTTTAGGGTATACGGTTGTAGATTTAAGGTTTAGGGTTTAGGATTCATTTTAGGGCTTAGGGTTTAGATTTAGAGTTTAGGGTTTAAGGTTTAGGGTTTAGGTTTATTTAGTTTATTTTTTATTTATTTTAGTTTATTTTATTTTATATTTGTATTTAGGTTTATTTTTATTTTGTTTATTTTATTTATTTCAAGTTTATTCATTTTAGTTTTGGTTTTTTATTTTAATTTATTTTTTAGGTTTAGGTTTAGGTTTATGTTTATGTTTTACTTTAGTTTTATTTTTATTTTATTTTCTAGGTTTAGGTTTTATTTTTTATTTTTAAGTTAAGGTTTAGGTTTTTAATTTATTTTCTAAGGTTTAGGTTTAAGGTTTTTATTTTAGGTTTATTTTTAGTTGAGGTTTAGGTTTATTTTTAGTTTATTTTATTTTATTTTATTTTATTTAGTTTAGGGTATAGTTTTAGTTTATTTCATGTTTAGGTTTATGTTTTATTTATTTTAGTTTAGGTTTTGGTTTATTTTATTTTGTTTATTTTAGGTTTAAGTTTTTTTTTTAGTTTAATGTTTAGGTTTTATTTTTTATTTATTTTTAGGTTTGTTTTTAGGTTTTATTTTATATTTAGGTATTTTATTTTTAGGTTTATTTTATTTTTTTTCATTTAGTTTAGGTTTTTATTTATTTGATTTTAGTTTATTTTTTATTTTATTTTTTGGTTTAAGATTTGGTTTAATTTTTGGTTTAGGTTTAGGTTCTAGTTTAGGTTTTTATTTTATTTTGTTTTTTATATAGGTTTAGGTTTTTTTATTTAATTTAATTTTTAGATTTTATTTGGTTTAGTTTTAGGTTTAAAGGTTTTTAAGGTTTGGGGTCTAGGGTTTACGGTTTAGGGTTTAGGATTTGGGGTTTAGGGCTTAGGGTTTAAGGTTGTAAGTTTAGGTTTAGGTTTAGGTTTAACAATATTTAAGTTTAAGGTTTAAGTTTAGGGTTTAGTTTAGGGTTTAAGTTTGGGAGTTTAGTATAGTTTAGGGTTGTAGGTTTCAGTTTAGGGATTAGGGTTTATGGTTTAGGATTATGGTTTTAAGGTTTAAAGCTTAGGTTTAGGGTTTATGATTTAGGGTTTAGGATTTTAGGGTATAGGGTTTAAGGTTTATGGTTAGTTTTAGGATTTAGGGTTTAGGGTTGTAAGTTTAGGGTTAGGGTTTAGGGATAGTTTTAGGGTTTAGCGTTTAGCGTTAGGGTTAATTTTTTAAAAAATTAAGTAAACTAGTAGGTTTATGTTTATTTAGTTTATCTTTTTATTTATTTTAATTTATTTTATTTTTATTTTAATGTTTATTTTTATTTAAGTTTTTATTTTATTTTATTATAGGTTTTTATTTTTGTTTAAGTTTTGTTTTTTATTTAGGTTTTAAAGTTTTTAGTTTAAATTAGGGTTTTAGTTATTTTAAGGTTTTGGGACTTGGGTTAGTTTTAGGGTTTAAGGTTTAGGGCTATATGTTTGGGGTTGTAGGTTTAGGGTTTAGTGTTTAGGATTTTGTTTAAAAAATTAAGAAAACCTATAGTTTAAAGTTTATTTAGTTTATTTTTATTTATTTTAGTTTATTTTACTTTTTATTTTTATTTAAGTTTATTTTTTATATTTATTTAGTTTAGTTTATTTATTTTAGGTTTATTTATTTTAGTTTAGGTTTTTTATTTTAGTTTAGTTTTTAGGTTTAGGTTTAGGTTTATGTTTATTTTTTAGTTTAGTTTTGTTTTTATTTTATCTTTTAGGTTTAGGTTTTATTTTTTAGTTTTTGGTTAGGTTTAGATTTTTATTTTCTTTTTGTAGGTTTAGGTTATAGGTATTTACTTTAGGTTTATTTTTAGGTTTTATTTTTTAGTTTAGGTTTAGGTTTATTTTTAGTTTATTTTATTTTATTTAGTTTAGGGTTTAGGTTTAGTTTATTTTAGGTATACATTTAGGTTTTATTTATTTTAGTTTATTTTATTTTAGATTAGGTTTAAGTCTATTTTATTATGTTTATTTTATGTTCTGGTTTTTTTAGTTTATGGTTTAGATTTTATTTTTTATTTACTTTTAGGTTTATTTTTTAGGTTTAAGTTTTTATTTAGTTTTTATTTTATTTAGGTTTTTAATTTTTTAGGTTTATTTTATTTTTCTAGTTTAATTTAGGTTTCTATTTATTTTATTTTAGTTTAGTTTTATCTTTTTTATTATTTTAATTTTAGGTTTAGGTTTAGGTTTAGGTTTAGGTTTTAGTTTAGGTTTTTATTTTATTTTATTATTTTATTTTATTTAGGTTTAAAATTTTTATTTATTTTATTTTTAGGTTTTATTTACTTTAGGTTTAGCTTTTAGGTTTTAAGGTTTAAGGTTTAGGGTTTTGGGTTTTGGGTTTAGGGTTTACGGTTAAGGGTTTAGGGTTGTAGGTTTTAGGGTTTAGGATTTAGGGCTTAGGGTTTATTGTTTAGTGTTTTAGGCTTTAGGGTTTACGGTTTAGGATTTAGGGTTTAGGGTTTCAAGGTTTAGGGTTTAAGGTTTATGGTTTAGTGTTTAGGGTTTAGGGCTAGGGTTTATTTATTTATTTATTTTATTATTTATATTTTTATTTTTATTTAATTTTTTATTTAGTTTTTATTTTAGGTTTATTTTATTTTTATTTTAGGTTTTTTTATATTAGGTTTATTTTATTTTCCTTCTAAGTTAAGTTTTTTATTTTTTTTACATTTTTATTTTTTAGTTTAGTTTATCTTTTTATTTAATTTATTTTATTTTAGTTTTTATTTTTTATTTTATTTTCTTTTTTGGTATAGGTTTAGGTTTTAGTTTATGTTTTTATTTTTATTTTTTTATTTTGGTTTAAGTTTTTTTATTTATTTTTTTGTTAGGTTTTATTTAGTTTAGGTTTAGGTTTTTAGCTCTTTAGGGATTAGGGTTTAGGGTTCATTTAGGGTTTAGGGTTTAGGGTTTGACGTTTAGGGTTTAGGGTTTAGGGTTTAGGGTTTTAGGGTTTTGGGTTTTAGGTTTTGGGTTTAGGGTTTATGGTTTAGAGTTTAGGATTTAGAGTTTAGGGTTTAGGGTTGTAGGTTTAGGGTTTAGGGTTTAGGGTTAGGTTTTTTTTTAATTTTTTTGAAATTTTTTTATTTAGGATTTAGGGTTTAGGGTTTAGGGTAAAGGGTTGTAGGTTTAGGGTTTTAAAAAAATTAAGAAAATCGGTAGGTTTAGGTTTATTTGGTTTATTTAGTTTATTTTATTTATTTTATTTTATTTTTTATTTAGGTTTATTTTTTATTTTTATTTAGTTTAGTTTATTGATTTTAGTTTATTAATTTTTGTTTAGGTTTTTTATTTTAGTTTATTTTTTAGGTTTATGTTTAGGTTTATTTTTATTTTTTAGTTTAGTTTTATTTTTTTATTTTTTTAAGTTTAAGTTCTATTTTCTATTTTTAGGTTTAGGTTTTTATTTTATTTTTTTATGTTTAGTAAAGGTTTTTATTTTATGTTTATTTTAAAGATTTATTTTTTAGTTTAGGTTTAGGTTTATTTTTATTTTATTTTATTTTATTTTGTTTAGGGTTTAAGTTTAGTTTATTTAGGTTTAGATTTAGGTTTTATTTATTTTAGTATATTTTATTTTAATTTAGGTTTAAGTTTATTTTATTTTTATTTTAGGTTTAGGTTTTTTTTAGTTTAGGGTTTATGTTTAATTTTTTATTTATTTTTAGGTTTTATTTTTAGGTTTATTGTTTAGGTTTAGATTTTTGTTTAATTTTTATTTTATTTTATTTTAGGTTTAGTTTTTACTTTATCTTGGTTTTTTTAATTTTTAGTTTAGTTTAGTTTTTATTTATTTTATTTTATTCTAGTTTTTATTTTTTATTTTATTTTCTAGGTTTAGGTTTAGGTTTAGGTTTTGGTTTAAGTTTTAGTTTATGTTATTATTTTATTTTATTTTGGTTTAGGTTTATTTATTTATTTTATTTTTAGGTTTTATTTAGTTTATGTTTAGGTTTATAGCTTTTTAGGGTTTAGGGTTGAAGGTTTAGGGTTTATGTTTAGTTTAGGGTTTAGGGTTTAGGGATTGGGATTTGGGTTTTAGGGTTTAGGGTTTAGGGTTTAAGGTTTAGAGCATAGAGGTTAGGGTTTAGGGTTTTAGGTTATAGGGTTTTTGGTTTTGGGTTTAGGGTTTAAGGTTTAGGGTTTAGGGTTTAGGGTTTTTAGGGTTTAGGGTTTTTAGGGTTTAGGGTTTAGGGTTTAGGGTTTAGATTTTTGGTTTATGGTTCAGGTTTTAGTTTAGGGTTTAGGCTATTTATTTTTGTTTTTTTAACATAGAACAAATTCAGGTTCAAAATTTATTTTTCTTGATTCCATCAACTAAGTAACACACCAAGTTTTCTAAGACATAAGCGACAACATAGTTTGAAAATGAGCACACATAAAGCAAATCAAAAACCCTAGATAACCAGAACTACCTCTACTATAAAGACACTGCTCCATAAGTAGCAGATCAGATTGGCCATTCTTCACTTTCTCCTGTTCCTATCAGAACCACCTCGGCCTCTCGAGTAATGGGATCCACCATTATATCCCCGATCTCTCCCTCTGCCACCACCATGGTTGTAACCTCTATCACTCTTTTCGCTTTCATAACCACCATTGCTTCGACCACCACCTCTATATCCACACCTCTAGATCCCCACCACCATTATGATAGCGTGCCTTCACCTTCGCCCTACACCGATATAGGGAGCACAGTTAAGAATGGTGTTCCTGCCATCAAGGTTCTGCCTATTCTTAGGGTTTAGGTTTAGGTTTATTAGGTTTTAAGGTTTATGTTTTATTTTTATTTAATTTTAGGTTTAATTTTTAGGTTTATGTTTTTATTTTATTTTATTTTAGGTTTATTTTATTTTTCTTTTACATTTAATTTTTATTTTATTTAGGTTATTTATTCTTAAGTTTATTTTATTTTTTAGTTTAGTTTAGGTTTTTATTTATTTTATTTTAGTTTATTTTTGTTAGTTTATTTTATTTTATTTTAGGTTTTATTTTGGTTTTAGTTTAGGTTTTATTTTATTTTATTTATTTATTTTATTTAGGTTTAGGTTTTATTTATTTATTTTTTATTTTTAAGTTTTATTTAGTTTAGGTTTAGGTTTTAGGTTTTAGTGTTTAGTGTTTAGGGTTTAGAGTTTAGGGTTTAGGGTTTTAGGGTTTATGGTTTTAGGGTTTAGGGTTTAGGGTTAGGGTTTTAGGTTTAGGGTTTAGTGTTTAGGCTTTAGGGTTTTAGGTTTTTAGGGTTTAGGGTTTAGGTTTTAGGGTTTAAGGTTAGCTTAGGGTGTAGGGTTAGTTTAGGGTTTAGGGTTTAAGGTTTAGGTTTAAGTTTAAGTTTAGTTTAGGTTTAGGTTTAAGTTAGTGTAGGTTTAAATTTTAGGTTTTAAGGTTTAGGTTTAGTTTAGGTTTAGGTTTAGGTTTAGTTTGTTTAAGTTTAGGGTTTTAGGTTTAAGTTTGTTTAGGTTTAAAGTTTAGGGTTTAGGGGTTTAGTTTTAGGGTTTAGGAGTTTAAACTTTAGGAGTTTTAAGGTTTAGAGTTTTGTTAGGGTTTAGGTTTAGGAGTTTAAGGTTTAAGGTTTAGGTTAAGTTTAGGTTTAGGGTTTAAGGTTTAGGGTTTAGGTTTAGGTTTAGGCTTCAGGGTTTAGGGTTAGGATTAGAGTTTAGGTTTTAGGGTTTAGGTTTAGGTTAGGTTATTAGTTTAGGAAGTTTTTTATTTTGGAAAAGTTAAAATTTTATTACCATAAAGGAAAAGATACAATGTTCTTAAAAATACAAATTCTATTTCTACAAGAAACTAAAAGCTAAACCCTCATCTTAGAAAAGAAACAAAAACATCAACTTCATGAGAAAAAACAAAATAAATAAAGCATAAAACATAATAGGTTGAGTCATCATGATTCCTTTTAGAAAGTAAGATAAGCAAGCTCCAGCAACAAGTAGGGATGGTGAGAAATGACCAGCCTTGGTAAAGTTCCAACTATGAAAGAATTCGCAAAAAACACTACCAAAGCAAAGTATAGCTAAAATGAAATGATAAGGATAAAGAGAGCAAAAGGAAAGAAAAGAAAGGCTCCTCAGTTAAGATCATCAAGGGGCAACAATACATATGAGCATCCTTCATAAGGGTTACAATCATATGTAAAGCTACCAACCAAAGAGAGGAGGTGAGTAACATCAAAGTCATAACTATACGATACCCCATCAAGGCTAGCGTCCATAGTGATCAGTCTACACTAAATAGAGAAAACAACCAACGGTCAATCAACCCACCAACTAAAACCCACACAATCACATAAAAGCCAACAACCTAGAAGTTACAATGGATCATTGGCTAATGGAATCAAGCAATACCACCAAAACCACCACAACATACCTTAACAAGCCAACAACTAAAACCACACACAAAGGAAGCCACCAACCACAAAACCAAAATCCCAATTGAAGGATCGGAAGGTTTGGCATCAAAAGGCTACAAATTGGCCAAGAAGAAGAAAAAACCAACAAAGAAAGGCGAACCAAGATTCCAAGGACAACTAAAGTCCTCCCACCAAAGCTAAGTAAAACATCCATAAGGCAACCCGAGAATAACCCATCATTAGTAAAAGGAAAGATCCCCATCAGCCAAGGAAAGTAGAAAAACTAGCAAAACACCACACAATAGAGAAACAACCAACCAATCTAGCCAACATAGCCTCTTAGCCAACCACCATAGTAGAAAACCCAAGTCAATGTAAGTCCAACAACCATCAACCCAAAATCACCCAGATAGAAAATAACAACCACCAAAGCCCTCAACCCAACCTAGAGCCAAGGAGGGCTAAAATAGAGGAGGACCAAAAGAAATAAAATAGAATCGATGACCAACATTCAACAAGATGAGAAAGTAATAGCCAAAACCTCCACCATTCCAAAATGAGGCTAAACCAAACCCACTTATCCCAAATATAGGAAAAAAAAATAAAATGGCCAATTAGCCAACCAACCTAACTAGTAACAACCTAATCAACCATTAGCCAACAAAACCACCAATTCAACTACCACAATAGCAGATCCAAAATAGGTAAGTGAGCAACTAGCCTCGAAATGAGGCAAAACTCATACATGAGGAAAACCCAATAGCAGATAAAACCACAACCCAAAAGGTGGTTATCAAAAATAGCCAAGGAAAAAATGTGGTAAAAACCCATCCAGGAACCACCAGACTAAAAAAACAAAATCAACTCAACTGATGATAATAACCCGAGTAAACACTAGGCCAAAAGTAAAGGTCAAAAGTAACAACCAGCTCCAAAGTGTGAAAATAAGCAAATAACCACAATCAAAAAGGGTTTAATAAAAGGCAAAAGAAAAGCAAAGGCTCATAAAAAAAATAACAAAGAAACCAAGCCAAGAAATTATAATAATGAGATAAAGGCAATCCAATATTATCTAGATTAACCAACCTCTTAATAGTTTAGGCAACATTTGGTTGTCAAATAAAGTGAACTTAAGTTGGCACCTAAAAATAAAAAAAAACATTACCTTCACGATGAATGTGGGGAATTTTAAAACAAACTTGAAAAAGAAGATTTTTTGTATGATTAAGGAGATAAAATAATTCAGCATTCCTATTTCTACTGGAATTAAGCATGTCAAAAAATAATAGAACATCAACTTCAAACCAGATGTTGAGAAAACCTCTATTCAAATAAGTTTCAATAGCTTTATTAACAAAAATAACAGAACAGGCTTTGAGAGGATAGGCAAAAGCACAAATGATAATACCTTTAGAATCCCTAAGGACACCACCATAGCCATATTTATTGGAAGCTACAGAACCATCAATATTCAGTTTAATCAAGTTGTCTTTAGGTTTGATCCAATGGATAATCTTAACACATTTATAAGGGCCAAGTCAGGAAGAATGATACCCAGGTTTTTAGCCACAAATTTGTAGCCTCTAAAATGAATGTTACTAATAAGATTGTCATTAAACATAGCATGAATTTTTTCTTTGGTTCTAGCCATGATCCTTTTATGGTTCATAGGAGTTCCATGATATTTAGCATCATTTCTATCCATCCAGATGAACCAAAGAAGGGAAATAGTAGTTAGAACTTTGATATGACCTTTCACAATCTTTTTGAAACAAACTTCAAGAAGTTAATATAAAGAAAGAGAACCATGCAAATAGTTGGAATTAAATAAATCATCATACCAAAGACAAAATTTAGAATAGCACCATTGACAAAATAGGATTTACATTTTCAATATGAAAGCAACAATAGCATTTTTGATTGTAAATAAAACCCTTTAGTCCATAGCAGAGTCCATAGGAATAAAGTTATTCAAAATCCTCCAAGCTAAAACTAAATAGGAAATGGGAATGATATTGTTCCAAAGTTTAATAAAGACACTGGAGGTTCTACTTATCTCTAATAAAATTCCAAACCACTTTAAGAACAAAATCACCATTATAAGGAAGCTTAAAAAGAATTTGATCAGGTTTGTTAGAAGAAATGGGGTTATTTTTAAAATTGTCAAAAAGAGAAATAGGGATATAATTCTCAAGTTTACTTTCATTCCAATTGTTATTAAGCCAAAAAGAGTTAACTTTGACAACAACATAGAGTGGGTAAATAAAAGGGTGTCAATGGAGTAGTTTCTAGTCTAGTTGTCTTGCCAAAAGAAAGAGGTACCTGAATGGATGCCCCAAGATATTAAGGATTCAACAATCCATTTAATGGAGCAAAGCCTTTTCCAAACTGGAGAGTCACAAACTTTATAAGCACAGATAAGAGGGTGTTTACCTTGGCAATATTTTTCCATCATAAAATTAGCCCAAAGTCTATCATTCTCTATAAAATTCCACCAAAGCTTATGAGAGAAAGCAGTGATAGCTTCACGAATAGGTTTGCAACCTAGTGCACCTTCACCCAAAGGACCAGAACATTTATGCCAAGATGTCATTCTTTTGGTAGAGTTATTAAAACCCCAAAAAAATTTATTAATCAAGATCAATTCTTAGTAGCTTTAGTGGGGATTATAGTTTGAATCAAATAAAGAGGCATTGAATTGAGAGTGCTTTTAAGAATAGTGAGCCAAAGGAAAGTAAATGGAATTCCCAAAATTTAAAATTTTTTGAATTAACTCATCAAGAGATGGGATTTTGGGCCTTTAAAGAGAGCACCCAAGTACTTTAGAGGTAAGTGTTGATGCTTAAAATCGATATGCAATATTTGATTTTATTATTGGAGATATGAGAGGAAGTGATAAAGCAGCTTTCCTTATCATTGATAGAAAGGCCACTTTCTCTACCAAATTTATTTAGAAAATACTTGAGATGCTTGATATGATGAATAGAAGCATTGCAAAAACAATGAAATCATCTACAAAGCTTAAATGGGAAATAAGAAGACCACCAAAAGTTCGTAGTTCATACTAGCATTGTTAAAGAATAAATCATTGATGCTCTAGATAAGTACTCAACAATGATAATAAATAATGTAAGATAAAGGATCCCCTTGTCTTAAGCCATGGGAAGAGGGAAAGAACCCCAAGCTTCCCTTAAGCAAAATTAAAACTAGGAATTATTAATACAATTTTTTAAGAAAAATAAATTTATCGAAAGCCTAAATTAGAATATGGAAAGAAAGTCCTATGAAATGTTATCAAAGGCTTAGGTAATATCTAATTTGAAAAGAATGTTGTGACCTCTATTCTTAGCATCAAGATCATGAATTAATTCTTGGGCTGATAAAATATTATCATAAATAGATCTACCTCTAATAAAACTAGTTTGGTTGAGAGAGATAATTTTATTAAATAAAGGACTAAGCTTATTGGTTAGAATTTTGGAAATCAACTTATTGAAGAAGGTGCAAAGACTAATAGGTCTAAATTCACTCCAATAGTTTAGATTACCTTTTTTATGTATGAGAATGATCGAAGTACTAGAAAAATATCAAGGAAAAGGATTACCATTAAAAAAAATCAACCTTTAAAAAAAATCAACCATAGCCTCAATTAAATCATTTTTAATGATAAACCAACATATTTGAAAATTTTGAGTAGTGAAACCCTTCGGACTAGTAATAGAATATATATTCATGCTATTAACCACATTAGGCATGATGGTAAGCAAATTATTACCATCATTAGTAATAATAAAAAGAATCAAAAGCAATTTAGAAATAGCTTCATAAGAGCAACTCTTATTAAGCATATTTCTAAAAATTAATAATTCCTTAATATCATTATTCTCCGCAATCCAAACACCATTATCATCTTTAATTTTTGGAATATTATTCAAAGCTCTCTTTTTATTAACTAAGGCATAGAAATACCTAGTATTCTTATCAACATCCGTAATATGCTGACTAGTAGTTTTTGGTGAAAGTAAGTCTCTTCCATATTTTGGAGTTACAAGTTTGTCTTTCGCCTCAGTCAAGTCACAAACTAATTTTTCCATATCTTTAATATTAGAAAAAAGTTTTTTAAAATAATGCTTATTCCACCAACCCAAATTTTGTTTAAGTCTTTAAAGTTAAACCAAAGTCTATTAATCCCCATAATTGTAAGATGTAAATGGGCTTTCTTTTACAACATCAAATAATCAATATCTGAATCCATGTGTCGAATCTAAAAGGAGGATTTATGTAATCTGTTAGAATTATCTTTAACAGAAACAAGGAGAGGAGCATAATTTGACATAGTTCTACTTAAATGATCAACATAAGTAATATGACATTAAGTAATCCAGTGAGTATTAAAATGAATCTAGTCCAACCTTTGTTGAAGTCTAAAGTTTTGACAAGTATAATTAGAACCGTTAAAGCCAATATCAACGAAATTAAAATTAAGGATCATATTGAAAAAATCTTCCATGGAATGAATATTGGAGGAGAAGCCACCACTCATTCAAAAGAAAATAAAATAGTGCTAAAATCACCACCTACAAACCAAGGTTTGTTGATCGAGGTAGCAAAATTCCTCAAATTATCCCAAAGATGATTTCTACTAGATCTATAACAAGATGCATAAACAAAAGAGCCCAAAACACAATAATCAACATAAGAGATTTGAGCATTGGTAACTTGTTGAAAATCATCAATAATAGAAACCTCAATGAAATTATTCCAAAAACACCAAATCTTATTACTAACATTAGAGAAAATTTTATTGAATCATTCTAGAAACATGGTTAATTTTATTAGCATGAATAAGAGGCTCAGAATAATAAGTAAATAAATATTATGAATGTGACAAATATCTAATATTATTATGAACAGAGAGGGTACTGATCTCTCTGATATTCCAAACAAAAAATTTAAACATAAGTAAAATAAAAATGGGTTAAGCAAAGTTTAATTTAGGGAGGAGTGAGAGGTTGCAGTAGATATAGTGTTTTTGGATAATTTGGGAGAGTAATTTTTTACACACTTTTTCTTTTTAGCATGATAAGTTTGAAACCATTTTTCCCCTAGAGTCATCATCCGAGCAAGATTTAGTAACATTGGTCACAAATTTAATAGAATTCTCCAAGTGTTTGGAGGGGAGTTCACCCTCTTCCAAATCCATATTAAGTCGAAAAGTTGGATTAACATAAATATTAAGATTATAAATGAGAGATGGTGACAATTTTGAACCATTTAAAGCACAATAGTTAAATCTAGATCAGAAATGTTTTCAGCATGCTCGACATCATTTAAATCCTCATTAAAAGCTTCATTTTCATCGATCAAAGTAGACATATATGCAGAAAAAGAATCAGAGGAAACATAATTATTTTCCAATAACTTTGAAAATTTATTATTCTTTGCATTAGAGATATTCAAATTCAAATAAGGAAAAAGAGGTAAATCATCCTACTAATTTTGAAAATCAGCCAAATCTATATTAATAGTAGGAGTCAAAACTTATTCAACAGGATTAACCTTGATATCCAAGGAATCAACCTCAATAATAGCCGCCATACCATTCTTAAGATCTGGGGCTGATTTTTGAACATAAGTAGGGATTGCCTTATGGGTAGGAACAACATTCTCTTTAGGAGGATTTTATTTTTTTTAAGTGGGGATGGAGAACAAAACATTTCAAATTATCTTGACTGTGAATTTTATAGTGGGAACAAAAAACTAGAATGTTCTCCAGTTCAACCTTTTACGAATACCTATTTTTTTAGATCCAATCCAAACTTCCTTAGGGTATTTTTAGTTATGTCTAATTGCACGAGGATCTGAGCCATAGAAAGGTGAGATCACTCGCTTTTGTTGCAAAGGCTGACCAAATAAAGCTCAGACAGTAAAAAGCACATGATGGGTAACAAAATGAATGCACATATTAGAAAGAGATAACCACACTGGGACAATAGGAGATTCCTCCTTAATGTCAAAAAGTGGTGACCATTAAAGGTGAAATAAGAATGACATGAAAAAACATGTGAATAATCCAGATCATTAGAAAGTTATATCAGGATATGCCAAGGGTCAATAAGACCATTCAAGAAAGCACCCATAAAATTGAGATTATGGAAAAAAGAATAGATCTTATCCAAATTAGCATAATGCAAAGAAAATTTACCAACAAGAGAAATTTCAAATGGTTTTGCCAACTTTTCAACATCCACATCAGAGAATATTATGACTGAAAAACCTCTAAAAGACATTAAAATGAGATTAACCAAATTAACAGAGGGAGAAGTCTTACCAAAGAGCACTTCCTCAAAAGATTTAGTAGAAGAAGCGGCATTAGGGTCACCAAGCCCCAAAATATTAGATGCCCTAGCCGAAGCATCCATAATCGGAGGTGGAGCCCAAGGAATAGAACTCACCATAGCCATGGTCAATGATGAAGCATCATGCAAATGGCCGATCATTCAAACCTTTGAATTTGATCAAAACCAAGTCAAAATAAATCCCTAATCGAGGATGCACCAAGAGGGATTCCAAAATCTCTAGAGAACGAGAGCTCTCTGGGGGGGGGCGAGGGTTTAGTTTAGGGTTTAGGGTTTTAGGGTTTATGGTTTATGGTTTAGGGTTTTAGTTTTAGTTTAGGGTTTTAGTTTAGGGTTTAGGTTTAGGGTTTAGTTTAGGTTTAGGTTAGGGTTTAGGGTTTAGGGTTGAGGTCTAGGGTTTAGAGTTTCAATTTTAAGGTTAGGGTTTTATTTTAGTTTATTTTTTTTGGGTTTAGGGGTTTAGGGTTTACTTATTTATTTTTTAATTAAGTAAAATGGTAGGTTTAGGTTTGTTTAATTTATTTTTTATTTATTTTAGTTTAGTTTAATTTTTATTTAGATTTAGGTTTATTTTAACTTTTTTTAGTTTAGTTTATTTATTTTTGGTTTATTTATTATAGTTTTGATTTTTTTTATTTTAATTTATTCTTTAGGTTTAGGTTTATTTTTTAGTTTAATTTAATTTTTTTTTGGCTTTAATTTTTATGTTTAGGTTTATGTTTAGGTTTTTATTTATTTTTTTTAGGTTTAGGTTTTATGTTTTTATTTTAGGTTTATTTATAGGTTTTATTTTTTAGTTAGGTTTAGGTTTATTTTTAGTTTATTTAATTTTATTTAATTTAGGTTTAGGTTTAAGTTTAGGTTTTATTTATTTTAGTTTAGGTTTAGGTTTAGGTTTATTTTTATTTTTGGTTTGGTTTTTTTTTTAGTTTAGGGTTTAGGTTTTATTTATTTATTTATTTTTTGGTTTATTATTTAGGTTTAAGTTTTTTTTAGTTTTTATTTTATTTTATTTTAGGTTTATTTTATTTTTATTTTAGGTTTAGTTTTTATTTTTTAGTTTTTAAGTTTTTAGTTTTGTTTAGGTTTTTATTTATTTTATTTTAATTTGGTTTTTAGTTTTTATGTTATTTTCAATTTAGTTTTAGGTTTAGTTTTAGGTTTAGGTTTAGGTTTTAGTTTAGGTTTTACTTTTATTTTATTTTGGTTTAGGTTTTGTTTAGGTTTAGGTTTTTAGTTTTTTAGGGTTTAGGTTTAGTTTAGGTTTAGGGTCTTAGGGTTTAGGGTTTAGTTTTAGGTTTAGGGTTTAGGGTTTAGGGTTTAGGGTTTAGGGTTTAGGGTTTAGGGTTTTTAGGGTTTAGGGTTTAAGGTTTAGAGTATAGTGTTTAGGTTTTAAGTTTAGGGTTTAAGTTTTTTGGTTTTTATAGAGATTAAGTTCAGATTTAACATTTCTTTTTTTTCAATTTCATCAACTAAGTAACACACCAAGTTTTTTAAGAAAAAATTAATGATATAGGTAAAAAATGAGCACACATAGAGCAAATCAAATACCTTAGGTAATTAGAATCGTCTCTACTTTAAGACACAATTCCATAAGTAGTAGATCGAATTGTTGATTCTTCAGTTTCCCCATTTTCCATCAGAACCACTCTAGCCTTTCGAGTAGCGGGATCCACTATCACATCCCTGATCTCTCCCTCCACCACCACCGTGGATGTAACCTTTGTCACTCCTCCTACCTCCATAACCACCATCACCATCTTTCTACCACCCACACCCTCTTGCGTGGCCTCCGCAGATCTAGATTGAGCCTAGTTGATGGTGATGTTCCATCAAGGTTCCCCTTATTCTTATAGGTTTAGGTTAAGGTTTATTAAGTTTTTTGTTTATTTTTTTTTTTAGGGTTTGGGGTTTAGGGTTTAGGGTTTAGGATTTAGGGTTTAGGGTTTAGGGTTTAGGGATTAGTGTTAGGGTTTAGGGTTTAGAGTTTAGGGTTTAGGTTTTTTTAGGATTTAGGGTTTTTTAGGGTTTAAGGTTTAGGGGTATGGTTTTAGGGTTGTAGGTTTAGGGTTTAAAGTTTAGGATTTTGGGTTTATGGTTTTAAGTAAACTAATTGTCTATTATTTATTTATTTTATTTTATTTTATTTTATTTTATTTTTATTTAGGTTTATTTTTTGTTTTTATTTAGTTTAGTTTATTTATTTTAGGTTTATTTAATTTAGTTTAGGTATTTTATTTCAGTATATTTTTTTAGGTTTAGGTTTAGGTTTAGGTTTATTTTTTAGCTAAGTTTTATTTTTATTATTATTTTTTTGGATAGATTTTATTTTTTATTTTTAAGTTCAAGTTTAGGTTTTTATTTTATTTTTGTAGGTTTGGGTTTAGGTTTATTTTTAGGTTTTATTTTTTAGTTTAGGTTTAGGTTTAATTTTGATTTATTTTATTTTGTTTTGTTTAGGTTTAGGTTTAGGTTTAGCTTATTTTACGATTAAGTTTAGGTTTTATTTATTTTGGTTTAGGTTTAAGTTTATTGTATTTTTATTTTAGGTTTAGGTTAAATTTTTTATTTATTTTAGGTTTTATTTTAAGGTTTTTTTTAGTTTAGGGTTTAAGGTTTAGAGATTAGGGTAAAGGGTTTTGGATTTAGGGTTTAGGGTTTAGGGTTATGGGCTTAGGGTTAGTTTTTTGGTTTAGGGTTTAGGGTTTAGGATTTAGGGTTCACGGTTTATGGTTTAGGTTTTAGGGTCTTTTTTTTAATTAAACTTGTAAGTTTAGGTTTATTTAATTTATTTTTTATTTATTTGAGTTTATTTTAATTTAAATTTTTATTTAGGTTTATTTATTTTTATTTAGTTTAGTTTATTTTTTTTAGGTTTATTTTTTTTAGTTTAGGTTTTTTATTTTATTTTATTTTTTAAGTTTAGGTTTATTTTTAGTTGAATTTTTTTATTTTAGGTTTAGCTTTTCTTTCTTATTTTTAAATTTAAGTTTAGGTTTTATTTTATTTTTTTAGGTTTAGGTTTTACTTTTTTATATTAGGTTTATTTGTAGGTTTTATTTTTTAGTTTAGGTTTAAGTTTATTTTTAGTTTATTATATTTTATTTAGTTTTGGTTTTAGTTTAAGTTTAGTTTATTTTCAGTTTAAGTTTAGGTTTTATATTTTTTATTTTAATTTATTTTAACTTAGGTTTAGGTTTATTTTATTTTGTTTATTATATTTTTATTTTAGGTTTAGGTTAAATGTTTTATTTTATATTTATTTTTAGGTTTATTTTTTAGGTTTAGGTTTTTAGTTAGTTTTTATTTTATTATATTTTAGGTTTATTTTATTCTGATTTTATGATTAATTTTTATTTTATGTAGGTTTTTTATTCTTAGATTTATTTATTTTCTTAGTTTAATTTAAGTTTTTATTTATTTTATTTTAGTTTACTTTTATTTTTCTTTTGTTATATTTTTAGGTTTCAGTTTAGATTTTAGTTTAGGTTTTTATTTTAATTTATTTTTTTATTTTATTTAGGTTTAAGTTTTTTTATTTATTTTATTATTAGAATTTATTTAGTTTAGGTTTAGGTTTTTAGGTTTAAGGTTTAGGATTTAGGGTTTAGGGAGGGTTTAGGGTTTTAGGGTTTAAGATTTAGGGTTAGGTGTAGGGTTTAAGGTTTAAGGTTTAGTGTTTAGACTTTAGGGTTTAGGGTTTTGAGAGTTTAGGGTTTAGGGTTTAGGATTTCGAGTTTATGGCTTTTTTTATAAATTAAGTAAATAGATAGGTTTATGTTTATTTAGTTTATTTTTTATTTATTTTAGTTTATTTTTTATTTAGGTTTATTTTTTATATTTATTTTATTTAATTTATTTATTATAGGTTTTTTTATTTTCGTTTAGCCTTTTTATTTTAGTTTATTTTTTAAGTATAGGTTTAGGTTTAAGTTTACTTTTTAGTTGAGTTTTATTTTTATTTTATTTTTAGGTTTAGGTTTTATTTTTAGGTCAAGTTTAGGTTTTTTTTTTATTTTGTTTAGGTTTTAGGTTTTTATTTTGGGTATATTTTTAGGTTTTATTTTTTTAGTTTAGGTTTAGGTTTATTTTTAGTTTATTTTATTTTCTTTTAGTTTAGGTTTAACTTTAGGTTTAATTTATTTTAGGATTAAGTTTAGGTTTCATTTATTTTAGTTTAGGTTTAGGTTTATTTTATTTTGTTAGTTTTATATTTATTTTAGGTTGAGATTTTTTTTTGGTTTAGGGTTTAGGTTTTAATTTTTATTTATTTTTAGGTTATATTTTAAGGTTTATTATTTAGTCTAGTTTTTTATTTAGTTTATATTTTATTATATTTTAGGGTTATTTTATTTTTATTTTATGCTTCATTTTTATTTTATTTAGATTTTTTATACTTAGGTTTATTTTATTTTATTTAGTTTAGTTTACATTTTATTTATTTTAGTTTACTTTATGTTATTTTATTTTTAGGTTTAGGTTTAGGTTTTAGATTAGCTTTTCATTTTATTTTATTAGGTTTAGGTATTTTTATTTATTTTATTTTTAAGTTTTATTTAGTTTAGGTTTAGGTTTTAGGTTTGATAGGTTAGGTTTAGGTTTAGGTTTAGATTTATGTTTAGGGTTTTAAGGTTTAGGGTTTAAGGTTAGGGGTTTAGGTTTAGGTTTAGGTTTAGTGTTTTGGCTTTAGGGTTTAAGGTTTTAGGGTTTTGATTAGGGATTAGGTTTAGGGTTTAGCTTTATGGTTTAGATTATTTAGGTTTAGGTTTAGGTTTAAACTTTAAATTGGTTTAAAACTTTAAGGTTTAGGTTTAGTTTAGTTTAGGAGTTTAGGTTTAGTTGTTTTAGGGTTTAGGGTTTAGTTTTGGGGTTTAAGGTTTATTTAGGGTTTAGGTTTTAGGGTTTGGGGTTTGTTTAGTTTAGTTTTGGGGTTTAGGTTTTGGGGTTTAGTTTAGGGTTTAGGGTTTTAGTTTAGGTTTAGGTTTAGGGTTTAGGGTTTTAGTTTAGGTTTAGGATTTATTTTAAATTAAGTATAGGGTTAGTTATTTATTATTATTTTATTTAGTTTATTTTATTTTATTTATATTTATTTAGGTTTATTTTTAATTTGTATTTAGTTTAATTTATTTATTTTAGTTTAGGTTTTTTTATTTTAGTTTATGTTTTAGGTTTTGATTTATTTTTTAGTTAAGTTTTATTCTTATTTTATTATTTAGGTTTAGGTTTTATTTTATATTTTTAGGTTTAGGTTTGGGTTTTTATTTTATTTTTTTAGGTTTAGGTTTTAGGTTTTTATTTTTGAATTATTTTTTTGGTTTTATTTTTTAGTTTACATTTAGGTTTATTTTTAATTTATTATATTTTTACATTGTTTAGGTTTATGGTTTAGGTTTAGGTTTTATTTTATTTTATTTATTTTATTTTTATTGTAGGTTAAGGTTTTTTTTAGTTTAAGGTTTAGGTTTTTTTTTTTTTTTATTTTAGGTGTTATTTTTAGGTTTATTTTTTAGGTTAAGGTTTTTATGTAGTTTTTATTTTATTTTATTTTAGATTTATTTTATTCTTATTTTACATTTAGTTTTTATTTTATTTAGGTTGTTTGTTCTTAGGTTTATTTTACTTTTAGTTTAGTTTAGGTTTATATTTATTTTATTTTTTTTTTATTTTAGGTTTAGGTTTAGGTTTTAGTTTAAGTTTTAATTTTTAATTTTTAATTTTTTATTTTATTTAGGTTGAGGTTTATTTATTTATTTTATTATTAAGTTTTATTTAGTTTAGGTTTTTTGGGTTTATGGTTTAGGGTTTAGGGTTCAGGGTTTTGGGTTTTGGGTTTTTAGTTTTGGATTTTAGGGCTTTGGGTTTTAGGGATTATGGTTTATGGTTTATGGTTAGGTTTTAGGGTTTAGGTTTAGTTTTTTTAATTTTGGTTTAGGTTTAGGGTTTAGTTTAGGTTTAGGGTTTGGGTTTAGGTTAGTTTAGGTTAGGTTGTAGGTTTTTGGTTTAGGGTTTGTTTAAATTAAGTAAACTGGTAGGTTTAGGTTTATTTAGTTTATTTTTTATTTATGCTAGTATATTTTATATTTTATATTTATTTAGGTTCATTTTTTACTTTTATTTTATTTTTTTTATACTTTTATTTTATTTTATTTTAATTAGGTTTAGCTTTTTTATACATGTTTTTATTAGGATTTATTTTGTTTAGGTTTAGGTTTTTAAGTTTTTAGGGATTAGGGTTTAGGGTTTAGGGTTTGGGGTTTAGGGTTTAGGGTTTAGAGTTTTAGGTTTTAGGATTTAGGGTTTAGGGTTTAGTATTTAAGGTTTAGGATTTAGGGTTTTAGGATTTAAGGATTTAGGGTTTAGGTTTTAGGGTTTAGGGTTTAGGGTTTTTAGGGTTTAGGGTTTATGGTTTAGCATTTAGGGTTTTGGTTTTAGGTCTAGGGTTCAGGTTTTAGTTTAGGGTTTAGGGTTTTGGTTTTTTTTAACAGAGAACAAATTTAGATTCAATATTTCTTCATTTTGATTTCATCAACCAAGTAACACACCATGTTTTTTCAGACACAAGCGATGACATAAATAAAAAATGAGCTCGCATAGAATAATTCAAAAACCTTGGAAAACTAGAACCGTCTCTATTATAAAGACATAGTTCCATATGCAACAGATTGGATTAACCATTCTTCAGTTTCTCTAGTTTCCATCAGAACCACCCAGGCTTCTCGAGTAGCATGATCCACCATCATATTCCTGATCTCTCCCTCTGCCTCCACCACAGCTGTAACCTCCGTTACTCCTCCTGCCTCCATAACCACCACACCACCCAATAACTCTAGATCCCCACCAGCGATTTATTCTTCATTCTCCACCATCTACCAGTTGTTGATGATGTTCCCTCCATCAGGTTCCATTCTTAGGGTTTAGTTTTATTAAGTTTTAGAATTTAGGTTTATTTTTTTAATTTATTCAGTTCCTTTAGCTTTTGTTTTAGGGTTTGGGGTTTAGGGTTAGGGTTTATGGTTTAGGCTTTAGGATTTAGAGCTTAGTGTTTATGGTTTAGGGTTTAGGCTTTATGCTTTTAGGGTTCAAGGTTTAGGGTTATGGTTTATGGTTTTAGGGTTTAGGGTTTTAGGGTTTAGGTTTAGGTTTAGGGGTAGAATTTAGGGCTTAGGGTTTAAGGTTTAGTGTTTCTTTAGTTTAAGTTTTGAGGTTTAAGGTTTAGGGTTTAGGTTTATAGTTAACAGGTTTAGGCATTAGGCTTTAGGTTTAGTTTAGGGTTTAGGGTTTTAGGGTTTAGGGTTGGATTTAGGGTTTAGGGTTTAGTAGGTTAGGGTTTATTTTTATGGTTTAGGGTTTAGGGTTGTTTATGGTTTAGGGTTTAGGTTTGAGTTTAAGGTTTAGGGTTTAGGATTAAGTTAGGTTTAGGGTTTTAGATTAGTTTAGTAGTTTTAGGGTTTAGGGTTTTTGGTTTATAAAATAACATAGGTTAGTTTATTTAGTTTTTTTTATTTTAGTTTAATTTATTTTTTTTATTTTTAGTTAGGTTTATTTTTTTATTTTGTTTAGTTTATTTTTTAAGTTTTTTTATTTTAGTTTTGTGTTTTTATTTTAGTTTATTTTTTAGGTTTAGGTTTAGGTTTATTTTTTTTTTTTTTTTTTTTTTTTTTTTTTTTTTTTTATTTTATTTTATTTTTTATTTTAGGTTTTATTTTTTAGGTTTAGGTTTTAGGTTTTTATTTTAGGTTTATTTTTAGGTTTTATATTTTAGGTTAGGTTTAGATTTATTTTTAGGTTTTTTTTTTGGTTTAGGGTTTAGGTTTAGGTTTAGGTTTTATTTATTTTAGTTTAGTTTATTTTAGTTTAGGTTTAGGTTTATTTTATTTTTTTTATTTTATTTATAGTTTAGGCTTAGGTTTTCTTTTTAGTTTAGGGTTTAGGTTTTTTTTCTATTTATTTTTAGGTATATTGTTTAGGTTTAGGTTTTTTCTAGTTTTTATTTTATTTTATTTTTATTTTAAGTTTTGTTTTTATTTTATTTAGGTTTTGTATTCTTAAGTTTATTTTATTTTTAGTGTAGTTTAGGTTTTTATTTATTTTATTTTCTTTTCTTTTTAGGTTTAGGTTTAGGTTTTAGTTTAAGTTTAGGTTTAGGTTTAGGTTTTAATTTTGGTTTTTACTTTATTTTATTTTCTTATTTTATTTAGGTTTAGGTTTTTTATTTTATTTATTTTTAAGTTTTATTTTGTTTAGGCTTAGGTTTTTAGCTTTTTAGGGTTTATGATTTAGGGTTTGCGGTTGCGGTTTAGGGTTGTAGGTTTTATGGTTTAGGGTTTAGGGTTTAGGGTTTAGGGTTTTAGGGTTTAGGGTTTAGGGTTTAGGGTTTTAAGGTTTAAGGAAAATGTTTAGGGCTATTGATTTAGGGTTCAGAGTTTAGGGTTGGGGTTTTTTTATGTTTTTTTAATTTTTTATTTTTTTTTTAAATTAGGTTAAGTGGCACGTTTAGGTTTATTTAGTATGTTTTTTATTTATTTTTGTTTATTTTATTTTTATTTTTATTTAATTTAGTTAATTTATTTTAGGTTTACTTATTTTAGTTTAGGTTTCTTATTTTAGTTTATTTTTAGGTTTAGGTTTAGGTTTAAGTTTATTTTTTAGTTAGTTTTATTTTTATTTTATTTTTTGGTTTAGTTTTTTTAGGTTGAGTTTAGGTTTTATTTTTATTTTTTTGTTTTATTTAGGTTTATTTTAGGTTTTATTTTTAGTTTAGATTAGGTTTATTTTTAGTTTATTTTATTTAGGTTTAGGTTTAGGTTTAGGTTTAGTTTTAGGTTTAGGTTTATTTTATTTTTTTAGTTTTATTTTTTAGGTTTAGGTTTATTTATTTTATTTTAGGTTTTTATTTTATTAGGGGTTTATTTTATTTTATTTTATTTTATTTTTTTAGGTTTAGTTTTATTTATATTTTATTTTTTTTTTTATTTATTTATTTTAGGTTAGTTTATTTTATTTTATTTTATTTTATTTTATTATTTTATTTTATTTTTGGTTTTAGGTTTTTATTTTATTTTATTTTTTAGGTTTTATTTTTTTAGGTTTAGGTTTTAGCTTTTTAAGGTTTAGGGTTATTTGAGGGTCTAGGGTTTAGGGTTTAGGGTTTACATTTAAGGTCTATTGTTCAGGTTTTAGTTTAGGGTTTGGGGTTTTTGGTTTTTTAATAGAGAACAAATTTAGATTCAACATTTCTTCTTTTCGATTTCATCAACCAAGTAAGCATTTCTTCTTTTCGATTTCATCAACCAAGTAACACACCAAGTTTTCTATGTCACAGGCGACAACATAGATAAAAAATGAGCACACATAGAGAAAATCAAAAATCATAGATAACTAGAACCATCTGTACTGTAAAGACATAGTTCCATAAGTAGAAGATTAGATCGGTCGTTGTTTAGTTTCTCCAATTTCCATCAAAACCATGCCAGCCTCTCGAGTAGCAAGATCCACCATCATATCCCCGATCTATCCCACCGTCACCACTAGGGCTGTAACCTCCGTCGCTCTTCCCGCCTTGATAACCACCACTGATCTAACCACCACCTCCATATCCACACACCTCAGATCCCCACCACCACCTTGATAACGACGCCTTCACCTTTGCCTTCATTTCGGATCTAGATTGAGAGCTGGTTGATGGTGATGTTCATCTTTGTCAAGGTTCTACCCATTCTTAGGGTTTAGGTTTTTTTATGGAAATTAAGGGAATTTTATTACCACAAAGAAAAAAGTTCTTAGAGGGGTTAAGCCTCTAAACTAATGCTCAAAGAGCTACAATAGTCCTAAAGAGATAAACCCCCTAACTATTACAATAATATAAGAAAAAAACAAAAGCAAAAGTAAAACCAAATTGGCAACAACAATAAATCCATGTACATAACAGCAACATCCACTAGGTCCTTTTGATACCAGCAAGATCCATCTACAAGATTCTCCCAACATATAAAAGAAATCTGCAACATACTAATGAAAGGATGAGTACAATTAAGCAAGCATAAAGAGTATGAGCAAAGAAAAGGAGCAAAGAAAAAAGAAAGTTACAATCATCTCAAGGAACAACACAATATGTAAGCATCTAACTTTCAAAGAATGTTTACAATCACATATAGTGCTACCAAACAAAATAAGATAGAGAGGGAAATATCAAGGACATCATTGCCAGCATACCTCTTGTAGCCCATCATCTTGCAAAGCTACAAACTCCTCCAAGCAGTAGACATAATAGCCAACCACAAAGTCACCAAAACATATAAGCCCAATAAGGCAGAAAATCAACCAACCATTAAGGACAGTAGCAGTACATTAGGAACACCCCCGAAGCCACCACCAAAGAGGAATATCAACACCAAAGGGAGCAAGCATCATGACCTTAACAACACAAACCAAATAAAAACCAAGACAAAAAAAACAAACACAAGAGCTCATGTCCTCCACAAGCAAACATGAAAGGCAACAAGGCTATCACCCAAACTAGAAAGAGGGAAGCAGCAGCAGCCAAGAGAGGAGAACCGAAGGTGAGCAAGCCAACCAACATGTCACCAGAAAGGGAATGATAGGCCAAAATAGCCACCCATCCAACCAACCTAGCCAACCAAAATAGCCAACCAACCCAAGCAGCCAACGTAGCCTCCTAACCAACCACTAGAGCAGCAAAAAATCTGAATCAGTGATAAGACCTACAACATCCATCATGCTAAAACCACCCAAGACAACTAGGAAAATGGTAGAAGCAAACAACAGCATCCACCAAACCCAACCAAAGCAGTAGAAATTCTAATCCATGTGAGGTGAATAGCCAGCCAAAAATAAAATGGAGCAAAGACTAGTAAGACAAACTAAAATCCATCCATCAGGAGCAGCAACAATACAATAAGAACACCACCAAAGCCAATATCAAAAAGTTGGAGAAATATCAATGAGTGCAAGCATAATAACCATAGCCAAGTTAGGCACCAATAAACCAAACCAAGTCACCAGATCCCAAAGCAAAACAACATCCACTAATAGCCATCAACCAGCCAACCCAAAATAATAACAAAAACAAAGCAGCTGCAGCAAAGAGAGGAAGACTAATACAGAAGAGGCAAAAACCATGACCAAAAGAAAAAACCCAAACCAGCAAAACCAACAACCAAAACCCAATCCACAAAAAAAAATAATAAATAATAATCAACAAATAACCTCCACCTTGCCAAATCCAATTCAAAATTAGACTGCCAATAGTCCCCGCCACCAACAAAAACGGATAAACTAGTTAACACAGCTAGCTAGCCAACCAACCTAGTCCACCCAGCCAACCACCACATAAGCAGAAAATCCAACTCAGTTAAGGAAGCAACCAGCCTGGAGATATGACAAACCCCATGTAGAAAATAGCAGGCAAAGCTACCACACAAATGAAGGTCACAAAAAATAACCAAGCAATAATAATTACCCAGCCAAGCAAATAGCTTCCACCAGGCCAAAAAAACAAAAATAACCCAGGTAGAAAAAACAAGAACCACCACGCCAACCCAAAAGAAAAAGATCAAAAAGAAAACCTAGCATAGGCCTGAGAGAGAAAATAAGTAAATGACCACAACCTAAAGAGGGTTTAACAAAAGGGAACCAAAATTAATGGCTCATCAAAAACCAACAAAAAAACCAAGCCAAAAAAATTATAATCTGAGATAAGGTAATCTAGTGTTATTCAGATTGACAAAACCCCTTAAAAGTTTAGGCAAATTTTGATTGTGAAATAATGTGAAATCGCTGTCGGCACAAAAGTAGCCAAGAAATTAGCATAAGCATTACCCTCATAAAGGATATGGGAAATTTAATAATGAACTTGAGAAAGAATATTTTTAGTATGATTGAGAACATAAAATAAATCAGCATTTCCTGTTCTATTAAAGTTTAGCATGCCAAGAAGCAAGAGCGCATCAACTTCAATCCAGATGTTGAGGAAACCTTTATTCAAACAAATTTCAATTGCTTTATTGACAGCTATAAGCTCAGCGTAGATAATAGAATAGGCTTTGAGAGGATAGGAAACATCACAAATGACAGTACCTTTAGAATCCCTAAGGATAGCACCACAACCATATTTATTGGAAGCAACATAACCATCAGTACTCGCTTTAATCAAATTTTCTTTGGGTTTGATCCAATGGATAGTCCTAACTCTTTTATAAGAGCCAACATCAGTAGAATGATGCCCAATTTTTTAGCCACAAATTGTAGCATCTAAAATGAATGTTACTAATAAGATTGGCATTAAATAGAGCTTAAAATTTTTGTTTGGGTCTAGCCAGGATCCTTTTATGGCTCATAGGAATACCATGATATTTAGCATCATTTCTGTACATCTAGATGAACTAGATAAGGGTAATAGTAACTAGAACTTTGATATGATCTTTCACAATTTTTTGGAAACAGACTTCAAGAAGTTGATATATGGAAAGAGAGCCATGAAAGTAGTTTGTATTAAATAAATCATCATACCATAAAAATAATTTAGAAGCAATAACACCATTGACAAAAACATGATTAACATTTTCAATATGAAAGCAACAATAGCACTTTGAAGGAAAATATAGCCCTTTATTCCAGAGCAAAGAGTCCATAGGAATAAAGTTATTCAAAATCCTCTAAGCCAAAATCGAATAAGAAATGGGAATGATATTGTTCGAAAGTTTAATGAAAACATTAGAGGAGTTCTGCTTATCTGTAATAAACTTCCAAACTGCTTTAAGAATAAAATCACCATTGTAAGAAAGCTTAAAGAGAATTTGGTTAGGGTTGTTAGAGAAAATTGGGATATTTCTAAAGTTATCAAAAAGAGAAATAGGGATATAATTCATAAGTTTGTATTCATTCCAAGTGTTATTATGCTAGAAAGAGTTAACATTGATAGCTACAGTAGAGTGGCCATATGATTTGGAGCTTACTATGTTCATGTATACAAATTTACATATGTTTGAATGCAAATGGGTATATAGTCTGGACATCCTGGGAATATGAGGCTTTAGCTAGCTCAAAGGAGGTCATTTGATAACCTCACTTCCCTGGTTTTACAACAACACATGCCAATTTAGTTTCATTCTTATATTTTTTTGTATAAGAATTTGGACAAATTTTTAAATTAATATGTTAAAATAATTCAATCAAATAAAATATAAATTCAAAACATACACATACATTCATCATTTAAGTGTGCAAAAATATGTTGCATCTATAGATACACTTAGGATTAAATCATATGCATATTACATGTGATGGAAAGGAATGATTTAATATATTTTATGTGGTAGTAATTTAATTAAAGTAATCTTACGATGCCTTTCATTTTGAATATGATTATTTAAAATGAACCTAAACTTAGGATTAATTAAATCATTTAATAAGCCATTCACTGAAGAGAACTAAATCAAATTAATATACTTTAGAAAGTGACTTAAGGTAGGGATGAAAGAGGGAAATCCTCTTTTCCTCACTTTATACACTTAGTTGCTAAGTGTAATCAAATGGAACAAAAGAAAACACAAATTAAAATTCTCAAATCAATTAAACTACTTCAAGTGAAATCAGCATTTCATGTTAAATTGAATCCTTCTACACTTAGAAAATACAACACTAATGCCTAACAAGACTTACCACACAAGCCTTAGTACACACATTAGAAATAAGTCACCACTTCTAGCTTTAAGTTAGGATGGTGTTTGATGTGATGTATGTTTTATTTTATGATGTATTATTTTAGATTGAATGTTAGAGTGTATGCTTTGTAGAATGGATTATAGGCTAATATTAGCCTAATCATGTCTTTTTGCAAGAAATTATGCTTAAGGGATGCTTAAAAATAAATATAAATGCTCTTTTTGCAGGTTGCTTAAATCCTAAAGCGTAGTCCAAGTTAGGATAGGTGGGCTTAGTTACCCTTGTGTAGAGTGCTAAGTCCAAATTATAAAACAACTAGTTGGGATTACATATATATTTAGTTAACCTCTATTTTGCAGGTGTAGTTAGATTTACTTTTTCCACATAAATGTAATTTTTACAATAGAAATTAGGATTAGTGCTATGGGGGATTAGAATGAGAAGTGGCTAGAAGGCTTTGTCTAGGGGTACCCTTTGATGCCTTTGAAGCAAGCACCATCAAAATCAAAGAGGGAACCAAATCAGAAATGGAGATATGAAGAAAGAAGACCCCATAGCATTTAATATAATTATAATTATTCTTTCATATTTCGGTTGGGTAGAGCTTGGCTACCCATCTTTTCTCTCGTTGTAATGATAATACTGACGATCACTTTTATTCTTTTACTATAGTTTATATAATTCTTTGATGTTATGTTTAAATTGTGCATTAGTACGACATGCTTATCATTGTTTATTAAATGAATGATGCATACGATTAAGCTCTTAGGATAAAATTAACTTTTATACCCAACTAATCACTCATAGCTAAATTTTAAACAACTCATATCTGAATATGGTTATATGTTTCACATCATGCATGAATATTCTTTCTCTTGAACATGAAGGATCTCCATCCTTGCACGATAAAGGAATGCTTGACCTCTGAGGGCATCCCTTGTGGTGGAAAACACCTTATTCTAACTGATTTAACCCATAACTTATTTCATCATGCATTTTAGCATAAGAAATCCAAAAGCCTCTATCAAAATGTTTTGCCTAAAATGAAAGAAAATTTGAATAGATTTTTCATCTATAGATTAAGTCATATGCTCATGCCCCACATGCTCTAGTCTCTTACGGAGTGTGTTTAGGACTTTAGTCTCTTTCTAATTCAAAAACTACAATAGCTATCTTGCAATTCATAAGACCAGACTACATGGTTTTAAAATCATCGGAAGAGTTAGCTGGCGGCCACTCCAAGTAGTTATAAGTGTAGAAGTCAGACAATCTATAAACTAAAGTAAACTAAAATAAATAAAAATTAAATTAAATAAACTAAATAAATTGAAACCTACTAGTTTACATAATTTTAAAAAATAAAAATAAATAAATAAATTATAAAATAAATAAAAAAATCAAATAAATGCACTAAATAAACCAAAACCTACTAGTTTATTAATTTAAAAAAATAAAAAAAATAAAAAATAAAGCAAAAAACCCTAGCCCTAAACCTTCAACCCTAAAATTAACCCTAAACCATAAACCCTAAACCTACAACTCTAAACGTTAAACCCTAAACCTGAAACCTAAAACCCTAAACCCTAAACCCTAAAACCCTAAACCCTAAATCCTACAAGCATAAACCCAAAACCCAAAATCCCAAACTCTAAACTCAAAACCCTAAACCCTAAAAACCAGCAAACCTAAACCCAAACTAAATAAAACCTAAAAATAAAATTAAAACATAAAACATAAACATAGATAAAATAAAAAGTAAAAAAAATAAAAAACATAAACTAAAACCTAAACCTAAACCTAAAACTAAAAATAAAATAAAATGAAAAATAAAAACTAAACTAAAATAAAATAAATAAAAACTTAAACTAAATTAAAAAAAATAAACCTAAAAATAAAAGACCTAAATAAAATAAAAACTAAACATAAAATAAAAATAAAATAAACCTAAAATAAAATTAAATAAAAACTAAATAAAAACCTAAACCTAAAAAATAAACCTT
This sequence comes from Cymbidium sinense, assembly GCA_021442155.1. NCBI lineage: Eukaryota > Viridiplantae > Streptophyta > Magnoliopsida > Asparagales > Orchidaceae > Cymbidium > Cymbidium sinense. Next base: position 180,347,151 of record CM038217.1, on the reverse strand, counting down.
AAAATAAAACATAAAAATAAATAAAAAATAAAACCTAAGGCCTAAATTAAAAAAAAACCTAAACCTAAAATAAACAAAATAAAATAAACCTAAACCTAAACTAAAATAAACTAAAGTAAAATAAATAAAACCTAAACCTAAACTTAAAATAAACTAAACTTAAACCCTAAACTAAATAAAATAAAATAAATTAAAATAATCCCAAACCAAAACTTAAAAAAAAAACCAAAAAATAATCCTAAAATAAAAACCTAAAAATTAAATCTTAAAGGATAAATTAAAAACTTAAACTTAAACCTGAAAATAAAAAAATAAAACTTAAACCTAAAAAATAAAATTAAAATAAAACTAAACTAAAAATAAGCATAAACCTAAACCTAAAGATAAAAAATAAACTAAGATAAAAAACCTAAACTAAAATAAATAAAACTAAAATAAATAAACTAAGGTATATAAAAATAAAAAATAAAACTAAATAAAAATAAAAAATAAATTAAACTAAAATAAAGAAAAAATAAACAAACCTAAACCTACTAGTTTACTGAATTTAAAAAAAAACTTAAACCCTAACCCCTAAACCCTAAACCCTAAACTCTAAACCCTAAATCTACAACCCTAAACCAACAACCCTAAATCTACAACCCTAAACCCTAAACCTTATATTCTAAACCCTAAACTAACCCTAAACCTTAAACCCTAAACCCTAAAACTTAAACCCTAAATGCTAAACCCTAAACCCTAAAATACTATAACTTAAACCCTAAATTAACCCTAACCCCTAAATCGTAAACCCTAAAAACCCTAAATCCTAAAGCCTAAACCCTTAACATTAAACCTTAAACCCTAAACTAACCCGAAACCATAAGCTAACCCTAAATCCTAAACCTAAAACCTTAAACCCTAAACCTGAATCCTTGAACCCTAAACCCTAAAAACCTAAAAACCTAAAACTAAACTAAATAAAACCTAAAAATAAAATAAATAAATTAACCTAAACCTAAATAATGTAATAAAATAAAATAAAATGAAAACCTAAATAAAACCTAAAACTAAACCTAAAAGTAAAATTAAAATAAATTAATAAAAATAAATTAAAAGTAAACTAAATAAAAACCTAAACTAAATTATAAAATAAAATAAAACTACCAATAAAAAACCTAAATAAAATAAAAATTAAATATTAAATAAAAATTAAATAAACCTAAAATAAAAGAAAATAAAAACTAAATAAAAGCCTAAACCTAAAAAATAAACCTTAAAATAAAACTTAAATATAAAAAAATAAAAAATTATAAACCCTAAATTAAAAAAAATCCTAAACCTAAAATAGAAATAAAATAAACAAAATAAAATAAACCTAAACGTAAACTAAAATAAACTAAACTAAAATAAATAAAAACTAAACTTAAACCTAAAATAAACTAAACCTAAATCTAAACCTAAACTAAATAAAATAAAATAAACCTAAACATAAACTAAATAAATTAAACCTAGAAATAAACTTAGAATATGAACCTAAAACCTAAACCTAAAATCCCTAAACCCTAATCCCTAAACCCTAAACCCTAAACCCCAAACCCTAAACTTAAACCAAAAGTAACTAAATAAATTAAAAAATAAACCTAAACCCTAAAACCTAAAAGTTCTAAACCTAAACCTAAACCTTAAGATTGGGATGAACCTTGATGGTAGGAACATCACCGTGAACCAGGCTTAGTCTAGATCTAACGGTGGAGGCAAAGGTGGAGGCGATAGTTATCATAGTGGTGATGGGGGATCTGGAGGTGATGGTGGATATGGAGGTGGTGGTCCTAGTGGTGGCTGGAGGCGGAGAGGATGAAGTTTGAGGGTGGCGTGAGAGAGAGATCAGGGATATGATGGTGGATCCCGCTACTCGAGAGGCCAGGGTGGTTCTAATGAGAACTGGAGAAATTGAAGAATGGCTGATCCAATCTGCTGCTTATGTAACTGTGTCTTTATAGTAGAAATGATTCTAGTTATCTAGGGTTTTTGATTTGCTCTATGGGTGCCAATTTTTTATCGAAGTTGTCTCTTGTGTCTTAGAAAACTTGGTGTGTTACTTGGTTGATGATATCGAAAAGATGAAATGTTGAATTTGAATTTGTTCTCAATAAAAAAAATCAAAATCCATAAACCCTAAACTAAAACATGAACCCTAAACCTAAAACCTAAACCCTAAACCCTAAATTCTAAACTCTAAACCCTAAAATCTACAACCTTAAACCCTACACCCTAAACCCAAGACCCTAAACCTATACCCGAAACCTAAAACCCAAAACCCAAAACTAAAAACCATAAAAACTTAAAACCTAAACCTAAACTATATAAAACCTAAAAATAAAATAAATAAAAAACCTAAACCTTAAAATTAATAAAATAAAAAAAATAAAAACCTAAACTAAAACCAAAACCTAAACCTAAACATAAAAATAAAATATAAAAATAAAAACTAAGCTAAAATAAGATAAATAAAAACTTAACTAAACTAAAAAATAAAATAAACCTAAAAATAAAAAACCTAAATATAATAAAAACTAAATGTAAAATAAAAAATAAACTTGAATAAAATAGAATAAAAACTAATTAAAAACCTAAACTTATAAAATTAACCTAAAAATAAATAAAAAATAAAACCCAAACCCTAAACTAAAAAAAACCTAAACCTAAGATAAACAAAATAAAAGAAATCTAAACCTAAACTAAAATAAACTAAACTAAAATAAATAAAACATAAAACTAAACATAAACCCTAAACTAAATAAAATAAAATAAAGTGAAAATAAACCTAAACATAAACCAAAAATAAAAGCTAAAAATAATCCTAAACCTAAAAAACTAAAATAAAAACCTAAACCTAAACCTACAAATAAAAAATAAAACCTAAACCTAAAAAATAAAATAAATATAAAACTAAACTAAAAAATAAACATAATCCTAAACCTAAACCTATAAAATAAACTATAATGAAAAACTTAAACTAAAATAAATAAACTAAACAAAATAAAAATAAAAATAAACCTAAATAAAAATAAAATATAAAATAAACTAAAATAAATAAAAAAATAACTAAATGTAAACCAGCCAGTTTACTTAATTTTTTTTAAAAACCCTAAACCCTAAACCCTTAAAAAACCCTAAACCTTAAACCCTAAACCCTACAACCTAAAACCTTAAACTCTAAGCCCTAAACCCTAAATGCTTAACACTAAAAAGTTATATACCCTAAATCCTATGCCTTAAACACTAAACCCTAAACCCTAAACCCTAAACCCTAAACCCTAAAAATCCATAAACCCTAAACTAACAATAACCTCCCTACAACCTTAAACCTTAAACTCTAAACCCTAAACCCTCAATATCCTAAACCCTAAAGCCTAAACACTAAACCTTAAATCTTAATCATAAACCTTAATCTTAAACCCTAAACCTTGAACTGTGAACCCTAAACCATAAACCCTAAAACCCTAAACCCTAAAACCTAAACACTAAACCCTAAACCCTAAACCCTATAGACTAAACCCCAAAACCTAAATTGAAACCTAAAGTAACTAAATAAATTAAAAAATAAACCTAAACCCTAAAACTTAATAAACCTAAACCTAAAAGTAAACCTTGAGAAGGGATATAACCTTGACAGTAGGTACATCGCCATCAACCAGGTTCAATCATGATCTGGCGGAGGCAGCGATTATCGTAGTTATGGTATGGGCTCTGGAGGTGTTGGTGGATATAGAGGTGGTGGTCAAAGAAGTGGTAGTTTTGGAAGAGGGAGGAGCGACCCAGGTTACAGATGTGGTGGTGGCGGAGGGAGAGATTAAGGATATGTTGTTGGATCATACTACTCGAGAGGCCATGATGGTTCTGATGGGAACTAGAGAATCTAAAGAACGGTCAATCTGATCTAATGCTTATGGAATTGTGTGTTTACAATACAGACAGTTCTAGTTATCTAGGACTTTTTATTTACTGTATGTGTGCTCATTTTTTATCTATGTCATTGCTTATGCCTTAGAGAACTAGGTGTGTGGTGTTTACTTTTGAGATGTCGGATACCACAGAGATGTTAAGGGGTACTTATTGAAATGATCGGGTATGATATTAAGAAAAGATGCACTATCTAAAAAATTAGAAATCATCACCCAATAATGAACCTAATCACTTAATAAGGACTCATAAGGCTTGATGGGTCTTCGAATGTACCAAAGATCTTTCTCCTACTTTACATGGAAAAGCCAAGCAGGGTTTATATTAAGTTAAGATTTGTTAAGTTCCTTATGGAGGCAAGCCTCCATAATTAATTACATTCAAAAGGATGTGAATCCATTAAGAATACTCTTGATTAAAGTAGCAATTAAAGTCTCCAAAGATTTCAAGGCTAGACTATCAAAGGATTAGTTGTATTTGAAAATCAATTGGGAAAACTCAAGGAGAATACTTATTATCGTAGCCAAAGTAGATAAGGGAATGCTCTTGATACTAGGAAACCTAGTGAGCATTTCAAGCTATCCTATAATTGGGCTTTATAATTTTGAAATTGAAGAGAAGATCAATTTTGTAAAATTTGACATTTCATTATAAAGCTAAGAATTATAATCTAATAATACAAGATTGTGGAGATGCCTAAGAGGTGAGGATTTACACTTGTAGCCTAAAAGAAACATCCACCTCAGATCCTAAATCTAGGGAGCTTTAGCATAAGACAAAGTGTGACCTAAATCTAAGTGAAAATGGGCATATGATTTAATTCCATAAGAGAGGAAAAACTGCCCAACTGCTGGACTTTTAATCGATTGGAGTCGCAACCAGCTAACACCTCCTATGATTTAAATCCATGAAGTCTGATAATATGATTTGCAATATTAGTTAGTCTATTATTTAATTAGAGAGATACTTAAGTCCTTAAACCCACTCCTAAAGAGACTATAACATGAGTGGTATGAACATATGACTTAGTTTAGTGTAAAATCTTTTCAAATTTTATTTATTTTGATAATTCATTTTAATAAAGGCTTTGTGTTTTTGATGCCTACATGCATGATGAAATAAGGTTGTTGGCTAAATCAACAAGAAAGGGATGTTTTCAAACACAAGGGATGCACTCACAACTCAAGCATTCCCCAATCATGTAAGGATGGAAATCCCATATTTTTAAGAGCAAAATAATTTGATATGCATGTTGTTGGCCATTCAACATTCAGCTAAGGGGTTGCTAAATCTTTTAATTATTCGATTCATGTCCTAGGCTTTATGTGAGGTTATGAATTATTTTAAAATTTAGTTATGAGTTCTAGTTAGGTAGAAAGGTTAATTATTTTTCTAAGAGCCTAATCACATTCCAGGCCACACATTCAAATATCAAACATATAAAGAAACTAAGAAAAGCATGTCATCCTAATTGTGCACTTTAAACACAACATCAAAAAAAATTTATAACTAACACAAAAGAATAATGAATTATAGTGGTGCCATACAACATAAAAAAAAAAGAAAATGGGTTGCCGAAGCTCTACCCTTATACAACCAAGTACATAAAAGGATAATTTGCAATTTACAAATGATAAATGCTATGAGAGTCTTCATGTCATCATGTATCTTCCTCCTTCTTTGATTTGATTTGCTCCACTTCAAAGGCATCACATGGCCTCCCAATATAAATCCTTCTAGACAATGCTCATCCTTATCCCTCCATAGCACTAATCCTAATTCCTAAAGAAAAATTAGATTAAAAATAGAAAAAGTAAATCTAACTACACCTGCAAGACAAGTGTTAGCTAAACACACATACAACCTAGGCAATTATATTTTTAATTTGGACAGACCCCATTATCACATAACCAAGCCCACTGCCCCTAACTTGGATTATGCTTAGGGGCTTAAGAAACCTACAAAGAGAGCATTTATATTTATTTTTAAGCATCCCCTTAAACATAATCCCTAGTAGAGAATATGATTAGGCTAATCATGGCCTACCATCCAATCTAAAATAATACATCACAAAACAAAACATACATCACACCATGCACCGTCCTAACATAAGGCTAGAAGTGGTGACTTATTCTAATGTATGTGTATTAAGGCTTGTGTGGTATGCCCAAATTAGGCTTTAGAGTTAAGATTTTCTAAGTGTAGAAAGATTCAATAATTGATTTGCAAGTTTTAATTTATGTTTTCTTTTGTTTCATATGACCTACACTTAGCAACTAAGTGTTGTAAAGAGAAGAAAAGAGGTTGCCCTCTTTCATCCTTACCTTAAACCGCATTCTAAAGCATGTTAATTTGATTTAGTTCTCTTTAGTGAATGGCTTATTACACATTTTACATTAATCCTAAGTTTAGGTTCTCTTTAAATAATTCTATTCAATGTGAAAAGCTTCTTAAGATTAATCTAATTGAAATACTATCACATGCCACATGCTAAATCATTCCTTTCAGTCACATGTAATATGCATATGATTAAGTACTAAGTATACCTACACATACAATATATTTTAGCTCACTTGAATGATGAATGTGAGTATGTACATTTGAAGCTTTATATTTCCCCTCTAATTCATTTATTTTATCATATTAATTTAAGGCTCTATCTAAATTCTTTTGTAAAAATACATAGTGATGAAATTAAATAGGTACATGTCATTGTTAACCGTGGAAGTCGTAATTAAAAATTTCTTCTAGCTAAAGCCTCATGTTCCTTGATGTCCGACTATATACCATTACATTCAAACCATATGTAAATTTATATGCATGAACATAAGAAAGAGAGCTCCAAATCACATGATTAATTAATTCAATCACTTGAACAATTGAAAATGCATGAATTTTTAATAAAAAATAAGGATTACCATTCTCTAATTAAATACACACATGTATGTATAAAAGACATAAGCAAGTACATGCCTTTATTAAACCAGGAAAGTGAGGTAATCAAATGACCTACTTATGGCTAGCTAAAGCCTCGTATTCCTAGGATGTCTAGACTATATACCACTTTTCATAGATACATACACATGTATTTATAATTTGGAGAATGAAAATCATGCAAAAAAATGATATTTAATTTGATTGAATTATTTATGTATACAAATTAAAGCCTCACCCAAATTCTAGTATTGAAATACATAAGGATTAAATCAAATGCAGTACGTGTCATTATTAAACCAAGAAGTGAGGTAATCAAATGACCACCTTGGGGCTAACTAAAGCCTCGTAGTCTTAGGATGTCTAGACTATATACTCATTAACATTCTCACTTAGATAAATCAATACATGAATAAAAGGAAAGGAGCTTCACACACACATTTAAGCTATAATCACATGCATCTCCTATGAATTTATAACTAGCATTCATAGCATATGTAACCATTCATTTATAAGCTTTGGAAAATATGTTTGGATTTAATAATGATAATTGCCACACTTATTATAAATTAAATCAACACATGCAAGCTTAACATAAAGTAAAACCATTTGATTTAATTAATTTTGAAAAGATGAATGTGTGATTTCAAATGACATACAACATTTAAGATGATTAGAAATGATTGAATAGGCATAAACATGTGATTTTATTCAATTAAATTAATTTCTAAGGACAATCAAATCAAATAAAAGCATTCAAAGAAAACCAAGGCTTTTTAATTATCATTTTCAATTTTATATTTAATTAGTTTGACAAAATAAGGTAATGTTTGCTGATCCTAACCTATTCCCATGTTTGTGAATTAATTTGGTTTAGTGAAAAATAATTAAGTTGATTTTATGGGTTAATTAGGTTATACTATTCATTAAATCCATTAATTGACCCTTACATATGTTGCCTTAATTTAATTAACCAAGTAATTCTGAGCCAACATGATATGTACATACATTGGAAGTTAAATCAGTAAGTAACCTAAGAGATGAAAGAGGCCTAATGCAATTGGCTCACACGTAGTGATTAATAAAGTTAAGAAACTTAATTAAGTACTTTCATAGTTTTCCCACACATGTGAGTTAACCATAATTTCATTAAATGTCTTTAAGATATTGAACACCTAAAGATTGACCCATGAATTGATTAATTAAGATTCAATGTGATTATAGTTTCAAATTGATTAATTAACCAATTTAATTAATGAATTAAACCATCAATAATCCCAAATTAATTAATTTCCATTCAAGTGAAATGGACTTAGGGAAAAGATTGGGAAAGAAATCAATCTCATGCCCATTTACTATTTCACAATGATTAGCAAGCTTAATTAATGATTTTCTTAATATTTAGAATATTAAATAATTTCCTGATTTATTAGGAAAGTAATTAAGGTTAAGACAACCAATTTCTCTAATTAACCAAGTAATAAATTCCAAGAAAATTATGGGAGGTAGAGGTCATCCCATTAATCAACCTCAAAAAGTTTGGGATAAATTGCTTAGGTAATTAGAGAGTAATTAAGTTGATTAAATTTTTAATTAAACCTAAATTAAGTTTTAATTACTGTTCAAAATTTATTGGGATCAATTTTAATTGAATCTCCTCTAAAATACCTTCAAAATAAATATTTACTTCTATTTTCATGATTTTTCTATAATTTGTTATAATATTCCAAAGTTTCAGCTGATTTAAATGATTTTCCATGATTTTTATAAAGTCCATTAAATTATTTTAGCTATTTAGACTTTAGAATGCAATATCTCCCAATCTAGAAATCCTTTTGACTTGAAATTTTTATGGTAGGTAGATTTTAAGCTCATTCTTAATCTTTGAATATTTCAAATCAATCTAATGTGTCTTTTTAGTTTAATTAATGAATTTTAATTTTACCTAAAACTTAAATTAAGCTCAAAATATTCAGTGAAATTTAGCGCTTTTGGATTCATTGGATTCCTCTAGGAATGACAATCCAATGAGCCTTTATTTGCAATTTTTAGTTAAATATTTTATTTTTTATGACTTTTTAAAGTATCAGGAGTTTTTAATTAATTTTTAAAAAGAAGAAAATCCCTAATTTATTACTTAACCCAGTTAGCACCTGTGCGACACCACGTGCATAATTGGATAGTGTGGTGTCGCATCAATAGATGAACAGGAATGTTGACAAGGATGCATGGATCAGATCCGACCATCCGATTGCAGATTGAATAGTCCATATTGATACATGTGATCCATCTGATCAGAGCGGTGTGATCCGCCGATCAAAGCCACATGATCTGCATGATCTGAGCCATCAACCTCTCTGAATGGTAGATTAGATGGCTGGAGGGTGATCTGACAGAAGAGGCAGATAAAACACTATTCTAGGCATGATTTTTGTGATTCTTGTGAAAATATTGAATGAAAAACTTTATTTTAGGCTTAATTTTCTAGCGATCTTCATCAAAAATTAGTCCAAATGCATGGGGATGATGTCAAAGAAAATGTAAGGGTAATCTAAAGGAAATTCCTAAAATTTAGCAAAAAGTATCATAAATAAAGGAACCTAAGGCTTTCTATGGTTCTTGAAAATTACCTCACCGAGGATGATTTTCAGTGGCAGTGATGATCCAAGAGCACTCCTGAGTGCAAGAAGAAGCTTTGGAATGGGTTTAGGCTTTTGCTTCACTTCAGAATAATGTATCCACCAATGGTCGCTACTTCCTCACCAGAATCCACTTGATTTTGATGGATTTTGCTCAAAAATAGAGATGGAATGGTTGTTCGTTGGTTTGGGAGCTCTAGAAGAGTAAAATGAGTGTGTGAGGAAGAGTTTTGTCTCACTACTTTCCCTCCTTGCAATGGCCGAAAATCACTTCATTCATGGTGATTTTTGGCTCCAAGTCGGTGTCCTTGGCTTGGGGTGGTTGAGATTCTCCTTAGGTGGCTTAATTTAGTTGGCCAAGGCATGGGAGGTGTCTACTATGAAGGAAAAGTGGGTGTCCTAGGAATGGGAAGTGGAGGTCCTTCATGCCATGTGTTCCATTGGGGGAGGGTTGGTGATTTCACTTCCCCATAAGTCATGGCTGGCCCAACCACCTCTTTGGTCAAGTTGGACAGTGTTCTTGGAGCCTGAGTGGACCAATGGATGAGTGTCAAGTTGCCAAGGAAGAGAAATGACCATTTACTGGGTGTTTTATCTTATGAAATACCCATAGCCCAAGGAAAGAGTGGACATTTGGCATTGAATTTGATTTGGGAAGATTTGAAATGAGTCAAAAGTGAGTTGGACCAAATTTCATGTCATTTGGAGTTTAATTGTTAGTTTTGACCCATTTGGGTCAAATTAGCTGAAAATGGATTAGGTTGACCAATTGGTCAAATTGGGTCAAACCAAGGGTTTGGTCAAGTTCATATGACTATTTGAAGAGGATTGTATGCTTTGGTTTGATTTAATTTGGATTTAATTTAGGTTTATTCTAATTTGACCCTTTATGTCAATTTGGATCAACTTGGGTCAAGAGTGTCAATTAGGCTAAGTTTGGCTCAATTGAAGGTCAAGTCAAGTTTAAATCTTGATTTTGGATTGATTTGAATCATTCATTTAAATGGATTTGGCTTAGATTACAATTTGGCTAGTTTGGGTTCATATAGGCAGAAGGGTTGACTTGGTTTGACCTAATTTATATCAAGTGATCATTCTAGGGTGATCAAAAATCATGGCATGAAGTTTGGATTGTTATAATTCTCTTTGATTTGGATTGAATTGGATTTTGGTTCTTGTAGGTCAAATTGGCCACTTTGGGTCAAGTGAACCAATTGGATTTAGTTGGCTTGATTTTAGGTTAAGTTTGATTTAGTTGAGTTTATATATAGATTTAAGATTAAAATATAAATTCAATTGCAATTGGTTTTGATTCAAATGAGTTTCAGTTCATTAGAATATTTCAAGTCAAATGGTGTAGGTTTGGTTTGACTTGGGAAAATTATGGTTTGACTAGATAATTATAGGTCTCAATTATATTTGGATAGATGATTGAAGGAATGATTGATTCAAGGAAAAATCCATTGATTTTGGCTTGCTTTAGATGGGTTTTCCCCAAGTTCAAGGAAATAGCTTAAATAGTTTAAATTCGGTTTTGATTTGATTTTGGATTTGCTTTTGCTATTTGAATTTATATTTCATTTATATTTGAGAAGAAAATTGAAGGTACAATTAATTTATAAGAAAATCAATTGAGTTTGGATTGAATTGGATGAAAATTTGGCTAAGTTCATGAAGGTTGATTAAAGGGCTTGGGAAGAATTTCAAGTTCTGATTTGATCTTGGGTTTCAATCATTTGGAATTGAGTTTGGATTTGGATTTGGATTTGAAATTTGGTTTGAGGTTTGGTTGGAAATTTGAATTTGAATTGAATTTAAGAAGTGTACATGGATTGGGATTAGGCTATAGGGAAGGTGATTTTCCTAAGTCTCTAAGGCATGGCCTAATCGTATGATTAACCCTTTAAGTTTCTAGGCTTAGGTTAAGTGTTCACCTAATCTCTGAATGTGTCTTATGACAAAGAAAACCTTAGTGTCTAAAAGGTTCCTAGTTCTAAAAAAAGGAGGTCGAGAACTCACTCCAAAAGTTTGGTTAGCAAAAGGACCCCAATAAGTGTGGTGTAACTAACAAGGCACATGTCGCTGGATCGAGATGATCAACAATGTCCAAAAGACTACAACACTGAAAATGATCTATACCAAAACTCAAAGGTACATAAAATCTCAATCTTAAAAGTAGTTCTCTTTATGCTAAGGGCATAAGAGAGCCAGAAGGAATCCACGGGGGATTGAGTATGTGAACCTTACACTAAGGAAGTAGGTTCAAGATATCTAGGGATATGGATTTGAGTTTGATTATGAATATGATTTGTTTGGGTACATATTCGTTGGGGATAAGAATGTATAATCTACTAGGGATTGGGAATGTGAACCTTCCACTGGAGAAATAAGTTTGGGTTATCCGTTGGGGATAAGAGTTTGATGGTATTTCTTATGGCTCCACTCGGGAGATTAATTTGATTTTCACCTCGCTGGGCAGAAGTTTGGTTTGTTTGATATATTTTAATTTGACTCCACTAGGAAGGTTGGTTTCGAATTTAGTTTGTTATGGACCCTATTAGTGTGCGATGGAACCACTGAGAAGAGGCTATGTTCGCCTTGACCTATCCCAGATTTACAAATCCAAAGGGATAGTCTACCAACGACAGGTAGTAGACTATCCACCTGCTGCCTTTTGTACTTAGGAAGAAAGCATAGTAGACTTACATCTTCCACAGAAGGGATCAACCGCTAGTGTGATCTACTAGATTCGCAATAAATCAAACTCTACCTAGTGGCGACTACTGAGTGAATGTCATTGCGGGACTTAAGTCAACTCAAACGTAGTTAAGATTAACTTCATCGATTTGTTTTAATTTGATTCAATTTATTTTCACTCATTTTAATTTTATTTGATGGATCCCGTCAGTGTGCGATGGACCACACTGAGAAGGGGCTATGTCAGCTTTGGCCTATCTCAGATTTAAAGATCTAAAGGAGTAGTCTACCAGTCGAAGGGTAGGACTATCCAATTTAAGGGATGCCTTTCAGTGTGCAACGTTATGCTGGAGAAATTGTAGCAGAATTACATCTCCAAAGAAAGGAACAATTGTTAGGGTAACCCATTGGATGCGCAATAAATCGAACCTGACCTAGGGCTACTCGTCGATGTGCAACAGTTATGCTGGAAAGAATGCGTAGCATACTTACATCTTCTAATGTAAGGATGACCGCCAGGGTAACCTGCTAGTGGAAGAACAGATTGAACCCGACCTAAGGGAGACTATTGAGAGAATGTCGTGGGGGACTTATCTCAACTCAAGAGTAGTCAGGTGATTCCTATATGGAGTTTTGCTGACACTACCATAAAGATATGATTCCTTCTTTGGAAAGGTGCCAGTGGGGGCATTAATTCATAATCCATAAGCAAATATATATATTATTTGTTTCTTATTGTGGACCTTATTGGTGCAAGGGACCACACTAAGAAAGGGCTATGTCAGCCTAGACTTATCTCAGATTTATTAGACCAAGGGAGAATCTACGCATCTATAGAACAAAATCTCCAACCACTAGGGTGGTTACTGGGAAAGGGGGTTGTCCAATCTAGTAGTAACCCGGGAAGTGTCTAAATGGTGTCACAAAGAACGTGATCCAAATAGAGTGCCTACAGGGGAGGTGCCACTAGGGGCGTTATCTTGGACCTTGTAAATAAGAAAGCCTGTAGGTGTACAGTGGCCAACTCAAAGAGAAAGCATAGTAGACTTACATCTACCATGAGTGGTGTATCCATTAGGTGGGTCGCTGTCAGCATAGTGAACACCAACCAACCTAAGGTTCCCATCAGTGTGCGATAATCAACCTAAGAAGAAGGCATGTAGACTTATCTCCCTAAAGTGGAACTAATAGTCAAGATAGTCTATTATTGGCTCGATAGGTGCAATCCAACCTAGGGCTGTCCATCGGTGTGCAACAGTTGCACTTACAAAAAAGCGTAGCAGACTTACATCTTTCGAAGTGAGGAAAAACCATTGGGGTGACCTATTGTAGCACAATAAGTTAAACCCGACCTAAGGGTGACTACTAAGTAGGGAGTCATAAAGAAGGACAGGACTAAGACTTGAAGTAGTTAGAAGGAGAGGTGTTACTTGGGGACATATACCCTAATCCTCTACTCGACCAAGTTAGTTCATGATGGCTAGTCCAAGAAGAAAGCGTATAGTAGACTTATATCCTCTTGAACGAATCCATGAAGGTAGCTTATCGACTGCATCATAAGGCTTACCAAGCTAATAAGGTACTTGCAGGTGTGAAATAGTCAAGTCAAGAAGGAAAGCATAGAAGACTTACATCCTCCTAAATAAAGGACCACTAGGGTAACACACTAGAGGGGTAGCACGTCAGCCTGACCTAGAATAGCTAATGGGTGAGTGCTGCAGGGGGCGTTATCCCACATCAAAGTAATCCGAGACAAAAGATGTGTATATATGTTTATCAAATATACTCAACCAAGCCAATAAATGATGGCTAGTTTAAGAAGGTGTAGCAGACTTACATCCTCTTAAACAAAGCCAACATGAGGGTGGCTTATTGATCATAGTAAGGCCTACCATGCTAATAAGGCCCTTATTGGTGTACAGTGGTCAAGTTAGAAGAAAAGTGTACCATACTTACATCCTCTTGAACAAGGGACCATTGGAGTGACACACTAGCAGGGTAACACATGAACCCGACCTAGAGCAGCTAATCAATGAGGGCCATGGGGGGCATTATCCCACATCAAAGTATCCCGAGATAAAAGATGTATATTTATTAATGTGTTTGTGTAGTTTGTATTTGTGCTATCTTGATGAAGGATAGGATGCTTGGGTTCCTTACACCTACCCTAAACACATCGAAGAGTGGATGAAATGGTGCCACAGGGGAAATGTGATTCCACTAAGATTGGATGCCACTCAAGTTCTCTTACACCTAACTTAGTTATACTATTCAAAATAGAATGCCTCTTGGGTTCTCTTACATCTATCCTAATAGCACCAAGGAATCGTGTGTAGTTTGTGTTTGTGTTGATGAAGGATATGATGCTGCTTGAGTTCTATTACACCTATCCTAAACACATCATGGTCGATTCAAAAATAAGAAAATAATGCTTGCAATGAAGAAAGGATTTGATGAATGGAAAGATAGGATTTTTGTTGAAGATAATTATTTTCAAACATTATTTTAAAGATAGTATTTCTTTAAATAGAGCTGATTGATTGGAAGCATCAGGCACTCCCCTATCATAGTGGTTTAAACTACTTTTCATCTTTTGAAGCACTAAGGTAGGCCTTTCAATGATCGAAAGTAGAATCTTGATTTGAAAAGTTTTGAGATAGACTAACTTTGAAAGAGTTTAGACCATCTATATTAAATGTTAATTGAAGTCTCTCTCTGATTAAGTAGAATCTTGGAGGTTACATCTCTAATATCACTTTAAACTCTTTTAGATTAATCTTTGTTATCCCATGATGCTTTGCTGCAAGCCTTAGAAACTCCCCTAAGTCATACTAATTGTATACTTTAGGGGATTTAACTTCAGGCTATAGTGTCATAACCAATCAAAGATAACTACTCAGACCGTAAAGATGGTCTTCCTTTTTTCTTTAACACTAATGACCAGTGAAAGGCATGACCTTATAATGATAAATTCTAAGGAAAATTATAATTGAAAATGACATCGCATCCTCTAGCATCATTCGACCCATCCTTGAATGAGAAGACTGCATGTAAAGAGGCTATGTCTACTATCAAATTTGAAATAGGTAATGTGGATTCATCTTCAAGACATCCTTCCTTTTGACTGGGCATAATGTTGGGTAATCATGATAGCATCTTTCTTCTTCAATAAGGTTGACTTCAAACTTTGATCTTCTTCTTGGTGCAAATGTTTGCATCAAACATTTGCAAAGTAGGAATAGTAATAGGTTCAATTTTGAGTTTGTAGACTACTACCTTTAGAGATGTATTAGGCACTTTATTATGGTCTTAGGTAAAGCTGTCTTTAAACTACAAAAGTAACCTAACCATGTTGCTGGAATTTTCTTTTTGACTTATCATATATGGATGTTGGGAGGGTTGGTGGACTACCTTTATGTTTTGAGGTTAATCTCCTAAAACTCATTGGTTGATGATGTAATTTTCTTCTCAACTTGGTGAGTGTATCCTCTACTAAAAGTCTTCAAAATTTTTTAAGCAAAGGAGGTAGACTAGGAAAAAGATGATTTTATTACTTCATTTGAAGGTTTATCTACAAGCTGAATCCTCTTCGATCTTGAAGAAAGAGATGAAGTGGAAATTTTATATCATATACATATATATATATATATATATATATATATATATATATATATATATATATATATATATATATTGTTAGAGGTTAGTAGCAACTCTTAACTTCCAATCCTATAATAATATCATGAGATAGTAGAATTGAAGTCAAAGTGTTCGCATACCTACTAAGTTTCTAGTCATATCATTCATGAATTATCCTTTTTAGAACTTTTTATTTTACTATTATCTACTCCAAAGACTAGTCAAAAGTAGACTCAAAATTTATTTTGTATATTCTTTTTTTTTCTCTCCTTTTTTGAATTTACACCTCATACACATGATTTATCCTTTGGATTCCAAATCAATGTGGTGCTTTACTTTTCTCTTTTTCTTCTTTTCTTTCTCTTTTTCTTTTTTCTTCATTCATCTTTTTTTCATTTTTTCTTTTCTTTCTTTTCTCTTTTTATGTCATTTTTTTCTTTCTCTCCTTTTTAGGAGTCTTTATTTATATTGTGTTCTTTAGAGGGGATTGCTTGTCTTTTCTTTTCGTAGGATATTCTATGTCGAGTATGATTTGAGGAGGTTGCCACTAATTGAGCAAGGATGAATAAGTTTATGTTCCAATCAAACACTCTTCTATCTCCTTATAGAAGGTGACGGTGCACTCATTATTTTAGCTTAATGGGCAATTTATACTCATCAAGCATAGATCTACTTAATTCAATTAATATTCTATTTTTTTCTCTCTACTACACCATTTTGTTGGGGAGTTCTAGTTGCAAAAAAATTTATGTCTAATCCCATGTTCATCATAATAATCCACAAATAATTTATTTTTAATTTTACCACCATGATCAGTTTGAACCCTATTAATAAAAACTTTCTAAACTCACCAAAAACAACATCCTTGTAAATTAAAAACAAAACCCAAGTCTATCTAAAGAAATCATCAACAATTAAAAAACCATAATTTTTTCCACCTAAGCTAGTGGTGCTAATTAGACCAAATAAATTCATGTGTAATAATTCTAGAGGTCTAGAAGTAGAAATAATATTTTTACTTTTAAATGAACTTCTAGAATGCTTACCCTGAATACATGCATCTTAAACATAGTTTGAATGAAAATTTAATTAAGGCAATCCAACTACTAAATCAAGTTTAGCAATTTTATTGAGTGTGTGCATGTTAATATGATATAGTCTCCTATGCCATTATCATATATCATCAAGAGTGCTTTTAAAACAAAGTAAATTCAAATTCACATCATGAAAGCTATCTAAATCAATGACATAAATATTTTTATTTCTTTGTCCTACTAACAAAACAATTACATTATTTTTTTATAAAATAATATGATGCATGAAATACTACATTCAAACCTTTATCACATAATTGACTAATAGAAATTAAATTATGTTTTAATCCTTCTACTAGAAAAACTTTATCTAAAGTGATAGAATTCTAACAAATAGAACCAATGCCAATTATCTTTCCCTTTGCATTATCTCGATATGTAACAAATCCTCCATCACTTGATTCTAAAGTTATGAATTTTTCTTTATCTCCCGTCATATGTCATGAACATCCATTGTCCAAGTACCACATGCCTTCTTTGATTTTTCTTTGAAGGAATTCCTCCAAATGAAAATCACATGTTAACTTTTGGAATCCAAACATGTTTGGGTCCACATTCTAAATTTGAAGCAATATATCTAGCATGTGTTGTTTGTGTAGTGCTTGTACCTTTTGGTATCCATACATAAGATGATTGCTTAGTGTTTTGTAATTTACATGCATATCAATCAAATAAAATATGCCTTTCTTAATACAATAGTTGCACCAAATATTAGTGTTTGCATATGGCTTAGCATGATAATTATAAGGTATATGAGTTGTATGTGTATGATGCAAATAATTTTTATTAAATGTTTTACTTGATGAAACATTATAATGAACTTATGATTTCAAACATAATTCTAATCTTAATTTTAACAAGATATTCTATCTTTAAAGTTTACATGCAAGTAAGGAACAATTTAATAAAGAATTATTTTTACTTTTTAAATTATCACACACATTTTTTAAATCACAAAAATGCATATCTAAATTTTTATGTTCTTTTTTCTAAGGTTTTGTATTCATTACAAACCTCATGAGAATCTAAGTCAGCTTCTCTATTTGCTATAAGACATATATTGACCTCTTCATTAGATGAGCAAGTACTTGATTCATTTGAATCTGGAATTTCCCATAAAGCCTTCTTCTTCCTCTTGTGGTTTTGGATAATCACATCTTATGTGTCCATGCTTTTTACAATGGTAGAAACTGATCCCTTCACCTATAGGAAATTTCTTAGTTTGAAATTTATAGTTTTTAGATTTTTTATACCTTTGATTCTTCTTCCTTAGCAAGTTCCCAAGCCTTCTGGATAGCATTACCACCTCATCACTATCATGAACTTGTAATGCAATTGCTTTTCCTTTCTCCTTCTCCCTTTTTGTTGAGTTATCCATCTTATCCTTTTGAGCAATAACCTGTTCATGTGCTATCAAAGAACCCAAAAATTGATCAAGTGGATAAGTAGATAAATCCTTAGCTTCACTAATAGTTGTTACTTTAGCTTCCCATTCTTTTGGAAGGCATCTAAGAATCTAGATTAAGTCTTGATTCCTATATATTTTTCCAAGAGGATGTAATGTGTTAATTATTTTTAAGAATTTAGTTTACATATTAGAAATAGATTCAAATAGAGACATATGGAATAACTCATATTAATGAACAAGTCTATTTATGTGAGCAACTCTAACCTCACTAGTTCCTTCATAAGTTATAATAAGTTTATCCCATATTTCTTTTGTACTTAACATAAAAATTTTCATGTAATCATCAGATAATACAGCACAATGTAAAGTATTACAAACCTTAGCATTTAATTCATCAAGTTCTCTTTTAGCTACAGTCCATTCCTCAAAAGGTTTTTCTACTTTAATGCCATTTACTTCTGTTATGGGTGTACGATATTGATGTGTCAACATATACCACATGCATGCATCTTGACCTCTTAAAAATGTACTAATTCAATTTTTCTAATAATCAAATGGTACACTATCTAAATGTGGAGGTCTATGAGTGGATTGTCCCTCTGGTAGTGAACCCTTTGAGAAACCTTGTGCCATAGTGAAAAGATCTACTCTTGGATGCTAAGCCAATAAAAGAGCCTAGGCTCTGATACCAATTGGGCGATATTAAAAATTTTAAAAGTTAAATCATAAATTTTAAGTTTTAGTAGAAAATTATTTTTTGATTTTATAATAACAAGATACAATTCTTAATGCAACAAAAATAAAAGTATATTAAAGTAAAGAGAGATAATAGGCACACAATTTTTACATGGTTTGACCAAAGCCCAAAACTAACCTACGTCCACACCTAGCTACCCCTGGCTAGGAATCTACTAAATCCAAAATAGCTTACAAATAGTAGTCTCCTATAACAGGCGAGTACAACCCTTATAATAAATAGTACTCTCCTACAAAGGGGCAAGTACAACCCTAGTATAAATTTTACAGCACGAAAAAAAAATAATAATAAATTTTGATAAAATATATCTCTCACAAATATACCAAGCTATCCAATTCAAAAAGTGATCTCGCAACTTATAAATGATCACTTTATAACTTACTAATTTGGCAAGATAGAATGCTCACTTAATTTTGGTAAAAAATATTAAATAAATATCCTAAAGTGATCTTACTAAGATGTTTATGTTATTACAATTTGTAGATTAATATAAAAATGATTTCAAAATAAATTTATAATAGCCTATTGCATAATAAATTAAATTTTAGCAAGGAATAATTTTAAGCTTAAGAGAAACTATAACTTGTATGTATATAATAGTGTAAGAAAGATTAACTTTTTACTAAACTTCCTTTTTCTTAATTATTAAACAATGAAAAAAACAAGCTTTACTAATTTCAGCAAGATAAATTTTTTAAAATAAGCGATATTGGTTGAAATAAAATGATAAGTCACAAATAAAATAATTTAAATTTTGTAAATTTTTATTTTGATAAAGAAACTTGATTTATAATAGATCTAGCATATACTATAAAATTCCACCAATAATTTATTTTATCTTAACCAAAATGAAGCTTTTAATTAATTCAACTAATCACAAAATAGTTAAATAAAATTAGTATATGATAGATTTAAGTAAACTAGTAAGCTTTTAATTAAAAAGAGAGATCTAGCAATTATGATAAAAATTTTAGCACAATAAATTAATTTGAAATGCTTAAAATATACTTCTAAAATAGATCTAAGAATAAATGATCTTTCAAATAAGACTAATGATAAAATATTTCAAGAAACCAAAAGAAATTTGTAGGAAGATAAAAATTTCAGCAAGTTGAAATAAATCTTACAAACTATCACAAGAGTTTTTCACAAAAAAATGATTGAAGAAACTTTGATGTGAAAAACTTAGACTTTGATGTCCAAAGACTAATACACCAAAAAATATAAATTAGAAAGAATAAATAGATGGTGAAAATAGTATGAACAACTAAAAAGGGATTAAGATCAAGAAAACAAACTCAAGTAATTTGAAAAAGCATGCTTAGTTGAAGATGTTGATGCTTCCAAACCAAGGATTCAATCTTGCAATATTTGGAGAATAGTTAGAAGGAAAATCTAGGAAATTTTCTCTAAGCTTTTTTGGAGGGATTTTGAATTTGAATGATGAATGCTCATGAAGAGAATGACGGCTATTTATAAGCAAGAAGGTTATTTTAAATTATTTCAAAAAATATATTATTCTAA
The DNA here is from genome assembly GCA_021442155.1 of Cymbidium sinense. Lineage (NCBI taxonomy): Eukaryota > Viridiplantae > Streptophyta > Magnoliopsida > Asparagales > Orchidaceae > Cymbidium > Cymbidium sinense. Next base: position 180,326,514 of record CM038217.1, on the reverse strand, counting down.
CATCATTTTATCATATAATAATTTAATATTCAATCAAAATAAAATTTATATTAAATAAATATTAAATTCAAATAGCCAAAATTCAACTATTCACATGGGCAAGTCAAAAATTATCAAATATGGCTCTTAATATTTTCAAAGCATGCAGCATGCATTCATTATTAAAATTAGATAATATTTGAAAAGTCATAATAAATTCAATTTTAATCAAACATGGGCCATGTAACCTATCAAATTAAAGGAAAAAAATCCAAGGCATCCGTGGGGATGAAATCGATATAAATTCCTTGAATATAAAATGACTTTGGCTAAAATACAAATTTCCACAAATTTTTGTTCATTTAGAAATATGACATTTAAATATTATGATATAGTTTATATATAATCATACATATGTTAGTTATCATATAACCTTAAAATTAAATATAACATATAAACTAATTACACTTAATAGTCATAATTTATTATCATTTATTATTTTGATAATTCAAATGCTATGTATGAAACATATAAGTGAATTTTAATTAGATAGAGATTTATATAAATTAACCTCATTATCATTATTTAAAATAAATAAAAATAATATGTTAAATTATGAGCAAATTGATTCATGCCAATGAACTCATATGAATTTCTAAGATAGTTATAAAGGCATATAACCTAAAATATTGTATCTTGAGCTTCACATTATCCATTTTGATCTATCTTTTATTCTTCTATTCTTGCAATTTCCTCAAACATATTATGAGATGTATTGGATATGTAATTAGTAATTAATATATCTGAAACACATAAAACATACATTAGAACATCCAAGCATTCGTTTGTTATCATCGAAATTCATCAAATTGAACATAAGGCTTATTAAGACAATATAAGATAGTTTAAGACCTTAATATTAACCTATAGAATAGTTTGATGCCCTTATTTTAGATTATGAGATGTATCTTAAGAAGGATTTAGAATTAGATTATTTCTAATGACTGGTTTGCTTCTTCCTATGGTGTTGATCAAAGAGGTAGGACCCTTCCACTATAATAATTAGCTTCTATGATATATTCTAAAAGAGAGGTAGAATTGATATCGACCAACTCTTTTATGGTGCCCAAAATTTCTTTTATTAGATCTGATGATTCTAACTCTTTGTCGATAGTGACACCAAGAAATTCCTAAAATTAATCAAAAATTATCACAAATAAAAGAACCTAAGGCTGACTACGGTTCTTGAAAATTACCTCACCGAGGATGATTTTCAGTGGTGGTGATGATCCGAGTGCACTCCTAAGGGCAAGAAGAAGCGTTGGAATGGGTTCGAGCTCTTGCTTCACTTCAGAATAATATATCCACCAATGGTCATCGCTTCCTCACTAAAATCCACTTATTTTTGATTGATTTTTCTCAAAAACCAAGTGGGAATGGTTGTTGGTTAGTTTGGGATCTCTAAAAGAGTGAAATGAGTGTGCTGCCTCTCTATTTTTTGTCTCCTTGCAATGGTTGAAAATCACCTCATTCATGGTGATTTTTGGCTCCAAGTGGGTGTCCTTGGCTTAGGGTGGTTGGGATTCTCCTTAAGTGACTTAATTTGGTTGGCCAAGGCATAAGAGGTGGCTACTATGAAGGCCAAGTGGGTGTCCTAGCAAAGGGAAGTGGAGACCCTTCATGCCAAGTGTTCTAATGGGGAGAGGAGCTGATTTCACCTCTCTATGAGTCATGGCTAATACAACCACCTCCTAGGTCAGATTGGACAGTGCCCTTGGAGCCTAGGTGGACTAATGGATGAGTACTAAGTGGCCAAAGAAGAAAAATAACCATTTACATAGGTTTTTTGTCTTATAAGATACCCTTAGCGTAAGGGTTGAGTGGTCATTTGGCATTGAATTTGATTTAACAAATTTGAAATGAGCCAAAAGTGAGTTGGACCAAATTTCATGTCATTTGGATTTAATTTGGTTATGTTTGGCTCAATTTAACCCATTTGGGTCAAATTAGATCAAAATGGGTTAGGTTGACCAATTGGTCAAATTAGGTCAAACCAAGGGTTAGGTCAAGTTAATATCACAATTTGGAGAGGATTGCATGCTCTGGTTTGATTGAATTTAGATTTAATTTAGGTTTAGTCTAATTTATCCCTTTATGTTAGTTTGGGTCAACTTGGGTCAAGATGGCTAATTGGTGTAAGTTTGGCTTAATTGAAGTTCAAGTCATGTTTAAATATTAATTTTGGTTTGATTTGAATCATTGGTTTCAATGGATTTGTCTTAGGTTGTAATTTGGCTAGTTTGGGTTCATATAGGCTAAAGGGTTAACTTAGTCAATGGGCTAGGTTGAATTGGTTTGACCCAATTTATATTAATTGATCATCATAGGGTGATCAACATTCATGCCATCAAGTTTGGATTGGCTTAAATAACATTAATTTGTATTAAATTAGATTTTAGTTCATGTAGGTCAAATTGGCCACTTTGGGTCAAGTGAACCAATTAGATTTAGTTGGCTTGATTTTGGGTTGAGTTTAGATATAGATTTGAGATTGATATATAAATTCAATTGCAATTCGTTTGGATTTAAATGAGTTTTCATTCATTTGAATATTATAAGTAAATTGGGCTAGGTTGGGTTTGACTTTAGTTGATTTTGGTTTGACTAGATGATTATAGGTTTCATTTATATTTGGATAGATGATTGAAGGAATGACTAATTCAAGAGAAAATCCATTAATTTTGGCTTGATTTAGATGGGTTTTTGCCAAGTTCAAGGAAATGGCTTAAAGGGTTTAAATTAGGTTTTGATTTGATTTTGGATTTGTTTTGGATATTTGAAATTATATTCCATTTATATTTGAGAAGATAATTGAAGGTATAATTGATTTGTAAAACAAATCAATTGAGTTTGGATTGAATTGGATGGAAATTTGGCTAAGTTCATGAAGGTTGATTAAAAGGCTTGGGAAAGATTTCAAGTTTGGATTTGATCTTGGGTTTCAATCATTTGGAATTGAGATTGGACTTGGATTGGGAATTGAAATTGAGTTTGAGGTTTGGTTGGAAATTTGGATTTGAATAGAATTTAAGGTGTACATAGATTGGGTTTAGGCAATAGGGTAGGTGATTTTTCTAAGTCCCTAAGGCATGGCATATTCCTATGATTAACCCTTCTAAGTCTCTAATTTATGTCAAGTATTCACTTAATCTCTAGAAGTGTCTTATAATTAATGAAACCTTAGTGTCCAGAAGGTTCCTAGGTCTAAGAAGAGGAGGTTGAGAACTCACTCCAAAGGTGAGGTCAACAGTGTGTTACTTGGTTGATGAAATTGAAAAGAAGAAATGTTGAATCTAAATTTATTCTCTATTAAAAAAACAAAATCCTTAAACCATAAACTAAAACTTGAACCCTAAAACTAAAACTTAAATCCTAAAAACCATAAACCCTAAACCCTAAAAACCGTAAACCCTGAACCTTAAACTCTAAAACCTAAACCTTAAATACTAAAACCTAAACCCTAAACCCTAAACCCTAAACCCAAAACCCTAAACCCTAATCTATAACCATAAACCCTAAACCCTAAACCCTATACTCCAAACTCTAAATCCTAAACCCTAAACCCTAAACCTAAAATAAACTAAAAATTAAAAAATAAACTAAACTAAAAGAATATAAACCTAAACCTAAACCCACCTGCCGCTTGAGGCGTTGACCTCATGCTTTGGGGATTCCCCTTTTCCCCTCTCATTTTTGGCTTTCTAGCTGCTGCTTGATGGCTGTTTGGCATGATTCTCATTGGATTCCTTCTAGAATTGATGGCCGCTGGCTACTTTCGTGTTTTACTTGGAGTGATGTCATGGTTTGGAAATCATCAGGGAAACTACTAAGGCATCAACTACCATGGCTTTGGCTACTTCAAAATCATTCAAAGACGTCCTCACTGGTAAGGATAGTTGTTCAGGTGAGTCCCTAAAACTTGTTTTGACTTCTTTTTGAGGCATGCTAATGGTTATGTGCTCTGATCTAATTGTGGAAAAGCTTGCTAAGCCATTTGATTTCACTTTGGTTGGAAAGTTTGCTCTTTGTAGGCTAAATCTAGAAAATATTCGCTCTTTCTTTCATAGTCTAAAACTTTTGGGTGATTTTATGATCGATTTATTTGATTCCCGTGACATTTTGATTCAGATAATGAATGATTTAGATTAGTCAAGTTTTTCTGCTCATCGTTCATATTTTGTTATCAATTGCCAAATGAGGTTGTTGAAATGGACTCCACTATTTGATATTAGGGAAGAATCCCTAATCATTATGGTTTGGATATCTCTCCCCAATAAGTAAATTCATTTCGTTGATCATCAATTTTTTTTATTGTGGGTGCTTTATTTTGTCGGCCATTGCAAATTGATCAGTCAACAGCTATGAAATCTCAACCTTCTATGGCTAGAATCCTTGTTGAATATGACATTACTAAGAAACACCCCAAAGAAATATGGTTGGGATCTGAAAATTTTGTTATATGCAACAAGTTGATTTAAGAAATTTCCCTATCTTTTGTTCTCATTATAAAATCCACGGGCATGATAATTCTGAATATTTCATTCTGCATCCTCACCTAAAAAAATTCCTATTAAGGGAACTATTATTCCTAACCCTAGGCCAACCACTATTATATATCAAAAAGTTAATTCAGAAAAAAAAAGGATTCATTGAATGTTCCTAATAAGGCTATTTTACCTCTTATTCATTTTGTACAATTGAAGGTTTCTAATATGAAAAATAATAATTTCTCTAAACTTTTGGATGATGATTCTTTTTCCTCTTAGTCGATCCCCACATCCTTATCAATTTTGATTGACAAAAATGAAGCTTTAATTTAAAATATTAATGAGGATATCAATGTTATGCATCATTCAAATTCAATGGAAAATATGGCTTTGCTTTCTCATGATATTTAGTTTGAAAAACCTACCTTTATTTGGTTTTGTCTAATAATTTGGGATTGAAGAAGAATAGCTAGATGTTCACACTTGCCTTCTTAATAAATCTATTTCAATTCGCTCAGTTGCTATACATGATGCTCATTTGCCTTTAATAAATTCTAATGGCTTGGAAGAAGGAGAACACACTTTTATATAGGAGACTTCCCCTAAATCTATGACTAATGTTGTTGAATCCTTCTCAGATAATGATTCTATGAGAAAAGGAAACTGTTTCCAAACTTATCATGCTAAAAAGAAAATAAATGTTAAAAACTTCCCTCCCAAATTGTCCAAAAATACTAGATCTGTTGTGGCCTCCCTCTCCTCTCTTAACTAACCTTTTCTTAACCCCTGTTTTATTTCCTTATGTTTAATTTTCTTATTTGGAATGTTAGAGGGATCGGTACCCTCTATATTTGTAACAGTATTAGAAACCTTTTTCATATTCATAATATTTCTTTACTTATTATTTTGGATGGTCTTATTCATGCAAACAAAATAAACCATGTTGCTAGAATGATTGGTTTTAATAACTTTTTCTCTAATTTTAGTAATAAAATTTGGTATTTTGGAATAATTTTGTGGAGGTTTCTATTCTTAATGATTTTCAACAAGTTTTCAATGCTCAAATATCTTATGGTGACTATTGCATTTTGGGCTCTTTTTTTATGCATCTTGTAATAGATTTGGTAGAAATCTTTTTTGGAAAAATTTGAGAAATTTTGCTTCATTTGTCAATAAACCTTGGTTTGTTGGTGGGGATTTCAACACAATTTTATTCTCTTTTGAATGAAGCAGTGGTTTCCTTCATAATATTCATTCTACGAAAGAATTTTCTAATATGATCCTTGATTGTAATTTGATTGATATTGGCTTTAAGGGTTCAAATTTTACTTGTAAAAACTCTAGACTTTGGCAAAGGTTGGACTGGATTCTTTTTAATTTTCATTGGATTAATCAATGGTCTATTACTTCTGTCAATTATTTAAGCAGAACCTTATCAGATCATGCTCCTCTTTCAATTTTGATTAAAGATAACTCTAATAGATTAAAAAAATTTCTCTCATTTTAGATTTCAGAACATGTGCATTCCGCATATTGATTTCTTTAATGTTGTGGTTAACAATTGGAAAGCTACCTACGTCCTAACAATTCAATTATGGGGATGAATAGATTTTGGTTTAAGCTTAAAAGACTTAAACAAAATCTGGGTTGGTGGAACAAGCATTATTATAAATACCTTTTTGTTAATATCAAAGAAATGAAAAAATTGGTTTGTAATCTTTAAGTCTCAGTTATGTCTGATCCTACTAAGATTAAGATCAAATAATTCTACTAAAAGAATACATTAGACTTCCTAGAATAAATGTTGTGGTCCCTTGGGTGAAGGTGGTCTATGTTGCAAACCAATTCATGAAGCTATTACTGCCTTCTCTCATAAGCTCTAGTGGAATTTTAGAAAGAATGATAGCCTTTGGGCTTATTTTACGATCAAAAAATATTGCCAAGGTAAACACCCTCTTTTTGTGCTTATAAAGTTTGTGACTCTCTAGTTTGGAAAAGGCTTTACTCTATTAAATGGGTTGTTCAACCCTTAATATATTGGGGTATTCATTCGGGTTCTTCTTTCTTTTGGCAAGACAATATGATTTGAAATGGCTCTATTGACTCCCTTTTATCTACTCACTCTACTGCTGCTATCAAATTTAACTCTTTCTAGCATAATAACTTAGTCAATTATAAATGAATGAAATTTTCATATAAAATGAGATTTTCATTCACTAATCACATATACATACACATGTGCAAAGACATAGGAAAGTATGTGTCATTATTTAATGAGGGAAGTCCGGTAATCAAATGACCTCCTTAGGGCTAATTAAAACCTTGTATTCCTAAGATGTCTAGACTATATACTTGTTGTTCTTGGACACACTTGCATGTATACATAAATGAGGGAAAGAAAACCATGCAAAGATTGTATATATATTTTTTGATTGAACCATTAATATATATGAATTAAAGCTCTATCCAAATTCTAATGTTCAAATACATAAGAATTCAAATAAAATGGGTATGTGTTGATGTTAAACTAGGGAAGTGAGGAAATCAAATGACCTCCTTAGGGCTAGCTAAAGCCTCGTGTTCTCGAGATGTCCAGACTATATACCCATTACCATTCAATCTTATATAAACCAACACATGAATAGAGGAAAGAGAACTCAACATTCATACACTTAAGCTATAAGCACATGCATTTCTTATATATTTATAATTAGCATCATAACACATATTATTATTCATTTATAAGCTTTTGTAAAATACATTTGGATTTAATAGTGATAATATCCGTTCATATATTAAATTAAATTAACACATGCAAGCTTACATAGAGGAAATCCATTTTATTTTACTTGATTTTGAAAAGATGGATGCATGAATTCAAATGACATACCAAATTTAACATGATTTGAAAGAGCATAATCAAATATAAGCATGTGATTTATTCAACCAAACTAGTTCTTAAGGATAATTAAATCAAATAAGATTATTTAAAGAAAACCAAAGCTTTCTTATTAATTAAGTTTTGGATTTGATTTGATTTAAAGAGGAGAAAGAAATCATCACTTCTTGTTTTAAACCCATTCTCACATTTTTGATTTGATTTAATTTAAGGAAATGTAGTTAAGTTGATTTTATGGGTTAATTAGGTTGAAACCTTAATTAGATGAATTAATTACCCTTACTTATGTCACCTTAAAGTAATTAACTAAATAATTATGGCCAACATGATATGCATGGAAAATAAATACAATGATCCTGAAATAAAAGGGGCCTAATGCAATTGGCTCATGATTAATAGTTAATTAGATTAAGGACTTAATTAATTACTTATGGTTTTCCCACACATGTGGACTAACCATAAATTTATTAAACTCCTTCAGCTTATTAAACACCAAAAGATCTACCCCATGATTTAATTAAAAAGTCTAATGTGATTATGACTTTAATTTGATTAATTGATTTAATTAATTAGTTAAATCTTATTAATTTCATTTTAAAAAAAGGGTGAAATGAATTTAGGGGTCCCAACCCTATTCCTTAGTTAACAATCAATGATTAATAAACTTAATTAACCAATTTATTACTATTCATGGGATTAATTAATCATTAATTAACTTAAAAGAGTAGTTAAGGTTTAATTAGTCAATTTTCCTAATTAAGTAAGCAATAAATCCCAACCAAATGGGAGGCGTAGGTCATCCCATTAAATTAACCCATAAAATTTGGGATTAATCAAATAATGGGAGTAATTAAGCTAATTAATTTTATAATTAAACCTTACTATTTAAAATTAATTATGATTATTTTAATTAATTGTCCTCTAAAAATACCTTTAAAATGAGTATTGCATGCTTTTTGATTTCTCTGAATTTTTATGATTTTAGAAGATTTAGCCATTAAAATGATTAATTAAAACCTAATTAAAACCTAATCTATCGATTGCCACGTGTGTGAGATGGCACTTTCCACATGGCATCACGTAATTGCAACTATAATATATCTACACAATGTGGCGGCGGATGCTTTCTCATCATCCAATCTAAGATTGGATGGCTATGATTAATCTCACAGCTTAATAGGATTAAATCAGTTGATCTAGTGGAATTAATCATGACCATCCATTCTCGGCAATAAATAATGTGTTCTAACATCACATGAGTGAGGAGAATGGAGTTCATTCACCATTGCTCACTTGATCGCTTAACGAGCTTGGATCAACTCAAAGGATCCACACCTTTCAACATCGATAGGAGATCCAGCGGTCAAGATCACATGAGATGATTTTTTCTTCAAAACACTCAACCCATTTTGCCTAAGGATCAATTTTGGAAGCATACCTCATAGCTCAAGGAGTGGCTCGAATGATTGAGGAAGCTTCATCATCAGTGGAGATGAAACCTTGTTGACCAAAATTGGATCAATTCCTCGTTCACTTTCGAAGGCCATGAACTACAATTTTGAGCTTTGACTTTGATCAAAGTCCCACCTCGCTTGGGAGATGATTCTTTCTTACTCGTGAGGCCTAGAAGGTGACAAAGTTAATTTGAGTTTAATGGAGAAATGGAGAAGTTAGGTTAGAAATGAGTGTCTATTTTTGGATGAGCAGAATGACATTTTTTGATGAGGAATGAGCTTGGGAGCTTAGGGAATAGGAGCTTGTCTTGGGTATAGGGCTTTGAAATGATTTTGTGTGTTTGAGTGGAAATGAGGGGTGTATACCCCCTCTTGATTCGGTGGGATGGGTTTGGCTTCTAGTGTGTGGCCATCTCAGGTGTTATGGGTGGCAGGGAGGAGGTGAGTTAGCTTAACTTGGTTGGTTGAAGGTGTGGAGGTCCAAGAGGAATCATGGGCATCTATGGGTTTCAAATGCTGCGAGGAGGGTGAGGTGATTTCACCTCCCATGGGTCATATCCAACCAACCTTCGTTGGGTGGTGTCTTAGGTAGGTGGACCATTGAAGAGTACCAAGTGGCCAAGGAATGGAAATGACCACTTACATGGGTGATTTGTCTCATGTGATGCCCTTGACCCAAGGGTAGAATGATCATATGGCATTAGATTTTATTTGTGCCTTAAAATGAGCCAAAGTGGGTTAGCCCAAATTTCAAGTCAATTGGAGTTGATTTGGTTGGTTTGGATCAATTTGACTCATTTAGGTCAAATTGGTTAGGTTGAGTCAAGTTGACCAATTGTTAGGTCAAACCAAGGATTGGGTCAAGTTCATAGGATCATTTGGGATGTTTTTGTTCAATTGGTTTGGTTTACTTTGGCTAAGATTTTTATTTGGCTCAATTGAATTCATTTTGGTCAAATGGGTTAAGTTGATCAATTTGACTAAATTTTATGGCTTGGGTTGGGTGTTGGTTTAGTTTAACCAATTAAAGATGATTGTAGGCTTTGGTTTTTTAATTAATTTGGATTTAGATTTGATTTAGGCCAACTTGAACCTTTAGATTTGGGCTAAGTAGGTCAATTATTCAATTGGGTCCAACCATGGCTTTGGTCAAGTTCAACAATCAATTTGGAATGAATTTGAGCATTGATTAATCAATTTGGTTTATATTTTGATTTGGCATAATTTGATATTTTAGTTTAATTTTGGTCAACTTGGGTCAAGAGGACAATTGGGTTTGGTTTGACTCAATTGAAGGTCAAGTCATATTCAAATATTGATTTTGATTTGGTATGAATCGTTCAGTTACGTACTTGCTATAGAATTTGATGTATCTAATTTAGTTCATATGGGTTAAGGGGTTGACTTGGTCAAATGACAAAGTTGACTTGGATTGTCCCAATTTGTGCTAATTGATCAAGTTAGGGTGATCAATAATCATGATGGGAGGTTTTGATGGTCTTGCTTCAATCCAATTTGGGTAGGATTAGAACTTGGCTCAAATAGGACAAATTGGCCACTTTGGGTCAAGTGGACCAATTGGGTTTAGTTGGATTAATTTTGGGTTGAGTTTGATTTAGTTGATTTTATATATGGATTTGGGATTAATTTATCAATTCAATTGCAATTGGCTTGGGTCCAAATGGGTTTTGGTTCATTTGAACATTTCAAGTCAAAAGTGTTAAGTTGGGTTTGACTTGGGTTGATTTTGGTTTGGCTTGATGATTGTAGATTTCATTAATATATGAATATGATTGAAGGTATGATTGATTCATGAGAAAATCAATTGAATTTGGGTTTTTGAAGGAATTTGGCTAAGTCCATGAGTTCTTAGGTTTGGTTTGATTTGATTTAGTTTTGATGATTTAAATATATATTTCATTTAAATTTGTGAAGATGATTGAAAATATATGATTGATTTGTAGAAAATCAATGAGTTTGACATTTGGATTAGATTTGCTAAGTCCATAGGATAGGTCATATGGCTTAGGAATGTTTTGATTTAATTTGATTTAGTTTTTATTTAGTTTTGATCATTTGAATGTAGAATTGATTTATATTTAGGAAGATGATTGAAGATATAAATTTATCATCAAAAAATGAATTGATTTTGGATTAATTTAGATTAATATTTGGCTAAGTCCTTGGGATAGGTCATATGGCTTAGGAAGGGTCAAGTTTGGATTTGATCATAGGCTCCAATCATTTGGTTTTGGAATTTGGGTTTGGATTTGGATTTGAATTTGATGTTTGAATTGAACTTGAGGTTTGGTTTAAGAAGGTGAACATGGATTGGATTTGGGTTGTAGGGTAGGTGGATTATCTTAATCCTAAGGCATAACCTAATCCTATGGTTAACCCTTATAAGTCTTTAGGCTTAGGTTAAGTGTTTACCTAATTATTAGAAGTGTCTTATGACTAGGGAAGTCTTAGTGTCTAGAAGACTTTTAAGGCTAAGATGGTATGATTGAATCCACACTCCAAAAGAAAGGTTAATAGGCCTTGGGCTCCATAGTGTTGCCCATGGAGATAGATGATTGGAAGATCGAAGCCAAGTTTCACATTATAGACTTAGATACATCTTCCAATGCTTTGTTTGGGAGTCCATGGATACATGAGAACAACATAGTTCCATCCTCTCTGCATCAGTGTATGAAGTTCATGAGAGGTGAGATTATCTATTATGTCAAAGGAGATCTCAAACCATTTACAATTCACGAGGTCAGCATATATGAGGATGCGGCTTGCTACCTCCCTCAAAATCAACAAGTCTATTCTCATGAACTTGGCCAAAGTTTCAAAATAAAAGAAAAAGAAAAAGAGAAAAAGTAAGAATAAAAAAGAGAAAGAAAAGAAAAGAGAAAATGAAAAAAATAAAAGGGAGTGAAATATACTTGGAGGAGGAAGTGGAGCCTGATATTATATTCCACCCATAATTTGTTACTCCATTCAAATATATAGGTAGGATGACCTCCACCAGAGGAAGAGGCTAGTTAGGGGCGGTGGTGGAAAACCTCTTATTGGCCACCCAGAAGATATGTTCCCTACTGAGGAGTACACACCTATCCATATAGACTTAGAATCTAGTTCATAGGATGAGTCTTATATGGTTAGCACCATCTCTTCTCGGTAGTAGATTCCCTTGGAGGTGACACTTGACTAGATAGCGATGAAGATGGGCTCAAAGCAAAAGCATAAGTGTATCCAAGTCTATATGTGAAATAGTTAGGCATTAGTTGGGAACCTTATCTCCAACCCCACTTTCCTCTCAAGAATCTAAGGGTTTGGTAGTTGAAAGCCCCTAAGTCATCCGTTGTGAGACTGAGTTCTTTCTGGAGCATCATCCTCAAGTCTAGAAGTTGATGAACTTGAGGATGATTCATATAAAGTTTAATAGTTACCTTTTGATTGGTATTTGCCTTGTGTTCATAATTTAGAAAGACATACTTGGTCAAAGCATAGGTCGGACTACTCAAAAGAATATAAGAATAAATGCAAAAATCAAGATTGGACTAGGATTGATATAGTGGGTCCAGTTGATGATGATGATTATTGCTTAGTCATCACTAATCATTTGGAATCTGATAGATTCTTTTCAAATCACATTAACTCATATGAGGAGATTTAAAAACTTCAAATGATCCTGATGATTTTGATGTCAAAGATGCATCACCAAAGTTCAAAGAAGAGATCAAGTCAACCATTGATGAGCTCCAAAAATCAACTTAGGAATTGAAGAAGATCCACACCCAACATACATCATTTATTTGTTGAATGAAATTGAAAACAATGATATAGTTAGGCTATTAACTGAGTTTAAGGACTGCTTTGCATGGAGTTATGAAGAGATGTCTAGATTGGCTCTTGGCTCTTAATAGAGCTTACTGCTAACCCTATCAAGCAAGCTTCTAGATGCATGCGATTAGACATAGAACAACATGTCATTTTTGAAGTCAAGAAATTGATCGATGTTGTCTTCATTTGAGAAGAAAAATACCCTACTTGGTTAGCCAGCATCATCCCAATTAATAAAAATATTGGCCAAACTCACATATGCGTCAATTTTATGGATTTAAATAAGGCATGTCAAAAAGGCAAATTTTAACTACCAATCCCAGAGCTAATGGTGGACATTTCCTCATCTCATACAGTCTTCTCTTTTATGGATGGCACATCTGGATATAATCAAATAAAGATGGCCCTTGAAGATGAAAGAAACACTTCTTTTAGAACCCTGATCAATTTTTTTTCTATAAAGTCATGTCTTTCAGTCTTAAAAATGCTGGTGTTACATAACAATGGGCGATAACTTGAAACTTCAACAAACTCATTCATCATCAAGTCGAGTGCTCTATCGATGATCTCATGGTCAAAAGTAGAGAAAAGGAAGACCATCTATTTGACTTGAGAGTAGTTTTCAAATAGTTAAAATAATTTAATCTCAAAATGAACCCTTGAAGTGTGCATTCAGAGTAGCTTCAGGGATATTCCTTTAGTTTATTATCCTACACTAGGGAATCAAAATTGATCTAGAGAAGATCATGGAAATATTACAAATGCCACCCCCTAAATGTTTAACTCAACTCAGATCATTCCAGGGGCAATTGGCATATCTAAGATGATTTATATCCAACCTTGAGAAGATGTCACCATTCTCATCTTGTCAAAAGGATGCCAAGTTCAAGTGGGATGACAAGTGTGAGCATGCCTTTGAAGACATCAAGCATTACTTGATGACACTTCTATCTATCTTGGGCAAGCTCATACTTTACACTTTCTTGATGATAACTCCCTTAGTGCTTTGTTGGCCCAATAATGATGAAAGGAAGAAAAATGCACTCTATTACCTCGTCTCTCCCCTAGGCTAATTATACCCATTGAGAAGCATTGCCTACTTTAATCTTTGCATCCCAAAAGCTATGACACTACATGCTTTCTCATAAGGTGAACTTGATCTAGGATTAATCCACTACGGTATCTCATGACATGGCGTATCAGGATGGTTGGCACGATGGTCCATGATCCTCTCATAGTTTATCGTTACTTTCATACCCATCCATGTAGTGAAAGGACAAGCGCTAATGAATTTCTTAGCGGCACACCCACTTTTCTTATCTTAGTGATGATCACCGATGAACAAATCATGAACTTAGGGGATACTAGAATTCACCATTGGGAGATGTACTTTGATGGTGTGGCTTCCTCTAAAAGAGGAGAAGAATAACAATCTACTATTCCAAGAAAGGTAGGGGTGGGAATAGTTCTCTTAACTCTGGACCATAATGTGATGAGATTCTCATATTATTTTTCCAATCCTTGCACTAACAACAAAGCCAAATATGAGCCTTTGATTGCCAGTCTGGAGTTAGCCATTACTTTAAGCATCCAGAACATCAACATCTTCAGAAATTCTCAGCTAGTTATCAACCAAATCGATGGGTCCTATAAGGTTATAATGCCCAAGCTCCATCACTACCAGAAGTACACCATGGAATTGTTGGCCCAAATCATAGAGGTTACCATTTATAAGATTCCTCAAGGAGAGAACATCATAGCATTTATTTTAGCCAAGCTTGCTAAGGAGTTGGCATGTCCAGAGGATGAGTTTATATCAATAAAGGTCCAAAATAGACAAGTCTTATCCCTTATTGATATTGAAATCATCAAAAACTACTCTCTTAAATGGGAGGTTGCCATTGCAAGAAGAATGAGGAGTTAGATTGGAAGAAACCATTCATGGATTACCTAAATAAAGGCAAACTATCTAAAGAGAAGTCCTAAGCCCATCAGATGAAGCAGAGAGCACTTTCCTACACTCTTGTGGATGAGGTCTTGTGCTGACGATCTTTCGATCATATGTAGCTACATTATTTAGACAAGCATGAAGCCCATATGATCGTGATCGAGGTACACTCAGGATTATGTGGAGCCACCAATCCAGTTCGAAGATGAAAGCCAAGATCAAGAGACTAAGATACTACTAGTAATCGATGATCAAGGATTGCATAGATATGGCTAGGTGATGCCACCAATGTCAAATACATTATGTGGTCATACACCAACCACCCAATATTCTGCATCCTACGTTGGCCTCATGGCCATTCGAGTGTTGGGGTACCAACAGAGTGGGTTTAATTGATCCTTCTTTCTTCAATGTGTGAAGGTGATTATGCTTAGAGAGGTCACAAATCAGTATGTGCTCCAATTTTTTAAGAACCATATCATAGGTTGAGTGCCTCGATGAATTATATCGATAATGGTATTGCATTCAAAACGAGATCAACAACTCTTTAGACATAGTATAGATTAGAGATATTCTACCATCAACTACCCGAAGGAAAACAACTCAGTAGAAGCCTTCAACAAAGCTCTCATCCAAATACTGAAGAAGGTACTCGACAACAAAAAGTGACAATGGCATGAGAAGTTACTTGAAGCATTATGGGCCTACACAACATATAGAACTTCAACTTATTCTACTCCTTTCTCCTTAGTGTATGGGTCCAAAGCTATTCTACCAAGTCAACACCCATCACTAAGGATAGCGTGGTAGAAAGATCACAAAAGAGCATAACAAGTTATGGTTAGAAGAGCTCAAAGGTTTAGGAGATGCACAGCATGCCAAAACCTCAAATTGTATAAAGCTAAAATGATTCAAGCTCACAATAAGTTGGTCCTTTCTAGAGCTTTTCAAGTAGGAAAGCTTATTTTAGTTCTAAGGAGACCGATTGTTGCTCATCGTAAGATGGGAGGCAAGTTTGAACCCACTTGGGAAGGCCCTTCCATGAGAAGGCTACCAAGGAGGATCTTATCGACATATTAATCATAAGGAGAGCACCCAGTGCTTCCAATCAATGGGCTATACTTAAAGAAATATTATAAATTATGTTTAAAAATAATAATCCTCAATGAAAATTTTATTTTGAATTCAATCTCTTCTATGTTGAAAGTATTCTTTTTTGCGAATCCGCCATGATGTGTTTAGGGTAAGTGTAAGGAACCAGAGCGGCATCATATCCTCCATCGACATAACACAAATACAAACTACACACAAACATATAAAAAAACACATATATTTTGTCTCGAGCTACTTTGGGTTGAGATAATGCCCCAACACTCACTCGGTAAATTTGTTCAGGTTGTAATGTGCTACCCTACTAGTGTGTCACCTCAGTGATCTTCTTGCTTTGGAAGATGTAAGTCTGGTATGCTTTCCTTCTTTATTTGGTCACCCAGCACTGATGAGCACCCTGTTAGTTTGGTAGGCCTTATAATGTGGCTGATAAGCTACCTCATGTTGGCTTCATTTAAGAGGATGTGAGTCTATTATACTTTCTTCTTGGATTAGCCTTTGTGCACTGAATGGGTCAAGTATATTTGAGATTTAGGATAAGTCCCCTAGTGGCTCCATCCCTCCTTACTACTTCAAGTTTGGGTCCAGTCCTTCCTCGAGGCTACCCGCATAGTAGTCTCTCTAGTTTAGATAACATCTGTCCTGAGGATGAAAGACTATCCCGATGATAAGTTCTGATTAGAAAGTTGTAAGCCTTCATGCTTTCTTTCCAGATTGATTGTTGCACACCAACGAGCACCTTAGGTTGGTTAGTTCTCACTATGCTGATGGATTCACAACTCATGCAGATGGATACATCATAGGTTGGTTGGTTCTTGCACCTTAGGATACACCACTCATGATAGATGTAAGTCTGCTATACTTTCTCCTTGAGTTGGCCACCGTATACTTATAGGCTTTCTTTTCTAGGGCTGGGATAACAACTATTACCTCCCGTGGGCACTATATTTGGATCACATCCTTTGAGACCTCATTTAGACACTACTCAGGTTGCTATCAGATTAGATAGTTCACATTTCCTAGTAACCCACCCCTATGGTTGGAGAATCCATCCTGTGGATTTCCAAATTCACCATTGGTCTAGTAAATCTGAGATAAGTCAAGGCCGACATAGCCCCTTCTTAATGTGGTCCCTCGTACACCAACAAGGTCCACGCAAACATATAAACAAAATATATATTCTCTTGTGGATTAGGAGGACAACCCTAGCGGTACAATTTTCCCAAGCAGACATCCTATCTTTAGGGCAGTGTCAGCAAAACTCCATATAGGAATCGCCTGACTACTCTTGGGTTATTATAAGTCACCCTCGACATTCACTCAATAGTCGCCCCTAAGTCAGGTTTGATTTGTTGTGCTACCAATAGGTCATACCAGCAATTTTTCCCTGCTTTAAAAGATGTAAGTCTGTTATTCCTTTTTTCTTAGCATTTGCTAAAGGCAACTCCTTAGGTTGGCTAGCTCTACCCCATGGCTAGGAGACTATCCCTTTGGATTTGTAACTCTGAGATAGGATAAGTGCAATATATCCCCTTCTCAATGTGTCCATCACACACCATCATGGTTCATAAATGAAATCTATCAAATTTGATCGATCTCACATCCCCAGTGAATATGCCCTCAATTCAAAATCAAACTAAACCAAACAAACCATATCAAATCACATGAATTTAAGATAAAATTAATTTTGATTACTTTTGAGTTGACATAAGTCCCCAGCAGCATCCACTCAATAGTCACCCCGGGTTAGGTTCAATTTGTTGTGCATCCAACAGGTCACCCCAGTAGTTGTTCCTCGCATTAGAAGATGTGTGTGTGCTATGCCTTCTTCCTAGCATAATCGTTGCACGCTGAAAGGAAACCTCTTAAAGTTGGATAGCTCTACCCCACAGCCGGTAGACTATCCCTTTGGATTTATAAATTTGAAGTTGGTTAAGGTTGATATAGCCCCTTCTCAGTGGGTCCATCACACTCCATACATTAAATTTAAATTAAACCCAATCTAATTTTTCCCAGTGGAGTTAAATCACATGATTCTCCCTAGTGGAGCCCCAAATCATATATAAATAAGTCAAGCAAACAAATCAAATTCAAAACCAACCTCCCCAGTGGAGCCAAATTAAACCAACTCCCCAGTAGACTATAAATCCAAGAAATCTAACCATCTTCAGTGGATACATCCCCAAACAAATCTATGAAATCAAACTCAAATTCCAATCCCATAGATAGAAACCCAACTTCTCACAGTGGAAGGTTCATATACCCGATCCTCAGACTTCGAGCCCATATCTCCATATGCCTCCAAATCAATTAAAAAAATAAATTCAAGTCAATTCGATCTTAATCCTTGGTGGATTATAGAATCTTATCCCTAGCGAATCTTTCTTCCATAATTATATAATCAAATCAAATTCAAACCTTATCCCCAACAGATTTTTTTTCTATGCCCTTGACATAGACCCCTCACATGTCATGTCCAATGCATGTGTGATCCCCTAGCAGATCTCCCTCCATGTCCTTTACATAGAATTCTCATCAAATCTTATTTTTCCTCTTATGCACACCTTTATACTTAAACCAAAAGCCTAACAATGTATTCATTAAAATTACATCATCTTAATAATGTAATTAACATTTTATGACTGGTGATGGTGCAAGCTCAAACTAACTATACAATATCATGCTAAACATATTGTAGTGTGAATTAACACACTATATTATATTGTATTATATGATGTTATATTATAATTTGCTATAATAAAATATATTGTCTAACATTACACCTCATTAGAATCACTTAAAAGGAAAAAATAACAAAATTGTATCAAAATATGAATAATGCTCATTTTGGATGTAAAATTATTAATTTTCTATTAGAAATGGTATAAAATAGCATAATTTTGGTGTTGCTTCTTGGTGTGTGCTGTGAATTTGGCCGCATTCTTCCATCTTAACCTTCAAATTAACATTTTTGTGAGTTTTGATGTATTATAACAAAAGTAAAACATACTAAAATGTACAATAACATTTAGTAACACACCACCACATTCATATATATGTGAAGTTATATTGGAATGTATATTATATTTTAATATGCTTTCATATAATATGTTATCTTAAACTACACCTTAAAATGAATCACTTTAAGTAAAAAAATTATAAAATTTGTTTGAAAATGAACATTTTTTAATGCAAAATTCCATTCTTTTGATTAAATGACTCACATAGCACAGCCCCAATGATATTCCCTAAAGTTTACCTTAAATTAGGACAAATCCCATCATCTCAGCCTATAAATTAGTATTTTTTTATGAATTATTCTAGTACAAACTCTACTACATCTTACTATAACAAACTAAAATAGACTAAACAATAAGTAGTAATACACAATAGTATGCTATAATGCATGATGTTATACAATGTTATGGAATCCTATATTATAATACATTATAACATATTATATTATATTATATTGCATATCACATCATAATGGGTTTCTTAAGATAAAAATCATAAAATTAGTCTAAATAATAAAAAACTATATATTTTATTTGTATCACTTACATATTTTAAATTAAAATAATATATTATGATGTCATGCTCTACTTATTATGAATTTGGCCAAATTCCACCATTTTAAGTCTAAATCAATATTTTTATAAATAATGCTAGTGTAGGCTCAACTGCATGATTGTAAAATACTAAAAAAACTTAAAATGTGTAGAACAATATATTATGATATATGATACAATATTATGCTACAACATATAATATTTATTTTGAACATAAAATCTTACTTTTTAGATAATAAGTGGCATAGCACAACTTTGGTACTACAACCTAATTCCCACTTCAAATTTAACAAATTTCATCATCTAATTTATTAAATCAATATTTTTATGATTTATATTAATATAGATTATAGGACACAATATCATAATATACTTAAACATTTCAAAACATCTTATAACATCCAAAAACCCATCACTACATGCTCAAATATATGATGTTACATTATACTATAATATATGGTATTATAAGATGATCTAGGGTTAGGGTTTAAGGTATTAAAATCTCTAATAGTCTAGGGAAAGTCTCTTAAAGACATTTTCTTTAGCTACCATAACTATGTTAGGATTAGGTCATTCTTTAGATCTACTCCTAATGACATCTTTATTCAAGGTTTAGGGCTTAGGGTTAGGGTTAGGGGTTAGGGTTAGTTTAGGGTTATAGGTTTTAGGGTTTAGGGTTTAGGGTTTATGGTTTAGGGTTTAGGGTTTAGTGTTTAGGGTTTAAGGTTTTTAAGGGTTTAGGGTTTAAGGTTGATGGTTTAGGATTTAGGGTTTAGGTTTTAGGTTTAGGGTTTAAGTTTTAGTTTAGGGTTTAAGGTTTAAGGTTTTTTATAATAGAGAATGAATTTACATTCAACATTTCTTCTTTTGAATTTCATCAACCAAGTATCACACTAAGTTTTATAAGACATAAGCGACGACATAGATCAAAAGCAAGCACCCATAGAGCAAATCAAAAACCATAGATATGTAGAACTGTATCTACTATTATGGCAAAGTTCCATAAGTAGGAGATCGAATTGACTGTTGTTCAGTTTCTCCAGTTCCCATCAGAACCACTGCTACCTCTCGAGTAGTGGGATTTATCAATATATCTCTGATGTCTCCCTCCGCCACCACCACGGCTGTAACCTCCGTCGCTCCTCACACCTCTAAAACCACTACTGCTCTAATCATTACCTCCATACCCACCAGCACTTCTAGACCCCCACCACCAATGCGATAACAGTCGTCTCCACCTTTACCTCCACTTCTAGATCTAGACAAAGCCTGGTTGACGGTGATGTTCCTGTCGTCAAGTTGTTGCCCATTCTTAGGTTTTATGGTTACTTTAAGATTTAGGGTTTAGGGTTAGTTTAAGGTTTAAGGTTTAAGCTTTAGGGTTTGGGGTTTAGGGTTTAGGGTAGTAGGTTTTAGGGTTTAGGGTATAGGGTTTTAGGGTTTAGAGTTTAGGGTTTAAGGTTTAGGGTTTAGGGTAGGGTTTAGGGTTTTAGGGTCTATGGTTTAGGGTTGTAGGTTTAGGTTTTATGGTTTAGGAATTAAGGTTTAAGTTTTTTTAATCAAGTAAACTATTAGTTTAGGTTTATTTAGTTTATTTTTTATTTATTTGAATTTATTTTATTTTTTTATTATTATTTAGTTTAGTTTATTTATTTTATTTTTTATTATTATTTAGTTTTTTCACTTTAGGGTTTAGGCTTAAGGTTTGGGGTTTAGGGTTTAGGCTTTAGGGTTGTAGGGTTTAGGGCTTAGGGTTTATGGTTTTAGGGTTTAGGGTTTAGGGTTTAGGGTTTAGGGTTTATGGTTTAGGGTTTAGGGTTTATGGTTTTAGGATTTAAGGGTTAGTTTTAAGGTTCGAGGTTTAGGGTTAGGGATTTTTTATTTTTTATTTTATTTTATTTAAAATTAAGTAAACTGGTAGGTTTAGGTTTATTTAGTTTATTTTTTTATTTATTTTAGTTTATTTTATTTTTTATTTAGGCTTATTTTTATTTTTACTTAGTTTAGTTTATTTATTATAGGTTTATTTATTTTTGTTTATGTTTTTTCTTTTTTTCTTTTTTAGGTTTAGGTTTATATTTAGGTTTATTTTTTAGTTTATTTTTTTATTTTATTTTTTTAGGATTTAGTTTTATTTTTTATTTTTAGGTCTAGTTTTAGGTTTTTATTTAATTTTGTTAGGTTTAGGGTTTAAGTTTTATTTTTTAGCATAGGCTTAGGTTTATTTTTAGTTTATTTTATTTTATTAGTTTAGGTATAGGTTTAGGTTTAGTTTATTTTTGGTTTAGGTTTCAATTTTATTTATTTTAGTTTAGGTTAAGGCTTATTTTATATTTACTTTAGGTTTAGGTTTTTTTTTTAGTTTAGGGTTTAGGTTTTATTTTTTATATATTTTAGGTTATATTTATTATGTTTATCTTTTAGGTTTAGGTTTCTATTTAGTTTTTATTTCATTTTATTTTAGGTTTATTTTATTTTTATTTTTATTTTACGTTTAGGTTATATTCTATTTTGGATTTTTATTTTTAGGTTACTTTAAGTTTTTATTTATTTTATTTTATTTTAGTTTAGTATTTATTTTTTATTTTATTTTATTTTTAGGTTTAGGTTCAGGTTTTGATATTAGTTTAGGTTTTATTTTATTTTATTTTTTCATTTATTTAAGTTTAGAATTTTTTTTTTATTTTTAGGGTTTTATTTAATTTTGGTTTAGGATTTTAGGTTTTTAGGGTTTAAGGTTTGAGGTTTAGTGTTTAGGGTTTAGGGTTTAAGGTTTAGGTTAATTTAGTTTATTTTTTGTTTATTTTAGTTTATTTTATTTCTATATATATCTAAGTTTTTTTTATTTTTATTTAGTTTTGTTTATTGATTTTTGGTTTATTCATTTTAGTCTATTTTTTTTGGTTTAGGTTTATTTTTATTTTATTTATAGGTTTAGATTTTATTTTCTATTTTTAGGTTTATGTTTAGTTTTTTATTTTATTTTTTAAGGTTTAGGTTTTATGTTTTTAATTTAGGTTTATTTTTAAGTTTATATTTTAGTTTAGGTTTATGTTTATTTTTAGTTTATTTTTTTATTTAGTTTAGTTTTATTTATTTTAGGTTTAAATTTAGGTTTTATTTATTTTAGTTTAGTTTATTTTAGTTTAGATTTAGGTTTATTTTAATTTTATTTTTGGTTTAGGTTTTTTTTTTAGTTTAGGGTTTAGGCTTTTATTTATTTGGTTTAAGTTTTTATTTAGTTTTATTTTAGGTTTATTTTATTTTTATTTTTATTTAGTTATTATTTTATTTTGGTTTTAATTTTTAAATTTAGTTTGGTTTTTATTTATTTTAGTTCAGTTTAGTTTTTATTTTATTTTTAGGTTTAGGTTTAGGTTTAGGTTTTAGTTTAGGTTTTAATTTTATTTAATTTTCTCATTATTTTTGTTTAGGTTTTTTAATTTATTTATTTTTAGATTTTATTTAGTTTAAGTTTACTTTTTAGTTTTTTTGGGCTTTGGGTTTAGGGTATAGAGTTAATTTATGACTTCAAGTTTTGGGTTTAGGGTTTGGGGTTTAGGGTTTGGAGTTTAAGGTTTAGGGTTTAAGGTTTAGGATTTATTATTTAGGGCTTAGGGTTTAGGGTTTAGTGTTTTAGGGTTTAGGGTTTAGGCTTTAGGTTTAGGATTTTTATGGTTTAGGGTTTAGGTTTTAGGTTTAGGGTTCAAGTTTTTGTTTACGGTTTAGTTTTTTTAGTTTTTTTAACAGAGAAAAAATTTAGATTCAATATTTTTTCTTTTCAGTTTCATCAACCAAATAACACACTAAGTTATCTAAGACACAAGAGACAACATTGATAAAATAGGAGCACACATAGAGAAAATCAAAAACCCTAGATAACTAGAACCATATCTTTTGTAATGATATAGTTCCATAAGTAGTAGATTGGGTTGACTGTTATTCAGTTGATCCAGTTCCCATCAAAACCACTGACCTCTTGATCGGGATCATCATATCCTCGATCTCTCCCGCGCCACCGGCTTTACAACCTCCATGGCTCCTCACCTCCATAACCCCATTACTAACCCTTCCTCCATATCCACGGCACCTCCAGATCCCCACCACCACTTTGATCTATCACCTTTGCGTTAGCCTCCATGATCTTGGGAGCTTGGTATGATGTTCAGCCATCAAGGTTATTCTTAGGGTTAAGGTTTATGTTTAGCTTTGTTAGGTTTTATGGTTTAGGTTTATTTTTTAATTTATTTAGTTACTTTAGGTTTAGGTTTAGGGTATGGGGATTAGGGTTTATGGTTTAGGGTTTAGTATTTATTATTGGGGGATTTAGAGTTTAAGGATTAGGGTTAGTTTAGGGTTTAGGTTTTAAGGTTTAGGGTTTTAGGGTTTAGTGTTTAAGGTTTAGGGTTTAGGGTTTAGGTTTTAAGATTTAGGGTTAAGGTTTTAAGGTTTAGGGTTTAGGGTTTAAGGTGTAGATTTTTTATTTTGTTTTTATTTTATTTTACGTTTATTTTATTTTTATTTTACGTTTAGTTTTTATTTTATTTTAGTTTTTTATTCTTATGTTAATTTCATTTTTTTAATTTAGTTTTGGTTTATATTTATTTTATATTTATTTTATTTTTATTAATTTATTTTATTTTATTTTATTTTTTATTTCAGTTTAGGTTTTGGTTTAGATTTTTTTTAATTTTAAGTTTATGTTTTATTTATTTATTTTAGCTTAAGGTTTTTAGGATTTTAGTTTTTATTTTATTTCAATTTTTTATTTTTTACTTTAGTTTAGGTTTTTATTTTATTTTATTTTAATTTAGTTTTTATTTGTTTATTTTCTTTTTTGGGTTTAAGTTAAGCTTAAGGTTTTAGTTTTATTTCATTTTATTATTTTTTTATTTTCATTTAAGTTTATTTATTTATTTAATTTTTTATTTTATTTATTTTTATTTATTTCATTTTGAGGGTTTAGGGTTTTGGGTTTTAGGGTTTATGATTATAGGGTTTAGGGTTTAGGGTTTAGTGTTTAGGCTTTAGGGTTCAGGATTTTTAGGGTTTTGGGTTAAAGGTTTAAGGTTTAGGATTTTAGGGCGTGGGGTTTAGGGTTTGGGGTTTGGGTTTAAGGTTTAGGGTTTGAGGGTTTAGGATTATTTAGGGATTAGAATTTAGGGTTTGATGGTTTAGGGTTCTTTAGGGTTTAGGGTTGTAGGTTTATAGTTTGGGATTGTATGTTTAGGATTGTACGTTTAGGGTTTAGGTTTAGGGTTAGTTTTAGAATTTAGGATTTAGGGTTTAGGGTTTAGGTTACTTAGTTTAGGTTTAATTATGTTTGAATGGTTTATTACTTTATTATTTTAGTTTAATTTATTTATTTTATTTTTATCTAAATTTATTTTTAATTATTAGGGTTTATGGGTTTATTTTTTTTCCTTGATCCAACGAGTGGTTTAAGGTTTAAGTTTATATTTAGTTTAGGTTTTAAGTTTAAAGTTTAAGTTTAGGTATAAGGTTTAGGTTAATACTTTTAGGGTTTAGGGTTTAGGGTTAGGTTTTAGTGTTTAGGGTTTAGGTTTTAGTGTTTCTTTATAGTTTAGTAGTTTTAGGTTTTATAGGTTTTAAGTTTAGGGTTTGGGTTTAGGGTAGTTTAGGTTTAGGTTATTTATGGTTTAGGGTTTAGGGTTATAGTTTTTTATAGTTAGGTTTAGGTTTAGGGTTTAGGATTTAAGTTTAGAGTTTAGGGTTTATTTAGGTTAGGGTTTTGGGTTTTTAGGTTTAGGGATATTTAGGGTTTAGGGTTTAGGTTAGGTTTTAGGTTTAAGTTTAGGTTTAGCTTAGTTTAGTTTAGGTTTAAGGTTTAAGGTTTAGGGTTTAAGGTTTAGGGTTTAGGGTTTTATTTAGGTTTTTTTTTATTTTACTTTAGGTTTATTTTATTTTTATTTTAGATTTAGTTTTTTATTTTATTTAGGTTTTCTATTCTTAGGATTATTTTATTTTTTAATTTAGTTTAGGTTTTATTTATTTTATTTTAGTTTATTTTTATTAGTTTAGTTTAGATCATTTTTAATTTAGTTTAGTTTTTTTATGGTTAAGGTTTGAGGTTTAGGGTTTAGGGTTTAGGGTTTAGGGTTTAGGGTTTAGAGTTTATGATTTAGGGTTTATAGTTTAGGTTTAATTTATTTAGATTTAGGTTTAGGTTTAGGTTATTTTATTTATTTTATTTAGGTTAATATTTATTTAGTTTAGGTTTAGGTTTAGTTTAGGGTTTATATTTCATGGTTTTAGGTTTATTTATAGTTTATTTTAGGTTTATAGTTTAGGTTTAGGTTTAGGGTTTAGGAGTTTTAGGGTTTAGGTTTATTTTTAATTTATTTAGTTTAGGTTTAGTTTTAGGTTTAGGGTTTAGGGTAAGGTTTAGGGTTTGGGTTTTAGGTTTAGGTTTAGTTTATCTTAGGGTTTTAGATTTAGGGTTTAGGGTTTAGGGTTTATTTATTTAGGGTTTATAGTTTTATTTAGGGTTTATGATTTAGTTTAGTTTAGGTTTAGGTAGTGTTTAGGGTTTAGAGTTGTAGGTTTAGCGTTTAGTATTTAGGGTTATAGGGGGATTTAGAGTTTAGGGATTAGGTTAGTTTAGGGTTTAGGTTTTAAGGTTTAGGGTTTTAGGTTTTAGGGTTTAAGGTTTACGGTTTAGGGTTTAGGTTTTAAGGTTTAAGGTGTAGATTTTTTATTTTGTTTTTATTTATTTTAGGTTTATTATATTTTTATTTTATGTTTAGTTTTTATTTTAATTTAGTTTTTTATTCTTAGGTTAATTTTATTTTTTTTAAATTTTGTTTAGGTTTATATTTATTTTATATTTCTTTTATTAGATTATTTTATTTTATTTTATTTTTTTATTTAAGTTTAGGTTTTGGTTTAGATTTTTTTTAATTTTATGTTTATATTATTTTTTATTTAGTTTAGCTTAAGGTTTTTAGTTTTTATTTTGTTTCAGTTTTTTATTTTTTTAGTTTAGTTTAGGTTTTTATTTTATTTTATTTTAATTTAGTTTTTTATTTTTTTATTTTCTTCTTTAGGTTTAAGTTAAGCTTAAGGTTTTATTTTTATTTCATTTTATTATTATTTTTTAATTTTTATTTAAGTTTATTTTTTATTTAATTCTTTATTTTATTTATTTTTATTTATTTCATTTTTAGGGTTTACAGTTTAGGGTTTAAGGTTTTAGGGTTTATGATTATAGGGTTTAGGGTTGAGGGTTAGGATTTAGGGTTTAGGGTTTAGTGTTTAGGCTTTTGGGTTTAGGGTTTTTAGGGTTTAGGGTTTAGGGTTTAGGGTTTAGGATTTTAGAGCATGGGGTTTAGGTTTTGGGTTTAGGTTTAAGGATTAGGGTTTAAGGTTGGTTTGAGGGTTTAGGATTATTTAGGGTTTAGAATTAAGGGTTTGACGGTTTAGGGTTCTTTAGGGTTTAGGGTTGCAGGTTTATAGTTTGAGATTGTATGTTTAGGGTTGTAAGTTTACGGTTTAGGGTTTAGGGTTAGTTTTACCATTTAGATTTAGGTTTAGTTTAGGGGTTTATTTTAGATTTATTTATAATTATTTATATTTATTTTTTTTTTTATTTTGGGGTTTTAGTTTTTTATCCATTAGGTTTTAAGTTTAAGTTTAAGTTTAGTTTAAGTTTTATAAATTTAGTTTAGGTTTTTAGGGTTTTTTTTAGTTTTTTTATTTTTTATTTAGTTTTTTTTTATTTTATTTTTTTTAGTTTATTTTAGTTTAGTTTAGGTTTATTTGTTTATTTTTATTATTTAGTGGTTTTTAGGTTTTTAGTTTTTTATTTTAGGTTTATTTATGGTTTTAGGTTTTATTGGTTTAGTTTATATTTTTTTTATTTATTTTATTTTAGAGTTTTATTTTATTTAGGTTTCTATTCTTAGGATTATTTTATTGTTTTATTTATTTATTTTAGTTTATTTTATTAGTTTATTTATATCATTTAGTTTAGGTTTAGGTTTTAGTTTAGGTTTTCATTTTCTTTTAGAGAGGTTTTTATTTATTTTATTTTAGTTTTTTTAGTTTTTTAGGTTTTAGGTTTTATTTTAGGTTTTAGAACCAGTTTTAGTATTTAGGTTAGGGTTTAGGTTTAGGGTTTAGTTTAGAGTTTAGGGTTTAGGGTTTATTTTGATTTGGGTTTAGGTTTAGGGTTTAGGGTTTTAAATTAAGTAAACAGTGGTTTAAGTTATTTAGTTTATTTTAATTTTAATTTATTTTATTTAT
The DNA here is from genome assembly GCA_021442155.1 of Cymbidium sinense. Taxonomy (NCBI): domain Eukaryota; kingdom Viridiplantae; phylum Streptophyta; class Magnoliopsida; order Asparagales; family Orchidaceae; genus Cymbidium; species Cymbidium sinense. The sequence goes on along the minus strand of CM038217.1, from coordinate 180,298,906 downwards.
TATTTTTTTATTTAGGTTTATTTTTATTTTTTAGGGTTTAGGGTTTAGGTTTAGGTTTTAGGGTTTATGCTTTATGGTTTAGGGTTAGGTTAGGTTTAGGGTTTAGGATTTATGGTTTAACATTTTAGGTTTAAGTTTAGGTTTAGTTTAGGCTTAGGTTTTAGGGTTTAGGTTTATTTTAATTTATTTAGTTTTTTAGGTTTAAGTTTAGTGTATGGTTTAGGGTTTAGGTTTAAGGTAAGTTTAGGGTTTTAGGTTTTAGTTTAGGGTTTATAGTTTTATTTAGGTTTAGATTTAGGGTTAGGGTTTAGGATTTAGGGTTTAAGGTATAGGTTTTGGGTTTAGGGTTTAGGGTTTAGGGTTGTAAGTTTAGGGTCTAGTATTTAAGGTTATTGAGGTATTTAGAGTTTAGGGATTAGGGTTAGTTTAGGGTTTAGCATTTAAGATTTAGGATTTTTTCAGTTTTGGGTTTAGGGTTGTAGGTTTAAGGTTTAAGGTTTAGGTTTTAGGATTTAGGGTTTAGGTTTTAAGGTTTGGGGTTTAGGGTTTAAGGTTTAGATTTTTCATTTTGTTTTCATTTTATTTTAGGTTTATTTTATTTTTATTTTAAGTTTAGTTTTTATTTTATTTTGGTTTTTTATTCTTATGTTAATTTTATTTTTTAGTTTAGTTTAGGTTTATATTTATTTTATATTTATTTTATTTTTTGGTTATGTTTAGGTTTTGGTTTACATTTTTTTTAATTTTATTTTTTTATTTTATGTTGGTTTATGTTTTCTTATTTAGTTTAGCTTTAGGTTTTTATGTTTTTAGTTTTTATTTTATTTCAGTTTTTAATTTTTTAGTTTAGTGTATTTTTTATTTTATTTTATTTTAATTTATTTTTTTATTTTTGATTATATTTGATTTTTAGGTTTAAGTTAGGCTTAAGATTTTAATTTATTTCATGTTATTATTTTATTTTATTTCTATTTAAGTTCATTTATTTATTTTTATTTTTATTTATTTCATTTTTAGGGTTTAGGATTTTAGGGTTTATGATTTTAGGGTTTAGGGTTTAGGGTTAGGATTTAGTGTTTAGGCTTTAGGGTTTAGGGTTTTTAGGGTTTATCATTTAGGATTTTAGGGCGCAGAGTTTAGGGTTTGGGGTTTGGGTTTAAGGTTTAGGGTTTAGGGTTTAGGGTTTGAGGGTTTAGGATTATTTAGGGTTTATTATTTAGGGTGTGACAGTTTAGGGTTCTTTAAGGTTTAGGGTTGTAGGTTTATAGTTTGAGATTGTAGGTTTAGGGTTGTAAGCTTAGGGTTTAGGGTTTAGGGTTAGTTTTAGCATTTAGGGTTTAGGGTTTACGATTTAGGATTTAGGGTTTAGGGTTAGTTTTAGCATTTAGAGTTTAGGGTTTACGATTTAGCATTTAGGGTTTAGGGTTTAGAGTTTAGGGTTATTTTTAGAGTTTAGAGTTTAGGGTTTAGGGTTTAGGATTCAATATTTAGGGATTGGGGTTTATTTAATTTATTTTTAAATTATTTTAGTTATATTATATATTTGATTTTTATTTAAGTTTATTTTTTATTATTAGGGTTTAAGGGTTAAGGTTTTATGGTTTTTTTTCCTCCGATCCACGTTTGGATGGTGGTTTAAGTTTAAGTTTAAAGTTTAAGTTTAAGGTATAAGGTTTTAGGGTTAATGCTTTTAGGGTTTAGGGTTTAAGGTTAGGGTTTAGTGTTTAGGTTTAGGTTTAGGTGTTTAGGCTTTAGGTTTAGGTTTTAGGTTTAGTATAGTATAGTTTAGGGTTTAGGGTTTGGGTTTAGGGTTTAGTGTTTAGGGTTTGAGGCTTTAGGGTTGTTTATGGTTAGGGTTTAGGATTTAAAGTTTAGGGTTTAGGGTTTAAGGTTCAGGATTTAAAGTTTAAGGTTTAGGGTTTAGGGTTGTAGGGGAGTTTAGGGTTTAGGGTTTATGGTTTTAGGGATTAGGGTTTAGGGGTTTATGGTTTAGGGTTAAGGGTTTAGGGTTGTAGGTTTAGGGTTTAGGGCTTAGAGTTCAGGGTTTAAGGTTTAGGATTTAAGGTTTAGGATTTAAAGTTTAGGGTTTAGGATTTTTATTTAGGTTTTATTTTATTTTATTTTAGGTTTATTTTATTTATATTTTACATTTAGTTTTATTTTATTTAGGTTTTCTATTCGTAGGATTATTTTATTTTTTAGTTTAGTTTAGGTTTTATTTATTTTATTTTAGTTTATTTTTATTAATTTATTTTATATCATTTTCAGGTTTAGGTTTAGCTTTTAGTTTAGGTTTTTATTTTATTTTATTTTTTATTTTATTTAGGTTTAGGTTTTTTTATTTATTTTATTTTTAGAATTTATTAAGTTTAGGTTTTGGTTTTTAGGTTTTTAAGGTTTTGGGTTTTGGGTTTTAGGGTTTATGGTTTTGGGGATTAAGGTTTAGGGTTGGGTTTAGGGTTTTTTTTTGGAAAACCCATATAGAGGAATGTTATTACAAGAGGTTTTAAAGGATTTAGGGTTTAGGATTTACAATTTAGGGTTTAGGGTTTAGGGTTTAAGATTTAGGGTTTAGGATTTAGGGTTTAGGGTTTAATGTTTAGTTTTTTTTAATTAAGTAAACCACTAGGTTTAAGTTTATTTAGATTATTTTTTAATTATTTTAATTTATTTTATATTATTATTTTTACTTCAATTTATTTTTTAGTTTTAGGGTTTAGGGTTTAGGGTTTAAGGTTTTAGGGTTTATGCTTTTATGGTTTAGGGTTAAGGGTTAAGGTTTAGGGTTTAGGGTTTAGGGTTTAGGGTTTAGGATTTAGGGTTTAAGGTTTTTTTGTTTTGGAAAACCCCATGTAGGGGGAATTTTATTGCCACAAGAAGAGGGTTACAAGGTCCTTAACAGGGGATAAATTCCACAACTCTTCAAAGATACTAGAGTAAATCCCATATCTAAGTATAACCAAAAGCAAAATAAAAGAGTAAAGGAAAGCAAAAAAAACAAATTGATTAACATAGATAAGCCAATGAATAGATCTTAAAATCTTGATGACGATGCATGACACTAGGGAGCAAACCTACAATAGAACAAGAGAAATGCACCTGCAAAATTGTAGAAAGATAGAAATTAGAGCAGTTAATGTAATACAGACAAAATGAAAATTGAAAATAGCATAAGCGAGAAAGATTATAAAGAAGTGAGAGAAGGCTCAATTTGTCCAAATTATCTGAATATGACCATCCAAACTTTAAGGGTTACATCACAAGAACTACTACCAAACCAAAAAGGAGTGAAATCATCACAACCATCATAGCCAACATACCTGTGGGACGATAGCAACCATTTATTGAAAGTCTTTTGAGCCTTAGTACCTGTAAACCTAAACTAAGCCATAAACACAATAAAGAAGGATACATCAAAGAGCAGAATGGGATAGGGGATCCCATGCAGAATAAATATCATCAATATAGTCACCATGGCATGAGAATCCCTACACATATGAAAATAAACCATCTTTGCCAGATCCACCTTATTTTTTACCAGAGCCAAGAGTTTAATTAGGCCAGCATGAAAACCCACCACAAGAAAATAGCAGAAAAGGCCAGGTAGAGGAAAGAAGCAATATACAACTAATTGAAAAGCCTACTGAAATCCAGCAAGGCAAATCAAATATCATGTAATTAACTCCATCCTAAACATATGGGACATATATGAAACTTAGTCGGTTGACCGGGAATATAGCCGAGCGTACCCAATCAGAATAAGCAATGTAGATGTTAACAACCCCTTTGTTAATAATCATGGCAGAAGTTAATAATCAGCAAGTGTAAAGCAAGTTAGCATAACCCAAACCCAAACAGGGAATGCAGAAGTCTAATAGAGCCAAGATGGGAATGCATCAGCAGATTAGATGGACCAGAAGCCACAGGTAATAAGCTGCTCCCCACCATAAACAATTCCAAATAAAGACAATTAGAGAGACAACCCCAGTAGCAACTTGTTGGGCATAAAACCCGATAATCCAGTTCACCCAACAACCAAGATAGAAAATAACAGCAAGCTGGCCATAAAACAACCCATTAGAATAGACATTGCATAAGATAATATCCAAGTAGGTAATAGCATAATCATAGTGATCTGTAGAAGTCTAACTGAAACAAGATGAAAAATAGCAGCAGATTAAATAGACCACAAACATCACATGATTTGCTACAACTGGTTGGAAATAGCAAAAACAATAGAAAAATAGCTGCCAACAAATAGCCAACAACCTCAAGGCAGCCTGCTGGACATAAGACCCAACAATCCAATAGCCAACAATTAAAATAACAATACAATTATTGCACCCACCATAAGATAAACCAGTAAGAAAGAGAGGTACAACATAGATACAAAAGGGGTTCAAAAGAGAGCCATCATTGAAATCCTTCAAAATAAAGAAGATGCTTGACTAAACCAACATCCTCGATAAGCGGTGGAAAGAAATCATTTAGTAAGTCCAATACCGCAAGGAGATAGTAATAATAATAAGGGTATTGCAGTTTCTCTTTCAGGTTGGGAGGTGAGTTAGAAATCGGAAAAATAGCCCCAAAAGACGATATGAGAGACAACACCGATAGCGACATCTTTGGGCATAAAACAATAATCCAGTTAAACCAAGATAGCAAATAACATCAAGGGCCATAAACGCCCATTATTAAAGTGCATAAGTTAATTTCCAAAGGTAATAGCATAATCACGTGATCGGACAAGTTTAAGCAATCGGATGGAAAAAATAGCGGGTTTAGATAGACCACAAACATGTGGTGATCTATGTTACAAACAACAAAAGCAATCAGAAAAATTCAACAAACACAACCTGGTAGTGGACATAAGATCCAAAAATCCAATATCCAACAATTAAAATAGCAATACAATTATTACACCTGCCATAAGATAAGACAATAAAAAATAGTGGTACAACATAGACACAAAAGGGGTTCAAAAGGGAGCCATCATTGAAATCCCTCAAGACAAAGAAGAGCAGGCTAGCAACTAAACTAACATCATCAGTAAAAAAAGAATGGAAAGAAATCATTAAGTAAGTCCAATCCTGCAAAGAGACAATAATTATAATAAGGGTATGACAGTTTTTCTCCTTACAGGTTGGTAAGGTGAGGTTAGCAAAAGCAATTAGAAAAATAGCCCCAAAAGCGGCCTACTAGACCCAAAAATTCAACAGCCAATAATTAAAATAGGAAACATTTATTGCACCCACCATAAGATAATCCAGTAAAAAATAGTGGTACAACATAGAGTCGAAAGTGGTTCAAAGGAAAGCCATCTTTGAAATCCTTCAAGACACAGAAAAGTAGACCAGCAACTAAGCCCACAACATCAGTAAAAATAGTGGAAGGAAATCAAGTAATTCCAATCACGCAAAGAAGAAGTTATAGTAGGGTATTGTAGTTTTCTCTAGTTATGGAGGTGAGTTTAGGGAGCATAAGAGGGGCCACATCCATAATAAAGGGAGAAAAATAGATAAATTAGGGCATGTCATGAAGCTATACAAAAATATAGCAATTAAACATTGATACAACAAAGTCATGAGCCACAGAATAGATTTCTATAAAAAAGAAATGAGACAAAACACAGCCTTAACCATATAATGGAAAATAGATATAGTAGGACCCCTTAAAAAATATTGATGGCAAGAAGTCTGTCCTGGTTGATCAGAAAGTAAAATAGAAAGTAAAGCATAAGGTAATACATCTCCCTCCAGCAGACAAGAAACACCTTACCATTAAAAGTGGAAATAGCAGAAGTAGTAAGACCCCAAAAAAGGTTAGGGTCATTAATCCAACAACAGATGCCACAGAGATCAGCAATTAACCAGAAAGGGTTATCAGCAAAATCCAGAGAAATAACAACACTAAATAGAAGTTGATCATGCAGTTAAATAGGTAATATAATAGGTCAAACCAATAAGATGGATTAATTTTTGAGGTAAGAGAATCCAGTATTGTCCAAATTAACCAAACCATGCAAATGTTTAGGAAGTGTAAGTTGATCAAAGAATTTTATGCCATCTAATCTAGCACCTAGATTAGCAAGGTAATCAGCACATGCATTACCTTCACACCATACATGAGTGATTTTAAAATAGAGTTGAGAAAGGAGAGCTTTAGTCTGCTTGAGAAGGTAGTACAATTTTGTATTGCCCATTTTGGTGGAAGTCAAAAGATCAATCAGCAATAGGGCATCCACCTCAATCTGAATATTGAGCCTGAATGCAAATCTCAATAGCTTTGTAAACTGCCATTAGCTCAACAAAAGGAATAGAGCAACTATTAAGGGGGTAAGCAAAAGCACATAGGACTTTACCATTAAGGTTTCTGAAAATGCCACCATACCTAGAAGCATTTTGAGAGCGAGCCATCGGTTAATTTTAATAGTATTAGCATGAGATTTTACCCAATAAACAATCTTGTCATCTTTACAGTTGAATGGATTCGGCAAGTTAAAACCCAGTTTATTGGCCACAAATATACAACCTTTGAATTGATTGTAGTTAATTAAATTGGCATTAAATAAGTCATGGATTTTATTTTTAATTCTAGCAATTATCCTCATGTGGTTCATAGGAATCCCACGATGTTTTGCATCATTTCTGTCCATCCATATGAACCAAATAAGAGTGATAGCAGTTATGACTTTAATGTGGCCTTGAATAGTGTTTTCAAAATAAACTTCAAGAAGTTGGTATAGAGTTAAGGAGCCATTAAATTTAATAATATTAAAGAGATCAACATACCAAATCCAAAGTTTGAAAGCAATGGCTCCATTAACAAATACATGATTCACATTCAATGTGAAAGCAGCAGTAGCATTTTGAAGGTAAGTAAAAACCTTTACCCCACATCAAAGAGTCAAAAGGGATAAAGTTTTTCAAAATATGCCAAGTTAGAACATAATAGGAAATAGGAATAGTGTTATTCCAAAGTTTAAAAAATACATTGGAGAAATCATGAGCTTCTTTAATATGAATCCAAACATTTTTAAGGTTGAAATCACCATTTTGGGAAAGCTTAAAAAGGATTTGATCATGATTGCTAGGAATGATAGGAATAATAGTAAGCTTATCTAAAAGAGAGAAAGGAATATAGTCAGTAAGCTTTCTATTATTCCACTTATTATTCTACCAAAAAGAGTTCACTTTAATAGTAGCAGTAGAGTGGGTAGAAAGTAATTCATCAATGGACCCACCTCCAATCCAATTATCTTGCCAAAAGAAAGAGGTTCTAGAGTTAATCCCCCAAGAGATTAAAGATTTTGCTTCCCATTTGATGGAACAAAGTCTTTTCCATATAGGAGAGTCTCCCACTTTATAGGGGAAAATGAGAGGGTGCTTACCCTGGCAGTATTTGGCAGTCATGAAATTAGCCCAAAGATTATTGTTGCTCCTAAAATTCCACCAAAGTTTATATAAAAAAATAGTGATAGCTTCACTGATTGGCTTACATCCAAGCCCACCTTCAGCAAGAGTGCCGCAGCTTTTATACCAAGAGGTCCAATGCATTATTTTAGTAGAATTGTTAGAACCCCAGAAGAATTTATTAAGGAGATGCTCAATTCTGTTAATGGTAGAACGAATTAATAGTTTGAATGAGATATAAAGGCATGGAGTTAAGGGTGCTCTTAATCAAAGTGAGCCTACCACCAAAAAAATCAATGATAACATCGATAAAATAGGTCAATAATAATGCTAAAAAAAATTGAGTCTGTAGCCAACAAACAATAGTGTTCATGCTATTGAGAATACTACCAATCTCAGCTTCCATAGGTTACAAATTAAGCAAATGGTTGTCATCATTAGTAATCATTGAGGGAATCAGGTGAGAGTTGGAGAGAGCTTCTAAGGTAGGGTTGTTTTTTAATAAGTTTTTAAAATGATGTATGACATAATCTTTAATATCATTATTATCACTGATCCAACTGCCATTATCATTTTTAATTTTTTAATAGAGTTTAAGGCTTTCTTTTTTTGAAAAGAATATGAAAATACTTGGTATTTCTGTCACCGTTAGCAATATGTTTGCTAGCAGCCTTTTGCCATCAGTATGTTTCCTCCATATTTTGATATTTAACCAAGTTATCTTTAGCTTCATTCAACTCCTCAAGTTTAGTAGAATCAATCAAAATAGCATCTTCAAGAGAACAAACTAATTGTTCCATATTTTTGATATTGGTAAAAAGATTTTTAAAATGATGCTTGTTCACTAGCCAAAAGGGGTAGGTTAGACTGAGTCAAGGTATTGTCTTGAGGAGCCAAATTATTACAATTAGAAGCAATGTTAATTAAGTTATCATTAGCCTCCTCATGAACCTTATAAGCATTATTTTTAACATGCTCAGATTGCTCTCCAATAGGCAAATCAGTGGATAGAAAAAGGAGTAGGGGTAGGGGGATGATACCCATTTTGAGTGACTTTAGGCACAAAAGAAAATTTATTGGTTTTTCCATTTGATAGAGTAGGATTAGGATTCGATAATTTATTCTTTTTAAGATGAGGATGCAACATAAAACATTCAAAATGATCATGGCCATGAATCTTACAATGTGTGCAAAAAATTGAAAAGTTCTCAAATTCCACTTTTTGATTATAACTGAACTTCTCAGAGCCGATCCAAACTTCTTTAGGATGCTTTTTAGTAATATCAATCTTAACCAAAATACAAGCAACAGAAGGTCGTGATCTCATAGCGGTGGCCTGATCAATTTGAAGAGGCCGACCAAAGAGAGCCCCAACCACAAAGAGAACTTAATGTGTAACATAATGTATTCTCATATTAGGAAGTGCTAGCCATATAGGAACAATTGGGGTTTCATCATTTATATCAAAAAGAGGAGACCATTTCAAAAGTCACATTTGATAATTAAATAAAAAGTAAGAGCGATGGGAAAAAAACTCTTGAATAATCTAAGTCATTAGAGAGATGAATTAAAATATGCCTAGGATCAATCAATCAGATAGAAAAACTTAAAAGTTTAAGGCTATGAGAAAATGATCGGATGTTATCGAGTTGACGTAAGGAAAATTTACCAACTAAAGAGAATTCAAAGGCTTAACTTTTCCACATCTAGATCCGAGCATGTAAGTAGGCATCCCATGAAATGAGGTGGAGATTAAATTCACCGAAGCATCAGGGGAGAGGTTCTTACTAAATAATATGTTTTTAAAGGACTTAATTGTAGGTAGAGTAGCGATTGATTTTTGATCCATAATTTCATGTAAGTCTGATGCCCTAGTCGATGCCTCCAAGATGGATAAGCTTGGCTGCATGGAAAATGGCTCCTCCACCATTGAAAGAGCGAAGGGAAACTCACATTAAAGGCCAATCAGAGACAAACTATCAAAAAAAATTGATCGAGAATGATAAAAAATTGGCCAAGATGCAAGGAAAATGAAAGGGAAAAATGCAATCGCCACAGAGCGTCGTGGCCAAGAGGGGAGAGGATGAGGTTTTCAGATTTATTTATGTAGATTTAGGGTTTAAAGTTTAGGGTTTATGGATTAGGGATTAGGGTTTAGGGTTTAGGATTTAGGATTTGAGGGTTTAAGGTTGCTTAGGGTTTAGGGTTTACTATTTAGGGTTTAGGTTTAAGATTAGAACTTAGAGTTTAGTTTTTAGGGTTTAGGGTTTAGGGTTTAGGGTTTAGAGTTGTAGGGTTTATTGTTTCAGGTTGTAAGGGGTTTAAAGGTTTATGTTATAAGGTTCAGAATTAGTTTAGGATTTAGGGTTTAGGGTTTAGGATTTAGGTTTTATGGTATAGGATTTTACTATTTAAGGTTTAGGGTTTTTAGGGTTTAAGGTTTAGGTTTTAGGGTTTAGGATTGTTGGTCTAAGGTTTTGGTATAAGGGTTTAGGGTTGTAGGTTTTGCATTTAGGGCTTAGAGTTTAGGGTTTAAGGTTTAGGATTTAAGGTTTAGGGTTTAGGGTTTAGCGTATATGATTTAAGGTTTTGGGTTTTTATTATCGCTTTTATTTTATTTTACTTTAAGTTTATTTTATTTTTATTTTATTTTATTTTTTGTTTAGTTTTTATTTTATTTAGGTTTATTTATTCTTAAGTTTATTTTATTTTTTAATTTAGTTTAAGTTTTATTAATTTAATTTTATTTTATTTTTATTAGTGAAATTTATATTATATTTTAGGTTTAGGTTTAGGTTATATTTTAGGTTTTTATTTTATATTTTTATTTTATTTTAATTAGGTTTAAGTTTTTTTAATTTTTAAAATTTATTTAGTTTAGGTTTAGGTTTTGAGGTTTTTAGGGTTTATGCTTTAGGGTTTATGGTTTAGGGTTTTAAGGTTGAGGGTTTTAGGGTTTATGGTTTAGGGATAGGGTTTAGGGTTTAGGGTTTATGGTTTAGGGTTTATGATTTAAGGTTTAGGGTTTAGGATTTATTTAGGATTTAGGGTTTAGGGTTTAGGGCTTAAGGTTTTAGGGTTTAAGGTTTATGGTTTCTTAAGGTTTAGGGTTTTGGGTTTAGGGTTACTTTTAGAGGTTAGGGCTTAGGATTTAGGGTTTAGGTTTTATTATTTTGGGTTTGGGGTTTATTTAGTTTATTTTTTAATTATTTAAATTTATTTTATTTTTATTTAAATTTATTTTTTATTATTAGGGTTTAAGGGTTAAGGTTTTAGGGTTTCTTTCCTCCGATCCATGATCGGATGGTGGTTTAAGGTTTAAGTTCAAGTTTAAGGTTTAAAGTTTAAGTTTAAGTTTAAATTTTAAGTTCAAGGTATAAGGTTTTAGGGTTTAGTGTTAGGGTTAAGTGTTTAAGATTTAGGGTTTAGTGTTTAGGCTTCAGGTTTTATGGTTTTTAGGGTTTAAGATATAAGGTTTAGTGTTTAGGGTTTGGGTTTAGGGTTTAGGATTTAGGGTTTGAGGTTTTAGGGTTGTTTATGGTTTAGGGTTTAGACATTAAAGTTTTGGATTTATAGTTTAGGGTTTCTGGTTTAGGGTTTAGGGTTGTATGGGGGTTAAGGGTTTATGGTTTTGGGTTTTAGGGATTAGGGTTTAGGGTTTAGGGTTTAGTTTAGGTTTACTTAAGTTTAGGTTTAGATTTAAGATTTAGGTTTATTTTAGGGTTTAGGTTTAGGGTTTATTTAGGTTTTATTTTATTTTATTTTATTTTTTAGGTTTATTTTTATTTTACATTTAGTTTTATTTTATTTAGGTTTTTATTCTTAGGATTATTTTATTTTTTAATTTAGTTTGGGTGTTATTTATTTTATTTTAGTTTATTATTATTAGTTTATTTTATATCATTTTTAAGTTTAGGTTTAGGTTTTAGTTTAGGTTTTTATTTTATTTAGGTTCAGGTTTTTTTATTTATTTTTTTTAGAATTTATTTAGTTTAAGTTTTGGTTTTTAGGTTTTTAAGGTTTTGGGTTTTGGGTTTTAGGGTTTAAGGTTTTGGGGATTAGGGTTTATGGTTAGGTTTTGGGATTTAGAGTTTAGGGTTTAGTGTTTAAGGTTTAGGGTTTAGGGTTTATGATTTAAGGTCTAGGGTTTAGGGTTTAGCATTTTTTTTAAAAAATTAAGTAAACTAGTAGGTTTAAGTTTGTTTAATTTATTTTAGGTTTAGATTTAGGTTTTATTTATTTAAGTTTAGTTTATTTTAGTTTAGGTTTAGGTTTATTTTATTTTGTTTATTTTATTTTTATTTTAGGTTTAATTTTTTTTTAATTTAGGGTTTGGGCTTTATTTTTTATTTATTTTTAAGTTTTATTTTTAGATTTATTTTTTAGGTTTAGGTTTTTATTTAGTTTTTATTTTATTTTATTTAAGGTTTATTCTATTTTTATTTAACATTTAGCTTTTATTTTATTTAGGTTTTTTATTCTTAGGTTTATTTTATTTTTTATGTTTAGTTTAGGTTTTTATTTATTTTATTTTCTATTTTGTTTTATTTTTAGGTTTAGGTTTTAGTTTTAGTTTAGTTTTATGATTTTTTATTTATTTTTTTACATTTTATTTACTTTAGGTTTAGGGTTTTATGTTTTTAGGGTTTAGGGTTTGGGGTTTAGTGTTTTAGGGTTTATGATTTGTTTAGTGTTTAGATTAGTTTATTTAGTCTAGTTTTTTTAGGTTTAGGGTTTAGGTTTAGGTTTATTTTATTAGCTTTGGGTTTAGGGTTATTTTATGGTTTAGTTTAGAGTTTATAGGTTTATTTTATTTATTTATTAGGGTTTATGGTTTAAGGTTAGTTTATTTTTTATTTAGGTTTAGGGTTTATTTAGGTTTATTTTAGGTTTAGGGTTTAATTTAGTGTTTATTTATTTGGGTTTATTGTTTAGGTTTTAAGGCATTTATTTAGGTTTAGTTTAGGGTTTAGGCTTAGTTTTTTATTTAGGGTTTATTTATTTAGGGTTTTTGATTTAAGGTTTAGGTTTTTTAAGTTTTATTTTAGGTTTTAGGTTTATATTTTAGGTTTAAATTTTATTTAGTTTTATTTTATTTTATTTTTTTATTTTATTTTATTTATTTTATTTTTTTATTTTTCATTTTATTTTTATTTATTATTTTTTTTATTTATTTTATTTTTTATTTAGTTTAATTTTGTTTATTTTTTTTATTTTAGTTTATTTTATTTTAGTTTATTTTATTTTATTTTATTTATTTTAGGTTTTTTAGGTTTAGTTTAGTTTATTTTATTTATTTTATTTTATTTACATTTTAAGTTTTATTTATTTATTTATTTTTAGGTTTATTTACTTTAGGTTTAGATTTTAGGTTGTTATTTTAGGTTTAGCATTTAGAGTTTATGGTTTAGTGTTTATTGTTTAGAGTTAGGTTTATTTAGTGTTTACTTTAGGGTTTAGGGTTTAGGTTTATTCTATTTTAGGTTTATTTTAGGTTTTACTTAGGGTTTAGGTTAGTTTAGGTTTATAGTTTAGTTTAGAGTTTAGGTTTTAGGTTTAGGGTTTAGGTTTAGGATTTATTAGGTAGTTTTGTTTAGGGTTATTTTATTTTTAGTTTTAGTTATTTTAGGTTTATGGGTTAGGTTTAAGTTTATTATTTTAGGCTTATTTTAGCATTTATGGTTTTAAGATTTTTAGGATTTAGGGTTTAGGGGTTTGGTTTAGGTTTATTTTTTTTTAGGTATTAGGTTTAGGTATTTTTTAGTTTATTTAGTTTAATTTTATTTTATTTTTATTTTATTTTTATTTTATTTAGGTTTATTTTTTTTTTATTAAGTTTATTTTTTTTATTTTATTTAGTTTATTTTATTTATTTTAGCAAGTTTTATTTTAGTTTATTTTTTAGGTTTAGGTTTATGTTTATGTTTATTTTTAGTTTAGTTTTATTTTTATTTTATTTTTTAGGTTTAGGTTTTATTTTTCATTTTTAGGTTTTGGTTTAGGTTTTTATTTTACTTTTTTAAGTTTAGGTTTTAGGTTTTTATTTTATGCTTATTTTTAGGTTCTATTTTTAAGGTTGGGTTTGGGATTATTTTTAGTTTATTTTATTTTATTTAGTTTAGGGTTTAGGTTTAGTTTATTTTAGGTTTATGTTTTTTTTTATTTTAGTTTAGGTTTAGGCTTATTTAATTTTATTTATTTTAGGTTTAGGTTTTTTTATTTTAGTTTAAGATTTAGGTTTTATTTTTTATTTATTTTTATGTATTATTTTTAAGTTTATATTTTAGGTTAATTATATTTTTATTTTATTTAGGTTTTTTGGTTTTTAGTTTTTTTTTTATTTTTTTAGTTTAGTTTAGGTATTTATTTATTTATTTTTAGTTCAGTTTTTTTTATTTTATTTTATTTTTAGGTTTAAGTTTAGGTTTAGGTTTAGGTTTTAACTTAGGTTTTTATTTTATTTTAATTTTTTTATTTAGCTTTTGTTTTAATTTATTTTATGTTTTGGTTTTATTTAGTTTAGGTTTAAGTTTTTAGGTTTTTAGGGTTTACGAATTAAGGTTTAGGGTTTAGGGTTTAGGGTTTGGGGTTTAGGGTTTTGGATTTTGGGTTGTAGGTTTTAGGGTTTTAGGGTTTTAGGTTTACGGTTTAGGATTTAGGGTTCAGGGTTTCGGGTTTAAGGTTTAGGATTTTTTTTAATTAGGTAAACTAATAGGCTTAGGTTTTTTTTCTTTATTTAGTTTATTTTTTATTTATTTTAGTATATTTTATTTTTTTCCTTTATTTAGGTTTATTTTTTATTTTTATTTAGTTTATTTTAGGGTTATTATTTAAGTTTAGGTTTTTTGTTTTAGTTTAATTTTTTTACCTTCAAGTGTAGGATTATGTTTATTTTTTAGTTTAGTTTTCTTTTTATTTTATTTTTTAAGTTTAGGTTTTATTTTTTAATTTTACGTTTAGGTGTAGGTTTTTATTTTGTTTTTTTAGGTTTAGGTTTTAAATTTTTATTTTAAGTTTTTTTTTTAAATTTTATTTTATTTGTTTAGGTTTAGGGTTTTTTTAGTTTATTTTATTTTATTTAGATTAGGGTTTAGGTTCAATTTAGTTTAGGTTTTATTTATTTTGGTTTAGGTTTAGGGTTATTTTATTTTATGTATTTTAGTTTTTTTTTTTTTTTTTAAGTTTTAGGTTTAGTTTTTTTTATTTATTTTTAGGTTTTATTTTAAGTTTATATTTTAAGTTTACGTTTTGATTTAGTTTTTATTTTATTTTATTTTAGGGTTATTTTATTTTTATTTTTTGTTTAGTTTTCATTTTATTTAAGTTTTTTATTTTTTGGTTTGTTTTATTTTTTTAGTTTAGTTTAGGTTTTTATTTTATTTATTTTAATTTAGTTTTTATTTTTTTATTTTATTTTTAGGTTTAGGTTTAGGTTTAGGTTTAGGTTTTAGTTTAGTTTTTATTTTATTTTATTTTTTAATTTTATTTAGGTTTAGGTTTTTTTATTAATTTCTTTTTTAGGTTTTATTTAGTTTAGGATTAGGTTTTTAGATTTTTAGGGTTTAGGCATTATGGTTTAGGGTTTATGGTTTAGGGTTTAGGGTTCTAGGTTTAAGGTTTAGGGTTTAAAATTTAGGGTTTAGGGTTAGGGTTTTTTATTTTTTATGTAATTTAAAAGTTTAGTCAAGTGGTAGGTTTAGGTTTATTTTATTTTTAATTTATTTATTTTAGTTTATTTTATTTTTAAATATTATTTAGGTTTATTTTTTTATTTATTTTAAGTTTATTTATTTTAGGTTTAGTTTCATGATTTAGAGTTTAGTTTAGGTTTAGTTTAGGTTGTTTTTAGTTTAGGAGGTTTATTAGTTTATTTATGTTTTAGTCAGTTGGTTTATTTTTTTTTATTTATTTATATTTATTTATATTTTAGATTTATTTTAGGTTTTATTTAGTTTAGTTTTAGTTTTATTTTGGTTTTTGGGTTATTAGGTTTATTTAGGTTTAGAGTTTTTTAGGGTTTATTTAGTTTTAGGGTTTGGATTTAGGATTTGGTTTAAATTTTAGTTTTAGGGTTTAGGGTTTAAGTTTAGGGTTATTTGGGTTTAGGTTTAGGTTTAAGTTTGATTTAGGTTTAGGCTTAGTTTAGGGTTTTGGGTTTTGGGTTTAGGGTTTTGGATTTACGGTTTAGTGTTTAGGGTTTAAGGTTTAGGGTTTTTTTTCAAATTAGGAAAACTAGTAAATTTAGGTTTTTTTTTAATTTATTTAGTTTATTTATTATTTATTTTAGTTTATTTTATTTTTTATTTTTATTTAGGTTTATTTTTTATTTTAATTAGTTTATTTTAGGTTTTTTATTTTAATTTACTTTTTAGATTTAGGTTTAGGTTTATGTTCATTTTTTTAGTTTAATTTTATTTTTATTTTATTTTTTAGGTTTAGGTTTTATTTTTTTTTATTTTTAGGTTTAGGCTTAGGTTTTTATTTTATTTTTTTGTTTTAGGTTTTAGGTCTTTATTTTACATTTATTTTAAGGTTTTATTTTTTAGTTTAGGTTTAGGATTTTTTTAGTTTATTTTATTTTATTTAGTTTAGGGTTTTGATTTAGTTTATTTTAGGTTTAGGTTTAGGTTTTATTTATTTTAGTATAGTTTATTTTAGTGTAGGTTTAGGTTTATTTTATTTTATTTATTTTAGGTTTAGGTTTTTTTTTTAGTTTAAGGTTTAGGTTTTTTTTTAATTTATTTTTAAGTTTTATTTTTATGTTTATATTTTAGGTTTAGGTTTTTATTTAGTTTTTATTTTATTTTCTTTTAGGTTTATTATATTTTTATTTTTCATTTAGTTTTTATTTTATATAGATTTTTTTATTTTTAAGTTTATTTTATTTTTTTTAGTTTTGTTTAGGTATTCATTTTTTTTTCTTTTATTTGAGTTTTAGGTTTAGGTTTAGGTTTAGGTTTTGGTTTTAGCTTAGGTTTTTATTTTATTTTAATTTTTTTATTTAGGTTTAGGTTTTTAAATTTATTTTATTTTTATGTTTTATTTAGTTTAGGTTATGCTTCGTTCAGTTACGTATTGCTGATTTTTAATTTTAAATGAGTTTAGTTTAGGTTTTTTTTTTAGGGTTGGGTTTTTTTTATAGGTTTCGGTTTTTGGGTTTTATTTGGGTTTTGGGTTGAGTTTTTTTTAGATTTATTTTTTTTTTAAAAAATTAAGTCAAGTGGTAGTTTTAAGTTAATTTAGTTTATTCTTTATTTATTTTAGTTTATTTTATTTTTTATTTTGACTAAGGTTTATTTTTATTTTTATTTAGTTTAGTTTATTTATTTTAGGTTTATTTATTTTGGTTTAGGTTTTTAGCTTTTTAGGGCTTAGGGTTTAGGGTTTATGGTTTGGGGTTTAAGAATGTAAGGGTTTTTTTTAGGTTTAGGGTTTAGGATTTAGGTTTTAGGGCTTAGTGTCTATGGTTTAGAGTGTTAGGGTTTAGGGTTGAAGGTTTTAGATTTTAAAGGTTTAGGGTTTAGGGTTTTGGTTTTATGTTTAGGGTTTAGGTTTTAGTTTAGGATTTAGGGTTTTTGGTTTTTTTTAACAGAGAACAATTTCAAAGTCAACATTTCTTCTTTTCAATTTCATTAACCAAGTAACACACAAATTTTCTACATAAGCGACAACATGATAAAAAATGAGCATGCATAGAGCAAATAAAACCTTAGATAACTAGAAGCGTCTCTGTAAAGAGCAGTTCCATAAGCAGTAGATTGGATCAGTCTTTCTTAAGTTTCTCCAGTTCCCATCAGAACCACCCCAGCCTCTTGAGTAGCAAGATCCACCATCATATCCCCAATCACTCACTCTGCCACACCCCAGCCTTTTGACTTTTTAGGTCAAGTTGGGTTAACTTGGGTCATGTGGCCAATTGGGCTAGGTTGGTTCAAATGTTGACTTGGCCATGTTCAAACATTGTTCATGAATGAACTTAGATCAATAGTTTCAATCAATTTGGCCTATGGTGGATTTTCGCTATGTTATGTTTCATTTTGGCTAAGTGTTGACTTGGTCAACCCTTAGGTTTGACTTGGTTTGACCTAATTTGATTGATTGATCATCTCATGATGGTTGTTGATCATGATGAGAGGCATAGGTCAGTTTGATTCAATTCAATTTGGTTAGGATTAAAATTTATTAGGTCACAAGTCTAAATATCCGTCAAATCTTGATTTGAGTTTTGATTAAACTTGTATATGGACTTATGATTGAAATATAAATCCATTTGCAAGTGGTTTCAAGACAAATTGATTGATTTCATATTCAAAGAACATGAATATATTTTGGCTTAATTTTTGAATTGAGTTTTAGTTTAGTGATAATTATGATTTTAAAGTTAATTGAATCTGATTTGAAGTTGATTTGGCTAATTCCAAAATTTTGACTTGTAAGGCTTAGGTTGGATTTTGAATGAATTTCGGTTTGATTTTTTGACTTTTTTTTATTGTTTAAATTTATATTTCATTTATATATGTGAATATAAATGAGAATATAAATAGATCATGAGAAAATTTCATGAATTCAGAATGATTTGATCATGTTCTAAGCTAAGTCTTTTAAGAGGAAATTTAAATGACTTAGGAAATTTTGGAGTTTTAGATTTGATTTTTGAGTTTAGTTTGATTGATTTGAATTTATATTTCATTTATATATGTGAATATAAATGTGTCATCCAAAAATTTCATGAATTTGAAGTGATTTGATCATGATGTATGCTAAATCCGTAAGAAGAAATTTAAAGGATTTAGGAAATTTTAGAGTTTTGGATTTGAGTTTTGAGTTTAGTTTGATTGATTTGAATTTATGTTTCATTTATATATGTGAATATAAATGAGAATATGAATGAGTTATGAGAAAATCTTATGAGTTTGAATTGATTTGAAGGTGCTTTTGGATAAGTCCTTAAGAGGGAAATTAAGGATTTAAAAAAATTAATTTTGAATTGGGAATTTGAATTTTGGATTTAGTTTGATTGATTTGAATTTATATTTAATTTATGTATGAGAATATAAATGAGAATATAAATGAATTCTGAGAAAACTTCATTAGTTTGAATTGATTTGATCATGATTTAGGCTAAGTGCTTTAGAGAAGATTCAAGTTTTTAAGAAAGATTTGGAATTAGGAAATTCATTTATGGGTTTCAATCATGGATTTCAATCATGTGACATTGGTTTGAGTTTGGATAAAATCAAATAAGATTGATTTGGAGTTTGACTTGAAGGAATCAAGGTGAGAGTGGTTCCGACTAAGGGTAATTTTCCTAACACCCTAAAAGCATGACCTATTCCTATGTCTAACTCTTCTAAGTATCAAAGGCTAGGTTGATTGTCCACCTAATCACTAGATGTGTCTTAAGACTAAGGAACTCTTAAAGTCTAAGAGAAGCTTTATGTCTAATATGGAGAGGTTGAGAGCTCATTCTAAAATTGAGGTCAACAGGTATGTGAGATGGAAATCAATTTTTTGAAAGAGGAGATCCAAACTTAATCATATATGGAATTTATTAAGTGGCATTCCAAAGCGATGTCATTTTATTTTGAAATAAAATCTTCATTCAATAAATTTAGGTATATTGAATGGAGATGTTTATATGTGCTTTTGAACAATTTATTTTTTTGATTTTATTTGAGAATGAAACATCTTCAATTGAATGGAGAGGTTTCACATGTGCTTTTTGAAAAATTTAGTTTTGATTTTGTTTCGAAAGGTAAAAATTTCAACTTAACACATGTGGAATTTCTTGAATGGAATTTCAAAGTTGTAAAGTTTTTTTATTTGAAGATGAAACATCCATTCAACATATTTGAATGTATTGAATGGATAAACTTATGTTCAAATTTTGTGATTTTGAAAACATGATTGTTGAAATTTTATCTTTGAAAATGAGGTCTTCAATAAAATGAATTGAGTGAAGAAGCTCATTTGTGCTTTTTAGAAAATGTGATTATTGGAATCTTACTTTTGAAAATGAAGCCTTCACACAAAATGAATTGAATGAAGGAACTCATTTGTGCTTTTTAGGAAATGTGATTGTTAGAATTTTATTTTTGTTAAGATAATCTTACATATAACAATCATAAAGATTGTTAGATGAAAATGATTTAGGAAAATTTTTGTGCAAAAATATTTTATTATGTGCATTTTTCAAAGAGTGCTTTTTGAAAAGCAAGATTTTTATAAAGGATTTATTTTGTCTTTATTGTTTTAGAATGAACCTTTCCATATCATAGAAATGATAAGGAGGAAGTCTTTAAATATTTTCTTTTTTTATTTTTTTTTACCCATTGGAGAACCTTGATTTTAAGACCAACACGGAGTGAGGTCCTAAAACCCAAAGATGTTGGCTAACTTGACTTAAGGATGAAATAAGCTAACTGCCAACAAAAATAAAGACAATCTTGGATTCATACAAAGGTACAAATCCACTATCGATACTTAGAGACAATGATCATTTACCAAAGATGGAGAGAGGAACCCTCCCCAGCGGAGTCACTAGAAAAATCTATGGTGAAAAATTTTCAATTTCTTTGAAAGAAATGTATACTTCCATCTTCACTCTATACGGGATAAAATAAAGATAGAAATATACTTTCTTTTTTATGCATTTGGACACCACATAGATCCATAGATGTTCTTAATAAGGTGATTGAGTAAGACATTGAGGAGAAGTGCATTGTCTCAAAAGGTAGAAGTCACTACCCTACAATGGGACTAATCAACTAAATAAGGACTCCTAAGTACAATGGGTGTGCATGTGTACCAGAGATTCTTCCCCTACTTTTCATGAAAAAGTAAAGCGAGGTTTATTTTAAACTAAGTTTGTTAAGTTCTCTATAGGGGAAAGGCCCCATAGTTAATTACATCCTAAGGAAGGGGATTTCTTAGGAATACTCTTGATTAAGGTAAATGATCATTGTCTCTAAATATTGTAATAGGTAGGACTATCAATCAATTAGTTTTTTTTTGGAAGATCAAATGGGATTGATCAAAGAGAATGAGGTATTATCGAAGCCAAATGAAGATAAGTAGGAGATGCTCATGATGCTAGGAAACCTAGTGAGAATCTTAAACTATCCTATGGTTGGGCTTTACATTTTTGAAATTGATTTAATTTATTTGAGTTGAATTTTTCATTAGAAATTTAGGGCTTATGATTCCACAACACAAGATTATGGAAATGCCTAGGAGGTGAGGATTTATACTTATGGCCCACAATGGGGAGAAGTAACCTCAGAACCTAAAGCTAGGGAGCTTTGGCGAGGGAAAAAAGCATAACCTAAATCTAAGGCAAAAATGGGTATATGGTTTACCTCCACAAGAGAGAGTAAACCACCCGACTACTTAGACTTACAACTGCCTGGGGGTGGCCTCCAACTAACTCCTCCTATGATTTTAAATTCATGTACCCAAGTCATATGCTTTATGTAAGATAGTTAGGCTATTATTTATTTAGAAAGAGTCTAAGTCCTTAAACTCACTCTCTGAGAGACTAGATCATGTAAGGGCATGAAAAATGACCTAGATCTAATACAAAACATATTGCATATTATTTTCATTTTTGAACAATTAATTTGACTCAAGCTAATATGATTCATATGCCTAATGCATGCGAAGTAAGATTATTGGCCAAAATCAGCAAGAAGGGAAGAGGTGTGTTTCCACCATGGCTCTCAAAGGTCAAGCTAAGTTTCTCTAGCAAAGGTGGAATCCCTCCAATCAAGAGTGAAACAAGATTCTTTTGTGCATGATATTATAAAAGAAATACTCATCCAGTTAAAGGGTTGCTAATTGTTTTATCTCAATTTTTAACTTAGGCTTTAAGTGAGATTATGAGTTGTTTATTTTTACTTTTGAGTTTATTAATTTAATAAAAGATTTATTTTTACCTAAGAACCTAATCTTCATCTAGGCCATACATCAAGTAAGGAAGAAATTAGAAAAATGATTCCGTTTTAATGCACAAGCTAAACAAATCATGAATCAATTTATGAATCTAACGTAAAAGAATAAGAGGCCATTTATGGTGGGCACCACATAAAAAAAAAAATTATTGAGCTCTCTATACAACACCTAGATTACAAATGAATTAATTTACAATCAAGTAAGAAAATTCATGTTATGGGGGCCTTCAAGTTTCATTTCTTCATTCTTCTTTTCTTTTTTTCTTCTTTCTTCTTTGGTTCCTTCTTTTGGATGGTTGGAATGTGGATGCTCCAAAGGCTTCACATGGTACATAATATGAGATCTTATGACCAATGCTCATCCTAATCCCCATAAAAATCATTCCAAAATCCTAATTGCCAAAAACTGAAAAAGGAAAAATAAAAATCTAGCTAACACACATAGAGATTAGCTAAAACAAACCATACAAATCCCAAGCATGTATATTGGACTTACCACCCCACACATGTGTGACTAAGTCCACCTAGCCTATTGGATTATGCTTAGGGGTATAAGCACCTGCACAACAAAAGTATTTATATTTTTATTTATTACAATGCCCCTTGACCATAATCCCTTGTAGAAGACAATGGTTAGACTAAGATCGCCCTACCATTCAATTTATGCGCATACACCCTAACATCCAGACTAAAATAAAATATCACAAAACAAAAGCAAACATCAAACCATGCACATCCCTAATCTAAAGCTAGAAGTGGTGACTTAGCCTATGTGTGTGCTTTTAATGTTTGTGTGGCATGCTTAACTATGGCTTTAAGTTAGAGTTTTCCAACTGTGAAGAGTGTTCAACTTAGAGGGAGGGGGGGTTCATTCAAGTTGTTTAGTTGTCTTGGGTTGATTTTATTTTATGTTTTGATTAGGTTCAAGTGAATCCTATAATTAATTACTAGGTTGTAAGAGAGGGAAAGAGAAGAAAAAACTTCTCTTTCCTTCCCTGCCTTAAGTAATTTCTAAAGTAGATTCATATTTTAGTTTTATTTAGTGAATATTTTATTATGTTTTTAATTAATCCTATGTTAAGATCAACTCTAAACAAATTTGTTCAAAAGTAAGGCATTTTAAGATTAAGTAAAGTGAATTAATATCACAAAACACACATCATTTGATTTCTTTCCCAACATGTATAACATGCACATGGATGAATCCTACATATATCTATACACAACAAATGGGAATGTTTAGCACACTTTATGATGAATGCTAAATGAGTTACTTAAGAAAAGTTGAATGCTTATGATGCATGATTTTCATTAAGTAGAAAAGTGGAGTTTCTTATCCAATTTTCACATGCACACATGAATATATGAAAGGCATAAGTGGGTACGATGCCATTGTTAGCACTAGAAGTGTAAGTTACAATACCTACTTAGGGAAAAGCCTCAACAACCCAGGGTTGTTTAGACTAATATACCACTTTCCTTAAATACAAGCATATGTACAAAAGAAATGAATGGAAAAGAAAGGATGCAAAAAGTTATACTTGATTGTTTGATTTGTTTATGAAATTTATATGTGTGAATATGAAGATCCTTCTTAGATTATAACATGGAAGTGGATAAGAGTAGAATTGAACAAGTGTTATGTTCTTTTAAAAGAACTATACACTTTGCAAATCTTACTCAAATCCATGTTAAGAGAAAAGAAAGGAAGCAAACATAAGACATAATTTTATATTCAAATGCAAACTTATAAATAAAAAAATAAGTAACACACTTTCAATTTTGGTAATTAATTCATATATTTTGAAAATAATTTGGAATTTAATAGTGATAATAGCCATTCAAATTTTTTACTTTAGCCAAAACATGCAATTTGACATAAGGAAAACATTTTCATTTTAATTTTATTTTTGAAAAGCATGAATGCATGAAATCCATATGTCATACACATTTATCATGATAGGAAAGAAATCAAGTGATGAAAGTAATGTAAATTCATCCACCCTAATTAATTTCTAAAGATAATCTTATAAAATAAGAGAGCTTAAAGCAAATAAAGTTGTTTTTAAAGAAGGTTTGATTTTATTTAGAGTTTGATTTAATTTGAGAAATGTGAGGTGTGTTTGATGTTCCTAACCCATTCCCACATGTGTATGATATTTAAATTTAATTTTTAGATGATTAGATCCATATTATATTTATGATTAGGTTAAGGTATGAATTAAGTGTGTTAATTACCCCTTACCTATACCACCTTAGCATAGTTAATCAAATAATTATGAGCTAATGAGATGACATAAAACTACACAAGGAATTTAAATCAGCAATGCACCTAGTAAGAAAAGGGCCTAATGCATTTGGCTCATGATTAATGATTAATTAAACTAAGGGGTTTAACTTAAGTACTTTCATAACCCCCCTCACACATATGAGTTGGATTTTGATTTCCTTATTCATACTTAGGCTCTTTGACATTTAAACATCTACCCAAGATAGATTAATTGAGTTTTGAAAAGTTTTAGAATTTTATGAAATTAATTGAGGGGTAATTAGTGAATAAACCCTTAATTAAAGATGGATTAAGGAAGAAATAGGGGTTTAGGGAATATCTTAAGGAAAGTATCTCAAAATTATCTTAATCAAATCTTAATTGACTCAATCAGAGGGCCAAACCACTAATTATACCCTTAATTAAGCCTAATTATATTAAGGGAGTGATTAAGGAATGAGTTAGCAGTTCCTCTAATTAAGCCACCAATAAATCCCAAGAAAATTCAGAGAGGTAGGAGTCATCTCACTAATCATACACAAGACATTTTAGATTAATCAGTGAAGTAATTAGGGTGTAATTAGTAAAATAACATTCCCAATAAAACCCAAATTCAGCGAAAAGAACCATTGAAAATAAATTAAAATAAATTTTAGAATATTCTATGTTCAATTATATTTTCAATACAATTTATTTCATATTTTTTTTATTTTTCTAGGCTTAGATATGAATTTAAGAAGTGTGGTGAAATATTCCTGCCTTCATCTATCCTCTTGAAGAGGATAAATGAAAACAAAAATACACGCCATTTTGGTCGGGACACCACGTAGATCCACATATGTTCTTATTAGGGTGATCGGGTATAACATTGAGGAGAGGTGTACTATCTCGAAAGATGGAAGTCACCACCCTACAATGGGCCTAATCACCTCAATAAGGACTCCTAAGGACTATGGGTTTGCATATGTACCATAGATTCTTACCCTACTTTACATGGGAAAGTAAAGTAGGGTTTATTTTAAACTGGGTTAGTTAAGTTCCCTATATGGGGAAGCCCCCATAGTTAATTACATCTTAAGGAAAGGTGATTCCTTTGGAATACTCTTGATTAAGTGAATGATCGTTGTCTCCAAAGATTTCAATAGGTAGGACTATCAATCGATTTGTTTATTTTTGAAAAATTAAGTGGGATCGATCATGAGGAGGGAGTTCTTATCGAAGACAAATGGAGATGAGTAGGGGATGTTTAGGATACTAGGAAGCCTAGTAAACATCCCAAACTATCCTATGGTTGGGCTTTACATTTTTAAAATTAAGGAGAATTATTTGTTTGAGTTGAATTTTTATTATAAGTTTAGGGCTCATAATTCCACAATACAAGGTTATGGAAATGCCTAAGAGGTGAGAATTTATGCTTATGGCCCATAGAAGGAGAAGCAACAAAACTTAAATCTAGAGCTTTGGTGAGGGCCAAAAGCACCTAAATCTAAGGCAAAAATGGGTATTTAGGTTTGCCTCCAGAGAGGACAAACCACCCATCTTCTTTGACTTACAAATGCAGGGTGGCGCCAACTAACTCCTCTTATGATTTTAAATTCATGTAGGCAAGTCATATGCTTTATGCAAGATAGCTAGGCTGTTATTTATTTAGAAAGAGACTAAGTCCTTAAACTCACTCCCTAAAGAGACTAGATCATGTAAAGTCATGCTTCAAATTACATGTTATTTTCATTTTTGGACAATCATTTGACTCAGGATTATAGGCTTCATATGCTTAATGCATGAGAAGTAAAATTGTTGACCAAAATCAACGAGAAGGGAGGAGGTGTGTTTCCACCATGGCTCTCAAAGGTCAAGCCAAGTTTCTTAGCAAATGTGGAAGCCATCCAATCAAGAGTGAAACAAGATGTTGTTGTGCATGATGTAGTAAGAGAAATACTCATCTATCTAAGGGGTTGCTAATTCTTTTATCTTGATTTTTAGCTTAGGATTTAAGTGAGGTTATGAGTTGCTTATTTTTAATTTTTACTTGATTAATTTGGTAGAATATTTATTTTTCCCTAAGAGCCTAATTATCATCCAGGCCATACATCAGAGCAAGGAAGAAACTAGGAAAACATGTCATCTTGATGCGCAAGCTAAACAAAACATCACACATTTTATAAAGCTAACGTAAAAGAATAAAATGTCATTTATGTTCGGGCACCATCGCATAAACCCAAAAAACAAATTGGGTAGTCAAACTTTATTTTTATACAACCCGGATTACAAATGAATTAAGTATAATTAAGCAAGGAATTCATTACTATGGGGGTCTTCAAGCTTCATTTCTTCATTCTTCTTTTCTTCTTACTCCTTCTTTTCTTCTTTCTTCTTTGGTTCCTTCTTTTGGATGGTTGGAAGGTGGATGCTCCAAAGGCTTCACATGGTACATAAGGCATGGCCTTATAACCAATGCTCATCTAATCCCCATAACAATCATTCCAAAATCCTAATTAAAGGTACATGAAAAGGGAAAAAGTAAATCTAACTAAAACACAAAACTGAGATTAGCTAAACAAACCACACATTCCCAAGCATGTATATAAAAAATTGGACTTAGCACACATGGGTAACCAAGTCCACCTAGCATTTTGGATCATGCTTAAGGGTATAAGCAACCTTAATAGCAAAAGCAATTACATTTTTATTATAGCACCCCTTAAGCACAATCCCTTGCAGAAGATAATGATTAGACTAAATCATCCTACCATTCATTCAACACACATACACTCTAACATCCACACTAAAACATTACATCATAAAATAAAAACAAACATCAAACCATACTCCTCCCTAACATAGGACTAGAAGTGGTGATTTAGCCTAATGTGTGTGCCATATAAGGTTTGTGTGGTATGCTTAGCTAGTGTTTAAGGTTAGGAATTTTTTTAAGTGAAAAGGTTCAACTTAGAAGGGTAGTCTCATTTAAGTTATTTAGTTGATATGGGTTAATTTTATTTGATAATTTGATTTAGTTTGAATGAACCTACTTAATTACTAAATGTTGTAAAGAAAGGAAAAGAGAAGAGAACTTCTCTTTCCTCCCTACCTTAAGTGATTTCTAAGGTAAATTCATTAATGATTTTTTTATTTAGTGAATGTTTTATTATGTATTTTAATTAATCCTAAGTTTAGATTTTTCTCTAAACAAACCTATTCAAAAGGAAAGGCATTTTAAGATTAAGTAAAGTGAATTACTATCACAAAACACAACATTTTATTTCTTTCCCACATGTATAACATGCATATGAATGGATCCTAAGCATATCTATACATATAAATGGGAATGTTTAGCATACTTTATGATGAATGCTAAGTGAGGTTACTTAAAGAAATTTGGAATGTTTCATGTATACATGATTTTGTTAAGTATAAGAGAGTGACTCTTTTATCCATTTTCATATGCACATTTACAAGTATAAAATACATAAGTGAGTATGATGCCATTTTAACCAAGGGTGTAAGGTACAATACCTACTTAGGCTACTTAAAGCCTCGCAACCTCAGAGTTGTCTAGACTAATATACCACTTTTCTTAAATACATGTACATGTACAAAAAGAAATGCATGGAAAGAGAATGCTAAGTGAGTTACTTAAGAAAATTTGAATGCTTTATGATGCATGATTTTCATTAAGTAGAAAAAGTTTTCTTATCCATTTTTACATGCACACATGTATGTATGAAAGGCAAAGTGAGTGCAACCATTTTTTAACTAGGGGGTACAAGACCTACTTAGGGCTACTTAAAGCCTCACAATCTGAGTTGTCAGACTATATCCACTTTTCTTAAATACAAGCATGTATACAAAGAAATGAATGGAAAAGAAAGATGCAAAAAGTTTGTGTTGGTTGATTTATTTTGTTTATGCAATTTATATGTGCAAATGTAGATGTCCTTCTTAAGTAATAATATAGGAATGAATAGGAAGGGAATTAGGCAAGTGTTATGTTGTTTTCAAATGAACTATACACTTTGCCAAATCCTATTCAAAACCATACTAAAAGAAAAGAGAAGGAAGGCTACACTATGCACATCTTCATATTTATATCCACATGAAAGCTTATAAATAATTATAAGTAGCACACTTTCAATTTTAGGTATTCGATTTATAATTTTTAAAAATAGTTTTGAATTTAATAGTGATAATAACTACTCATATTCTTACTTTAGCCAAAACATGCAATTTGACATAAAGAAAACATTTCATTTTGAATTTGATTTTAGAAAAGCATGAATGTATAAAACTCATATGACATACACATTTAGCATGCTAAGAAAGAAATAAAGAGATGAAAGCATGTAATTTCATTCACTCTAATTAATTCTTAAAGACAATCTTATGAAGTAAGATCATTTAAAGAGAATCAAAAGTTGTTTAAATAGACTTTCATTTTTGCTTTGAGTTTGATTTGAATTAGTAAAGTGTGAGAAGTTTTATGGTCCTTACCAATTTGCTCATGTGTGAATTATTTTAATTTAATTTTTAGGTGATTAGATTAATTTTATGCTTTGGTTAGGTTAAGCTATATATTAAGTTCATTAATTACCCCTTACCTATACCACTTTAACATATTTAATCAAATAATTATGAGCCAATGTATGACATAAAATCACAAGGAATTTAAACTAGTAATGCATCTTAGGAAAGAAAGGTACCTAATGCAATTGGCTCATAATTAATGATTAATTAAGCTAAAGGGTTTAATTTAAGTACTTTCATAACCCTTCCCACACATATGGGTTAGGTATGATTTCCTTATGTTTACAGGTTATTGAACACCTAAGTATCTACCCAAGAAGGATTAGGTTTAGGTGATTAAGTTTCTAGATTAATTTTGGTTTTGAGAATTTGATTTGATTAATTAAGTAGATCATTAGTGGATTAACCCTTAATTAGATTTGGATTTAAGGAAGAAAGGGGGTTTAGGGAATAGTTGAAGGAAAATATTCCAAAATCATTTCATAAACCTCCTAATCACTTAAACAAAGTTTAATTATCTTAATCAAAGAATGAAACCACTATTCACATGCTTAGTTAACCTTAATTTCATTAAAAGAGTGATTAGGGGTTCATTAGTTAATTTCCCTGGCTAACTCATTAATAAATTCTAAGAAAATTAGGGGAGGTAAAAGTCATCACACTAAACATGCCTAAGAAGTTTAGAATTAATTAATAAAGCCATTAGGATGTAATTATGGTTATTAAGTTTTTAAATAAACCCTAATTAAGGATAATCTACAATCAAAATTCAATCAAAAATAATTTTATTGGATTCTCCTCTGAACTATCTTTAAAATGAACCTGAGTTTGTAGTTTTTGAATTTTTCTATAATTAGTTATGAATTTAGGAAGTTCAATTGATTTAAGTGATTTTTATGAATTCTACTAATTTAATTTATTAAAATAAATCATTTGACACTCAAAATTTAATATATTTTAATCCAAAGGTCATTTTGACTTGAAATGTTTATGGTAGGTGCATTTTAACATCAATTGTAATCTCTAGAAATTTCAACTTAATTTGATATGTATTTTTGGTTTAATTAAAAAAGT
Organism: Cymbidium sinense; assembly: GCA_021442155.1. Classification (NCBI taxonomy): domain Eukaryota; kingdom Viridiplantae; phylum Streptophyta; class Magnoliopsida; order Asparagales; family Orchidaceae; genus Cymbidium; species Cymbidium sinense. The sequence goes on along the minus strand of CM038217.1, from coordinate 180,269,678 downwards.
TTGATTTTTACTAAAACTCAAATTAAGCTGAAAATATTTAGTAAAATTTAAGGATTTTGGGTTTGTTGGATTCCTCTCAGAAATTTGAATCCAACATGCCCTTGTTTGCAAATTTTGGTTGAGTATTTTATTTTCTAAGAATTTTTGAAGTTTCATGTGATTTCAATTAATTTTTTAAATCAAAAAATCTGCGTAGCACTGACATGGCAATGAGGTGCCATGTGGCACCGTGCGATTGGATGCACAAACCATACAACATCATGCATTTCACATGGTACATCGATGGGTGGGAAAGCGGCCGGTCAACCCGAGTGACCCGCTTTAGGCTTGATTGACAACCAGATAGTCTAGATCAGATCGCACAATATATAGGCCAGAATCATATGATTGGCATGATTTGAGCCATTTGATTGCACGAACCACATGATCAGAAGGTCCAGATCTCATTAGGCGATTCGAAGGCCCGGGTCACATGATCAGAGCCGTTCGATCCCATAAACTGTGGGATCGGACGATGGTTGTAGCTCGCTAGAGATGAACAGTGATTTCAGGATTTTTTTAAAGAAAAAAAATAATTTCTAAGTGAAAACTTGTCCAAATGGACTCATTTTTGCATCAATTCGCACCAAAAAAATTTTATTTTCTAATTGAGATGATTTAAAATAAAAATGTGGGATTGTCTAGAATAGATTCCTAAAAATTATGAGAAAACCATCATAAAAAGAGGGATCCTAAGGCTGACTATAGTTTTTGAAGGTTACCTCACCGTGGATGATTTTTGTCGGTAGTGGTGACTTGAGCGCGCTGTCGAGTGAGGGAAGAATCCTTGGACTGAGCTTAGATCCTCGCCTTCACATCAAAATGATGTTTCCACCGGTGATCATCATTTCCTCGCTGAAATCCCCTTAGTTTTGGAGTATTTCTCTCTAAAATGAAGTGGATGTGATTGCTAATGGCTTTGGGAGCTCTAAGAGAGGGTGAATGAGAGGAATGAGGGTTTCCTTCAACCACTAAAGACTTAGAATGAAAAGTGAAGTCAAATGAACTAAAATGCACTTTTTGTTTAAATTTTTGGCTCCAAACTCATGTCATTTGGCTTAGGGTGGTTGGGAATGGAAGAAGTCATCCTAGGTTGCTCTCTATGGTTGGCTAAGGTATGGAAAGTGGCTTCCATGAAGGACAAGTGGGTGTCCTAGCCAAAGGGAGGTGAGTGTCCTTCATGCCAAGTGTTCCAATGGGAGAGGTGAGGTGATTTCATTTCCCCATGAGTCATGGCTTCCCAAACCACTCCTTGGGTCAAAAAATTAGTGTCCTTGGTGCCTATGCGGACCAATGGATGAGTGTCAAGTGGCTAAGGAAGAGAATTGACCACTTGGGAAAGTGTCTTTTCTAATAGAATGCCCTTGACCCAAGGGAAAAGTCATCATTTGTCATTGAACTTGATTTGGGCAGATTTTAAATAAGTTAAAAGTAAGTTTGACCAAATTTTATGTCATTTGAAGTTCAATTAGCTTAATTTGGGTTAAATTGACCCACTTGGGTCAAATCAGGTCAAAATGGGTTAGGTTGACTAATCAGTCAAATTAGGTCAAACCAAGAGTTGGGTCAAGTTCAAATGGCTATTTGGAGTATATTGGTTCAATTAGTTTTAATTAATTTGGTTTAATTTGGATTTAATTTAGATTTTTTCCAATTTGATCCTTTAAGTCAATTTGGGCTAAGTTGATCGATTTGAGCCAATTGACCAAATTGGCTTGAATCATGGCTTGGTTTGAGTTTGGTTGATCATTTGGAATGGATTGGTATCTTTGTTTCCAATCAATTTGATTTATATTTGATTTTGGCTTGATTTGACCTTTTAGGTCAAGTTGGGTTCAGGGTCAATTAGGCTAAGTTGGGTCTAGTTGGCCAATTCACCAAATTGGGTTTAATTAAGGCTTTGGTCAAGTTCAATAATCAATTTGGAGGAAACTTGAGCCATTGGTTGCACTGAATTTGGTTTAGGTTGCAATTTGGCTAGTTTGGGTTCATGTGGGTTAAATGGTTGACCTGGTAAACAGGCTAGGTTGACTTGATTTGACCCTATTTTATGACAATTGATTTACCTATGATGATCAACAAATATGACATGAAGTTTCGATTGGATTAATTTATTTTGATTTGGGTTGAATTGAATTTTGGTTCATATAGGTCAAATTGGCCACTTTGGATAAAGTGAGCCAATTGGGTTTAGTTGGCTTGATCAAGGCTTGATTCAAGTTTGGTTTAACTCACATATGGATTTATGATTGAAATATAAATCCATTTGCAAGTGATCTGGAGTCAAATGAATTTTGATTCATTTGACAATTTCAAAGAGTGAACATGAGTTTGACTTGGGCTTGATTTTGAATTTAGTTTTGGTTTGAGGATTGAAGTTTATGTTTATATTTGATTCATGATTGAAGGATTTATTGAATCATGAAGAAAAATCAAGTTTGGCTTGATTTGAGTTTGATTTGGCTAATTTCAAGAATTTGACTTGAAAGGCTTAGGTTGGATTTTGGTTGAATGAGTTTGAGTTTTGAATTTGGTTTTGGATATTTGAATTTATAATTCATTTATATTTGTGAATATAAATGAGAATATAAATGGTTATGAAAATTTCTTGAATTTGAATTGATTTGGATTTGATTTGAGCTAAGTCCATAAGATAGAATCAAAGGGCTTAGGAAAGATTTTGGAATTTGAATTTGAGTTTTGGATCATGGGTTTCAATTATTTGGAATTAATTTGAGCTTAGGGAAAATCAATTAGGTTGGAATTGATTGTTGATTTAATTTGGAGTTTGACTTGAAGGAAGAAAGTGAGGAATGTGGTTCAAGCTATAGGGTAGGAAAATTTTCTAGAACCTAAGGCATGATCTATTCCTAACTCTTCTAAGTCTTTAGAAAGGTTAAGTGTCCACTAATCACTAGATGTGTCTTAAGACTAAGGAATTCTTAAAGTATAAGAGAAGTCCTATGTCTAAGATGGAGGGGTTGAGAGCTAATTCCAAAAATGAGGTCAACAAGAGGTTTGGTGATTAAATAATAATTAAAAAAGCCTAATTATATGTTTAACCCATCGACGCCATGTGCTAATGGCAGCATACATGCACTTTCCACATGGTACAAAGGGATTGGGTCTTTAACTTATCACATCGTGGCATCCGTTGGTAACGTACTATCGCTTTCTCCTCGACCATCTATCAAGGATGGATGGCGAGATTAAAGCCACGATTCTAAACAATGAAACATGGGATGCTATGTGTTTTAATCTTGGCCATCCATCCAAAATGTGCGGATGGACAGCTAGAGATTCATCCCTATAATTCTCTATGAGTAATGGAGATTGTCCATGTTCTAGGGCAAGATCTGTGCTTGATTGAGCTTGGATTGGGCTAAAATTTAGCCTACACCTTCATCATACAATGGAGATCATATTCAATGGCTAGTTTATCATGAAATGAAAATTCCTTTCAATAAGCTCCACACTATGGCTAGATTAAGAATGGAAAAATGGTTTACCTTGCCATAGGTGATCACCGGTGTTCGATTCTCTTGGAGAAGCTTCGTCTAGTGGAGACTAAGCTTTGCTGATAGTTTGAGGTCTTGAGTTGGGTGGTTACTTTTAGAGGCCAACTCCACCTTGAACTCCTTGTGGCTTTGATCATACTAGCACCCCTTTCTCTGTTGGAGCTTGGGAAAGAGCTTAGACAAGTTCGATTGGGGTCCCTCAGGGAGCTTGCAAAGGGAATTGGGCTAGTTTTAAGTGTGGAGTGAGATTGGATTTTAGTTTTATTCCCCTATTTTTAGCTTGAGAAATTGAGAAATGGGAAGGTCAAACTCTCTCTAGGAAGCTTGAGAAGAGTAGCTAGGGCTTTCTCTGAGTTCCTTTGTTTCAATCGAATTAGCAAGAGTGAAGATTGAGTTGAATTAAGGGGAGTATATCTCCCGCAAAGGAAATCAGACAATTGCAAGCCTCCTTGCCATTTTGATCCGACTGAGCTTATTCCATGGGTTTGTTAGGACATTTAGGATGTCTTTGAATTTGATTTTGGCCATGGAAGAAGTGGGTGAGGTGGCCATGTGCTTGAATTGAGTGGAAGGAGGATTCAATGTGCTCCATTTCAAGGCATGTGGTCAGTTTGGCCATTGGGCTAGGTTGGGCTGACCCAAACCCATTGGGTTGGGTGCACACTCCAGTGTTCACTTGATCCACTAAGGGTGCTAAGTGGTTATGGAGAGGATTTGACCAAATTCCAAGTGGATTTGGCCAAAATTTACCCTATGGCCTAGGGGTAAAATGATCATTTGACTTGATTTTAGTTTGGGTATATTTGGTATGATGAGAAAATAGGTTTGGCCAAGTTTCATTGAATTTGGAGTTGGTTTAATGTGATTTGGCTCATGTGGACCCATTTAGGTCAAAAATGGGTCAACTTAGGCCAAGTTGACCAATTGGTCAAATTGGATCAAACCAAGGGTTGGTTCAATTTCATATGACCAATTTAAATGTTCTGGTTGCTTTGGTTTAATTAAATTTGGTTCAGTTTGAATTGGGTTCAATTGAGTTCATTTAGGTCTATTGACCTATTTGGGTTAGGTCATGGGTTAGTTTAGGTTTAGTTGGTCACATGAAATGGATTGGTATCTTTGTTCCCAATAAATTTTGGTTAATTTTGAATTTGGCTCAATATGATCCTTTAGGCCAAGTTAGGTTCAAGGTCAATTAGGCTAGGTTAGGTCTAGTTGGCTAATTGAGGCTTTGGTCAAGTTCAACAATCATTTTGAGATGAACTTGACCCATTGGTTTCAATCAATTTGGCTTAGATCAAGTTTTGACACATTTTGACATTTTAGGTCAAGTTGGGTCAACTTGGGTCAAGTGGCCAATTGGGCTAGGTTAGGCTCAAATGTTGACTTGGTCAAGCTCAAACATTGATCATGAATGAACTTAGATCATTGGTTTCAATCAATTTGGCCTATGGTGGATTTTGGCTATGTTGGGCTTCATTTTGCCTAAGTGTTGACTTGGTCAACCCTTAAGTTTGGCTTGGTTTGACCCAATTTGTGTGATTGATCATCTCATTATGATTGTTGATCATGATGAGAAGCTTAGGTAGGCTTAGTTCAATCTAATTTGGTTAGGAATAGAATTTGGCTCATAAGAGTGTTCATTTTGGGTCAAGTGAGCCTAAGTAGGTCAAATGGCTTGGTCAAAGCTTGATTTGAGTTGTGTTGAACTCACATATGTACTTATGATTGAAATATAAATCCATTTGCAAGTGGTTTGAAGTCAAATGGGTTTTGATTTATTTGACAATTTCATGTTCAAAGGATGAACATGAGATGGATTTTAGCTTAATTTTTTAATTGGTTAGTGTTTGAAGTTTGTATTTATATTTGGATTCATGATTGAAGGATTGATTGAATCATGATGAAAATCAAGAGTTTGGCTTGATTTGAAATTGATTTACTAAGTTCTTGATTTTGACTTGAAAGGCTTAGGTTAGATTTTGAATGAATTTGAGTTTGATTTTTTGGATTTGGTTTTGGTTGTTTGAATTTATATTTCATTTATATATCTGAATATAAATGAGAATATATAAATGGGTTATGAGAAAACTTCAAGGATTTGAATTGATTTGAACATGATTTAGGATAAATCCTTAAGAGAGGATTATAGGACTTAGGAAAGATTTGGAATTTTGGATTTAGTTTGGTTGATTTGAATTTATATTTCAATTATATATGTGAATATAAATGAGAATATAAATGGGTTTTGAGAAAATTTTATGAATTTGAGATGGTTTGAACTTGATTTGGGCTAAGTTCTTAAGAGGAAATCAAAGAACTTAGGAAATATTTCAAACTTGGAATTTCGATCATTGGTTTCAATCATGGGTTTCAATCATGGATTTCAATCATATAGAATTGATTTGAATTTGGAGAAAATCAATTAGGCTAGAATTTATTTAAGTTTGATGTTGATTTGATTTGGAGTTTGACTTGGAGGAAGGAAGGAGGAATGTGGTTCAAGCTGTAGGGTAGGGAAATTTTCTTAACACCCTAAGGGCATGACCTATTCCTATGGCTAACTCTTCTAAGTTCTAGGGCTATGTTGAGTGTCCACCTAATCACTAGATGTGTCTTAAGACTAAGGAACTCTTAGTATCTAAGAGAAGTCTTATGTCTAAGAGGGAGGGGTTGAGAGGTCATTCTAAAAAAGACATCAACAGGTACTTATTTAACTAGAAAGAAACAAAAGTCATAAACACACTCCCTAAGAGACTAGAGTATGAGTGGTATGAGCATATGACTTAATCTATTGATGCAAAATCATTTCAAATTTTATTTTAATTTAGACACATCATTTTGACAAAGGCTTTAGGATTTCTTATGCTTAAATGCATGATGAAATAGGTTATGGGTCAAATCAGGTAGAAGAAGGTGTTCCCCACCAGAAGCGATGCCCTCACAGGTCAAGCATTCCTTTATCGTGCAAGGATGGAGATCTTTCATGTTCAAGAGAGAAAGAATATGCATGCATGATATGAAAGGGGTTGCTAAATCTTTTAACTATGTTATTTATGTCTTAGGCTATATGATGATGTTATGAGTTGTTTAAAATTTAGTTATGAGTGATTAGTTGGGTACAAAAGTTATTTTTATCCTAAGAGTCTAATCATATCCAAGCCATACATTAAAGCATCAATCATTTAAGAAACTATGGAAAACATGCCATCCTAATGCACAATGTAAACATAACTTTGAAACAATTATATAAACTATCATAAAAGAAAAAAAAGGCCGAGATGCTAAGTACAACCCAAGAGAGAAAAGATGGGTAGCAAGTTCTACCCTTATACAACATGGAATATGAAAGAATAATTATAATTGTATTAAATTCTATGGGAGTCTTCTTTCTACATATCTCCATTTTTGATTTTGGTTCCTTCCTTGGTTTGGATGGTACTTGCTTCAAAGGCATCACAGGGCATCCCAGGACAAATCCTTCTGACCATTGCTCATCCTAATCCCCCCAATGCACTAATCCTAATTCCTATTGTTAAAATTATACTTACGTGGGAAAAGTAAATCTAGATACACCGATAAAATGGAGGTTAGCTAAATATACAAATAATCCCAAGTTATTGTATTTATAATTTGGACTTAGCACCCTACACATGGGTAACTAAGCCCACATGTCCTAACTTGGATTATGCTTAAGGATTTAAGCAATCTGCAAAAAAAGCATTCACCTTTATTTTTAATCATTCCTTAAGCATAATCACATGCAGAGAACATGATTAGGCTAATATTGGCCTATCATCCAGTCTACGAAGCATACACCCTAACATCTAATCTCAAATAATATATTATGAAAGAAAACATACGTCACATCATACACCATCCTAAATTAGAGCTAGAAGTGGTGACTTAATTCTAATGTGTGTCTTAAGGCTTGTGTGATAAGTCTTATTAGGCATTAGTGGTTTATTTTCTATGTGTAGAAGGGATCAATTTAGCATGAAAGGTTGATTTCACATGAAGTAGTTTAATTGATTTGAGAATTTTAATTTCTATTTTCTTTTATTTCATTTGATTACACTTAACAACTAAGTGGTATAAAGAGAGGAAAAGAGGATTGCCCTCTTTCATCCCTACCTTAACTCACTTTCTAAAGTATATTAATTTAATTTTGTTCTCTTTAGTGAATGGTTTATTAAATGATTTAATTATTCCTAAATTTAGGTTCACTTTAAATAATCTTATTCAAAATGAAAGCCATCTTAAGATTAATTTAATTGAATTACTACCACATGACATATATTAAATAAATTCTTTTCATCACATGTAACATGATTATGATTTAATCCTAAGTTTATTTATACATGCAACATATTTTAGCACACTTAAATGATGAATGTATGTGTATGTTTAAGATTTATATTTTGTTTGATTGAATTATTTAAACATATTAATTTAAAACTTTATCCTAATTCTTATATAAAAATGACAAAAGAATGAAATTAAATAGGCATGAGCCATTGTTAAAAAAGGGAAGTGAGGTAATAAAATGACCTCCTTAGAGTTAGTTAAACCCTCGTATTCTTGAGATGTCCAAACTATATACCCATTTGCATTCAAACATATGTAAATTAGTATACATGAACATAGAAAGTAAGCTCCAAATCATATGTCAAATTAATTCAACCACTTAGTCAATTATGAATGCATGCAATTTTAATGCAAAATGGGATTTTCATACACTAATCACATATACATATACATGTACAAAGATATAGGCAAGTACTTATCATTGTTAAACTAGGGAAGTGAGGTAATCAAATGACCTCCTTGGGGCTAACTAAAGCCTCATATTCCTGGGATGTCCAAACTATATACTTGCTTTTCTTGGACACACATGGATGTATACATAAATGGGAGAAAGAAAACCATGCAAAGATTGAATTTTTTTATTGAATCATTTATATATATATATATATATATATATATATATATATATATATATATATATATATATATATATATATATATATATATATATATATATATATATATATATGAATTAAAACTCTATCCAAATTCAATGTTGAAATATATAAGAATGAAATCATGAGTGCGTCATTGTTAAAACCATAAGTGAGGTAATTAAATGACCTCCTTGGGGCTAGTTAAAACCTCTGTGTTCCCGGGATGTCCAACTATATACCCATTACCATTCAATCTTATATAAATCAACACATGAATAGAGGAAAGAGAACTCAACATTCATACACTTAAGCTATAAGCACATGCATTTCTTATGTATTTATAACTGGCATCAAAACACATATTATTATTCATTTATAAGCTTTTAAAAAAATACATTTGGATTTAATAGTAATAATAGCCACACATATATTAAATTAAATCAACACATGCAAGCTTACATAAATGAAATCCATTTTGTTTTACTTGATTTTGAAAGGATGGACGTATGAATTCAAATGACATACCAAATTTAACTTTATTGAAAAGAGGGCAATCAAATATAAGCATGTGATTCATTCAACCAAGCTAGTTCTTAAGGATAATCAAATCAAATAAAATTATTTAAAGCAAACCAAAGCTTTTTTATTAATTAAGTTTTGGATTTGATTTGATTTAAAGAGGAGAAGAGAAATCCTCACTTGTTGTTTTAAACCCATTCCCACATAAGGGATTTAATTTAATTTAAGGAAATGTAATTAAGTTGATTTTATGGGTTAATTAAGTTGAACCCTTAATTAAATGAATTAATTACCCTTACCTATGTCACCTTAAAGTAATTAACTAAATAATTATGAGCTAATATGATATTCATGGAAAATAAACTTGCAATGATCCTAGGAAATAAAAGAGGCCAAATGCAATTGTCATGATTAATAGTTAATTAGATTAAGGCACTTAATTTAATTACTCGAGGTTTTCGACACATGTGGACTAACCATAATTTCATTAAACTCCTTTAGGTTTTAAGATCTACCCCATGATTTAATTAATTAAGGTTTGATGTGATTATAATTTTTAATTTGATTAAGTTATTTAATTAATTAGTTAAATCTTAATTAATTTCATTTTAAAAAAGGGTGAAATGAACTTGGAAGGGGTCCCAACCCTATTTCTTAGTTCTTACTATTGAACAATGATTAATAAACTTAATTAACTAATTTATTACTATTCATGGGATTAATTAATCATTAATTAACTTAAAAGAGTAGTTAAGGTTTAATTAGTCAATTTTCTAATTAAGTGAGCAATAAATCCCAATAAAATCATGGGAGGTAGGTCATCCTATTAATCCACAAAATTTGAGATTAATTTCTCAAGTAATTAAGAAGTAATTAAATTAATCAATTTTGCAAATAAACTTTAATTACTATTTAAAATTAATTAAGATCATTTTTAATTAATTCTCCTCTGATATTTATTTGCATTTTTATTTCTCTATGATTTTTTAAGATTTTTAGAAGTTTCAGCCATTAAAAATGATTAATTAAGCTTAATTGCCTAATCTTATTGGCCACATGGCACGTTGATGCGGTGCACTTTCCACATGGCATCACGGGATTGGCTACTTAAAATGTATCTAACTCAGCACCTTTGTGATGGTGGTGGACATGCTTTCTAGTCTGTCGTTCGAGCTAGGATCAGACAACTATGATTAATCTCACATATTAATAAGATTAAATCAGATCAATCTAGTTGTTCTAACCATGACCGTCCATTCTGATCATGCAGAATAGATGATGCATGATCTAACGTCATGTGAGTGAGGGAGAATGGAGTCCATTCGCCATTTCTCACTTGTTTCGATCTCACTCAAGCACAGATCAACTCTAAAAGGATCCCACACCTTCATGACATCGATCAAAGGGGATCTAGTTAAGATCACACGAGATGCACATTTTCTTCAAAAAGCTCCAACCCAATTTTGCCTAAGGATCAGTTTTGGAAGCATACCTCACCAGAGCTCAAGATCGATAGCTTGAACGATTGAGGAAGCTTCATCTAGTGGTGATGAAGCCCTGTTGAGCAGCAATTGGATCAATTCCTCGATGTTCACTTAGAAGACCATGAATCAATGATTTAGAGCTTAGCTTTGATCGAAATCCCACCTCAAGTGCTCAAAAATCTTTGGAGATGATTCATTCTTGCTCGATGAGGCCTAGGGAAGGTGCATGCAAAGTTAATTTGAGTTTGATGGAGAAATAGGGAAGTTAGGTCAAAAAGTGTCTATTTGGGATAGGAGAATGGCATTTTTTGATCAAGAATGAGCTTGGGAGCTTAGAATATGGCAGCTTGACTTGGGTAGCTAGGGCTCGAGGAATGATTTTGTATGTGTTTGAGTGTAAATGAGGGGTGTATACCCCTTCATCTTGGATGGTGGGATCAGTTTGGCTTTTAGTGGCCATCCAACCACCTCGAGGAGTCATGGTTGGGAGGGAGGAGGTGAGTTGGTTCTGCTTGGTTGGTTGAAGGTGTGGAGGTGGCTACCAAAGAGGAATCATGTGTCCTATGGTTTCAAATGCTCGGGAGGGTGAGGTGATTTCACCTCCCATGGGTCATGGCCAACCAACCACCCCTTGGGTTAGGTTGGGCAGTGTCCTAGGTGCCTAGGTGGACCATTGGGAGAGTACCAAGTGGGCAAGTAATGGAAATGACCACTTACATGGGTGATTTGTCTTATGTGCTGCCCTTGACCCAAAGGTAGAATTATCATTTAGAATTGGATTTGATTTGGGTAGATTTGAAATAAGCCAAAAGTGGGTTAGCCAAATTTCAAGTCAATTGGAGTTGATTTGGTTAGGTTGGCTCAATTTGACTCATTTAGGTCAAATTGGGTTAGTCATGTTGACCAATTGGTAAATTGGGTCAAACTAAAGGTTGGGTCAAGTTCATATGATCATTTGGGATGTTTTGGTTCAATTGGTTTGGTTTAGATTGGCTTTGATTTTATTTTAGCTCATTTGAATTCATTTAGGTCAAATGGGTTAAGTTGACCAATTTGACCAAATTGGTAAAATTGACTAGGGTTGAGTGTTGGTTTGGGTTTAGTTGACCAAAAGAAGATTATTGTAGGCTTTTATTTCAATTAATTTGGAGTTGGTTTTCTTTAGACCAACTTGAACATTTAGGTCAATGTGGGATAAGTAGATCAATTGGGTTGAATTGGGTCTAATCATGGCTTTGGTCAAGTTCAACAATCAATTTAGAATGAACTTGAGCCATTAGTTGCAATCAATTTGATTTATATTTTGATTTGACCCAATTTAGTCTTTTAGGTCAATTTGGGTCAACTTGGGTCAAGAGGACCAATTGGGTTTGGTTTCACTCAATTGATGGTCAAGTCATATTCAAATAATGATTTTGATTTGGTATGAAATATTGGTTTCAAGGGATTTGAATCTTAGGTTACAATTTGGCTAGTTTGGGTTCATATGAGTTAAGGGGTTGACTTGGTCAAATGACCAAGTTGACTTGGTTTGACCTAATTTGTAATAATTGATCAACCTAGGGTGATTAGCAATCATGATGGGAGGTTTTGATGGGCTTGGTTCAATCTAATTTGGGAAGGTTTAGAACTTGGCTCAAATAGGTCAATTGGCCACTTTGGGTCAAGTGGACCAATTAGGTTTAGTTGGTTTGATTTTGGGTTGAGTTTGATTTAGTTGAGTTTATATATGGATTTGGGATTGATATATAAATTCAATTGCAATTAGCTTGGGTTCAAATGGGTTTTGGTTCTTTTGAACATTTCAAGTCAAATGGGTTAAGTTGGGTTTGATTTGGGTTGATTTTGGTTTGCCTTGATGACTGTAGATTTCATTTATATTTGTGAATATGATTGAAGGCATGATTGATTCATGAGAAAATCAATTGAATTTGGGTTTTGGAATGATGGAATTTGGCTAAGTCCATGGAGTTGAGTCATGTGGCTAAGTTTGGATTTGGATTTGGTTTGATTTAATTTTGATGATTTAAATGTATATTTTATTTAAATTTGTGAAGATTATTGAAAATATGATTGATTTGGGAGAAAATCAATTGAGTTTGACTTAATTTGGATTAAGATTTGGCTAAGTCCGTGGATAGGTTATATGGCTTGGAAGGTTTTAATTTAATTTGATTTAGTTTCATTTAGTTTTGATCATTTGAATGTAGATTTGATTTATATTTAGGAAGATGATTGAAAATATAAAATGATTATAAGAAAATCAATTGATTTTGGATTGATTTAGATTAAAATTTGGCTAAGTGGATAGGTCATCATTGACTTAGGTTTCAAGTTTGGATTTGATCATGGGCTTCAATCATTTGGTTTTAAATTTTGGGTTTGGATTTGAATTTGATGTTTGAATTGAACTTGATGTTTGGTTTGAGAAGGTGAACGTGGATTGGATTTGGGTTGTAGGGTAGGTGGATTATCCTAATCACTAAGGCATAACTTAACCTTATGGTTAACCCTTCTAAGTCTTTAGGCTTGGGTTAAGTGCTGACCTAATTGTTAGAAGTGTCTTATGACTATGGAAGTCTTAGTATCTAGAAGAATCCTATGTCTAAGATGGGAAGATTGAATCTGCACTCCAAAAGTGAGGTCAATAAGCCTAGGCTCCATAGTGTTGCCCTTGGCGATAGATGATTGCAAGATTGAAGCCAAGTTTCACATTATAGACTCAGATACATCTTTCAAAGCTTTTCTTGCGAGACCACAGATACATGAGAACAACATAGTTCCATCTTCTCTACATCAGTATATGAAGTTTGTCGAGGTGGGATCATCATTATGTCAAAGGAGATCTCAAGTCATTTTAGTTCATAAGGTCGCATATATGAGGATGTAACACTACCTCCACAAAGTCAACAAGTCTATTCTCATGAACTTGGCCAAAGTTTAAAAAAATAAAGAAAAGAAAAATAAAGAGAAAAGATAAATAAAAGAAAAGAGAAAATGAAAAAGAAAATAAAAGGGAGCAGAAATAGACTTGGAGGAGGAAGTGGAGCCTAACATTAGATTACAAATAAAGATTTCCCCTGAATATAAAATAAACACTACTTTTAGAACCCTGATCGAAATCTATTGATATATGGTCAAGCCCTTTATCCTTAAAAATGTCGGTGCTATATACTAGTGAGCTATCACTCAAATCTTCGATGAACTCATTCATCATCAAGTCGAGTGCTATGTCAATGATCACATGGTCAAAAGTGTAAAAAAAGAAGACCATCTCTTTAACTTGAGAGTAATTTTCAAATAGTTAAGATAATTTAACCACAAAATGAACCCCGTGAAGTTTGCATTCATAGTAGCTTCAGGAAAATTAGTTGGATTTGTTGCCCAACACTAGGGAATTGAAATTGATCTGGAGAAGATCAAGGTGATATTAGAAATGCCACCATCTAAAAGTTTAACTCAACTCAGATCATTCCAAGGGTGGTTAGCATATCTAAGATGCTTTATATCCAACCTATTAAGAAGATGTTAGCCATTCTCAGAACTTGTCAAAAAGGATGCCAAGTTTAAGTGGGATGATAAGTGTGAGCATGCCTTCAAGACTTCAAGCATTAACGATGACTTGCGGTTCTAGCAGCCTATCAGCAAGCCACTCATACTTTACTCTGCTGTATTAGATGACTCCCTTAGTGCTTTGTTGGCCCAAGCTAATAACAAATGGAAGGAAAATATACTATACTACCTCAGTCATCATCTAATCCCTGCTGAGGCTAATTATCCACCCATTTAGAATCATTGCCTATCTTTAATCTTTGCATCCCAAAAGCTACAATACTACATGCTTCCTCATAAGGAGAACTTAATCTCTAGGATTAATCCACTATAATATCTCATGACTCGGTCGATGCTATCTGGATGGTTGGCATGATGGTCCATGATCTTCTCACAGTTTAACATTACCATTGTACCCCTTCGTGCAATGAAAGGTCAAGCTAGATATCTTAGTAACTTCCTCGACTCTCGCAGTGATGATCTCTCCGATGAACAAATCATGAATTTAGGGGATACTAGCATTCACCGCTAAGAGATGTACTTTGATGGTGTGGCTTGCTCTCAAAGAGGAGAAGAAGCATAATTTACTATTCCAAGAAAGGCAAGGGTAGGAATAGTTCTCTTAACTCTAGACCGTGATGTTATCAAATTCTCATATCATATGTCCAATCTTTGTACCAATAATGAAGTTGAATATGAGGCTCTGATTGCTGGTCTGGAGTTATCCATTACTCTAAGCATCCAGAATATCATCATCTTCAGGGATTCTCAACTAGTTATCAACCAAATCATTGGGTACTATAAGGTTATAAAGCCTAAGCTCCATCACTATCACAAGTACACCATGGAGTTGTTGCCCCAAATCCTAGAGGTTACCATTTATAAGATTCCTCGAGGAGAGAACACCATAGCATATGCTTTAGCCAAGCTTGCCAAGAGTTGGCATGTTTGGAGGATGATTTCATATCAATAAAAATCCAAAATAGATAAGTCTTATCTCTTATTGATATTAAACTCATCAAAAAGTACTCTCTTGAAGGGAAGGTTGCCATTGCAAAGAAGCATGAGAAGTTAGATTGGAGGCAATAATTCATGGATTACCTAAATAAATGCAAACTACCTTAAGAGAAGTCCCAAGTCCATCAGATGAAGTAGAGAGTACTTTCTTATGCTCTTGTGGATGGTGTCTTATATCGGCGGTCTTTTGATCATATGTGGTTATGTTGTTTAGACAAGCATGAAACCCGTAAGATCGTGAGGTACACTCAGGATTATGTGGAGCCAACCAATCTGGTCCAAAGATGAAAGCCAAGATCAAGAGACTAGGATACTACTAGCCTTCGATGATTAAATATTATATGGATATGGTAAGGCGATGCCACCAATGTTAAATACATGGTGTGTCCTACACCAACCACCCAATATTCTACATCCTACATTGGCCTCATGGTCATTCAAGTGTTGGGGTATCGACATAGTGGGTTTGATTAATCCTCCTTCTTTTAAAGATTATCAATTTATCTTAGCTACTATTGGCTACTTTTGTAAATGGTCGAAGGCAATTTTAGTTAGAGATGTCACAGCTTAGCATGTGCTCCAATTTTTTAGGAACCATATTGTATATAGGTTTGGAGTGCCTTGACGAATTATATCTGATAATATTATTGCATTCAAGAGTACGGAGATCAACAACTTTGCCTAGAGACACAACATAGATTGGAGATATTCTACCATCAACTACCTGAGGGAAAATGGCTTAGAAGAAGCCTTCAATAAAACTCTCATCCAAATATTGAAGAAGACACTCGACAATAACAAGAGACAGTGGCATGAGCAGTTAGTTGAAGCCTTGTGGGCCTACTACACCACATATAGAACTCTAACTCAGTCTACTCCTTTCTCCTTAGTGTATGGGTTTGAAGTTGTTCTACCATTAGAAGTCAAACTCCCATCACTTAGGATAGCTGTGGGTAGCAAGATCACATAGTAACACCAAGTTGCGGTTAGAAGAGCTCAAGGTTTGGAGGAGAGAGAGATTGGTCATGCTGAAACCTCAAGTTGTACAAAGCTAAAATAATTCAAGCTCAGAACAAGTTGGTCCATCGTAGAGCTTTTCAAGTAGGAGAGCTTATTTTAGTTCTAAGGAGACCGATTATTGCCTATTATAAGATGGGAGGCAAGTTTTAACCCAGTTGGGAAGGCCCTTTTGCCATAAATAAGTCCTACTAAGTAGGATCTTATCAGCTTATTAATCATATGGGAGAGAGCTCAATGCTTCTAATCAATGGGCTCTACTTAAAGAAAAATTATAAATCATGTTTGAAAATAATTATCATAAATGAAAATTCTATTTTGAATTCAATCTCTTCCATGGTGAAAGTGTTGTTGTTTATGAATCAGTCGTGATGTGTTTTGGGTAGGTGTAAAGAACCCGAGCAGCATCCTATCATTCATTAACATAATAAACACAAACTACACACAAACATATAAAATAAACACATATCTTTTATCTCGGGCAACTCTGAGTTGAGATAACGCCCCTAGTGACACTCACTCGGCGCTCTAGGTGGCGACATACTATAGTGTGTCACCCACTACCACGATCGATTCTGCTTGGAAAGTTGTAAGCCTACATGCTTTCTTTCCAGATTGATCATTGCACACTGACGAGCACCTTAGTTTGGTTGGTTCTCACTATACTGATAGAAATAACACTCATATTGATAAATACACTTTAGGTTGGTTAGTTCTCGCACCTCAGGATGCACCACTCATGGCAGATACAAGTTTGCTATGCTTCTTCCTGTGTTGGCCACCTTACACCTATATGTTTTCTTTTCCATGGCTCAGGATAATGCCCCTGGTAGCACCTCAACTGTGGGCACTATATTTGGATCACTTCCTTTGTGACCCAATATAGACACTACCCGAGTTACTATCAGATTGGACAATTCCCCTTTCCTAGTAACCAGCCCTGTGGATGTGCATATTTCTCCAATTTGTCTAGTAAATATAAGATAGGTTAATGCCGACATAGCCCTTTCTCAGTGTGATCCCTCACACACCAACAAGGTCTACACAAACATATAAATAAAATATATATTCACTTGTGGATTAGGAGGACACCCCTAGCAATAACTTTTTCCAAGTAAGCATCCTATCTTTAGAGCAGTGTCAATAAAACTCCTTATAGAAATTATCGACTACTCTGGAGTTGATATAAGTCCCCAACATCATTCACTCAGTAGTCGCCCCTAAGTTGGGTTTGATTTGTTGTGCTACCAATAGGTCACCCCAGTAGTTTTCCCCTGCTTTAAAAGATGTAAGTCTGATATGCCTTCTTCCTAGCACAACTATTGTACACCAAAAGACAATCCCTTAGGTTGGCTAGCTCCACCCCATAGCCAGTAGTCTATCTTATTAGATTTATAAATCTAAGATAGGACAAGTCTGATATAGCCCCTTCTTAGTGGGTCCATTGCACAGCAACATGGTCCATAAAATAAATCTATCAAATTTGATCGAGCTCATATCCCTAATGAATATGCCCTCAATTTGAAATCAAACTAAACCAAACATACCATATTAAATCACATGAAACTAAGGTAAAATTAATCCTGACTACATTTGAGTTGATATAAGTCCCCAGCGGCATTCACTCAATAGTCACCCTAGGTTAGATTTGATTTGTTTTGCAATTAATAGGTCACCCCAACATTTGTTCATCACTTTAGAAGATGTAAGTCTACTACGCCTTCTTCCTAGTGCAGTCATTACACACTGAAAGGAAACCCCTTAGGTTAGCTAGCTCTACCCTGCAGCTGGTAGACTATCCCTTTGGATTTATAAACATGAGAAAAGTCAAAGTTGATATAGCCCCTTCTCAATGGGTAAATTGTACAATGATAGGCTCTATACATTAACTCAAATTAAATTAAACCCAATCTAATTTTCCCTAGTGGAGCCCCAAATCATATATAAATAAAAGTCAACAAAATTCAAAAAACCAATCTCCCAGTGGAGCCATATTAAACTAACTCCCCAATAGTCTAAATTGAAGAAATCCAACCAAACTCTTATTCCCAGTGGATACATCCCCAAACAAATCTATGAAATCAAACTCAGATCCCAATCCCCAACGGATAGCCTGAACTTGCTTTCCTAGTGGAAGGTTCATATACTCGATCCCTAGTAGACTTGAGCCCATATCTCTAGCAGATATGCCTCCACATCAATTAAAACATAATAAATTAAAGTCAATTCGATCTTAATCCCTAGTGGATTATAGATTCTTATCCCTAGGATCTTTTTTCCATAAATCATATAATCAAATCAAATTCAAACTTTATCCCAACAAATTTTCTTCTTGTGCCCTCACATAGACCCTCATGTCATGTCCAATGCATGTGTGTTCCCCTAGATCTCCCTCCATGTCCTTGACATAGAATTCTCTTCAAATCTTATTTCTTCTCTTATGCACACCTTTAATACTTCAACCAAAACCCCAATGTATATTCAAATTAATCTTAACATTGTAATCAACATTTTATGATTTGATGGTGCAAGCTCAAACTAACTATACAATATCATGCTAAACATATTATTCTATGAATTAACACACTATATTATATTATATATATGATGTTATATTATAATTTGCTATAATATAATATATTATCTAACACCACACCTCATTAGAATCACTTAAAAGGAATAAATAACAAAAATTTCTCAAAATATGAATAATGTCCATTTTGGATGTAAAATAGTTATTTTTCTATTAGAAATGGTACAAAATAGCATAATGTTGGTGTTGCTTCTTGGTGTGTGCTATGAATTTGGCCAAATTCTTCCATCTCAACCTTAAAATTAACATTTTTGTGAGTTTTGACCCAATGTATTATAAGAAAAGTAAAACATACTAAAATATACAATAACATTTAGTAACACACCGCCACATTCATATATATGTGAAGTTATATTGTTATGTACAATATATTTGAGTATGCTTTCATATAATATATTATCTTACATTGCAAAATAGCATAATTTTAGTTTAGTTTAGTTTAGTTTAGGTTTAGGTTAATTTTATTTTATTTTATTTTAATTTTGAGTTTAGTTTTTATTTTAGTTTAGGGTTTAGGTTTTATTTTTTATTTATTTTTAGTTTTTATTTCTAGGTTTGGGTTTTTAGTTAGTTTTTATTTTATTTTATGTTAGGTTTATTTTATTTTTATTTTACATTTAACTTTTATTTTATTCAAGTTTTTTATTCTTAGGTTTATTTTATTTTATTTTATTTTGTTTAGTTTATGTTTTTATTTTTTTTATTTTAGTTTATTTTTATTTTTATTTTATTTCATTTTTATTTTTAGGTGTAGGTTTAGGTTAAGGTTTTAGTTTAGGTTTTTATTTTGTTTTATTTTATTTTATTTTTTTTAGGTTTAGGTTCTTTTATTTATTTT
Organism: Cymbidium sinense; assembly: GCA_021442155.1. Classification (NCBI taxonomy): domain Eukaryota; kingdom Viridiplantae; phylum Streptophyta; class Magnoliopsida; order Asparagales; family Orchidaceae; genus Cymbidium; species Cymbidium sinense. The sequence goes on along the minus strand of CM038217.1, from coordinate 180,250,137 downwards.
ATTTTTAGGTTTTTAGGGTTTTGGGTTTAGGGATTAAGGTTTGGGGTTTAAGGTTTAGGGTTTAGGGTTGTAGGGTTTAGGGTTTAGGGTTTAGGATTTAGGATTTTAAGCTTTAGGGTATAGGGTTTAGGGTTTAAGGTTGTAGGTTTAGGGTTTAGGGTTAGTTTTATGGTTTAGGTAGAGTTATGTAAACTCATAGGTTTAGGTTTATTTAGTTTATTTTTTATTTATTTTAGTTATTATATTTTATTTTCATTTAGGTTTATTTATATTTTTAATTAGTTTAGTTTATTTATTTTATGTTTATTTATTTTAGTTTATTTTTTAAGTTTACGTTTATTTTTTAGTTTAGTTTTAATTTTATTTAATTTTTAGGTTTAGGTTTTATTTTTTATTTTTAGGTTTAGGTTTATGTTTCCATTTTAGGTTTATTTTTAGGTTTTATTTTTTAGTGTAGGTTTAGGTTTATTTTTAGTTAATTTTAATTTATTTAGGGTTTAGGTTAAGGTTTTAGTTTACTATATTTTAGGTTTAGGTTTAGGCTTTATTTATTTTATTTTAGTTTATTTTAGTTTAGGTTTAAGTTTATCTTATTTTCAATCTTAGTTTAGATTTTTTTTTTAGTTTAAGGTTTAGGCTTTATTTTTTATTTTAGGGTTTAGGTTATATTTTTAGGTTTAAGCTTTTATTTAGATTTTATTTTATTTGATTTTAGGTTTTTTATATTTTGATTTTAAGTTTAGTTTTTATTTTATTTAGATTTTTTAGTTAAGTTTAGGTTTTTATTTATTTTATTTAAGTTTAGTTTTTATTTTTTATTTTATTTACTTTTTAGGTTTAAGTTTAGTTTTATGTTTTAGTTTAGGTTTTTATTTTATTTTATTTTGGCTTTTTATATTTATATTTATTTTATTTTTAGGTTTTATTTTGGTAAGGTTTAGATTTTTAGCTTTTTAGTGTTTATGGTTTAGGGTTTAGGGTTTAGGGTTTAGCGTTTGGCGGTTAGGGTTTAGGGTTTAGGGTTTAGGGTTTAGGTTTTATGGTTTTTGGTTTAGGGTTTAGGGTTTAGGGTTTTAGGCTTTAGGGTTTAGGGTTTAGGGTTTTTAGGGTTTAGGGGTTAGGTTTTAGGTTTAGGGTTCAAGTTTTAATTTAAGGTTTAGGGTTTTCATTTTTTTAAATAGAGAATAAATTCATATTCAACATTTCTTCTTTTCGATTTCGTCAACCAAGTAACACATCAAGTTTTCTAAGACATAAGACATAGATAAATGAGATATAGAAATCAAAACTATAATTAGAATTGTCTCATTATAAAGATAGTGCAGTTAGATTTGTTCTTTTGTTTATCGGTTCAACCATAACCACCTTATTTATAGTGATCCACCATCATATACCGATCTCTCTCTCTAGTTGTAACCTCCATAGCTCCTCGGTCCATAACGCCACTCCATACCACCTCCATATCCACACCTCTAGATTCTTGACCACCACTTTGATAACCATCAACCTTGCCTCCATTATCTAGGAGGTTTAGTGACATTTTTAGGTTATACCCATTCTTAGGGTTTAGGTTTATTAGGTTTTAGGGATTAGGTATATATTTTAATTTATTTAGTTATTTTAGGTTTAGGTTTAGGGTTTGGGGTTTAGCATTTAGGGCTTGGGGTTAGGTTTTAGGGTTTAGGGTTTATGGTTTAGGGTTTTTGCTTATAAGGTTTAGGATTTAAGGTTTTTTAGGATTTAAGCTTTATGGTTGTAGGTTTATGGTTTATGGTTTAGGATTTATGGTTTATAGTATTTTTCTTTCAATTAAGCAAACTGGTAGGTTTATGCTAATTCAGTTTATTTAGTTTAGTTCTTATTTATTTGAGTTTATCTTATTTTTTATTTTTATTTAGTCTAGTTTATTTATTTTAAGTTTATTTATTTTAGTATAGGTTTTTTTTAGTTTATTTTTTAGGTATAAGTTTATTTTTTATTTGAGTTTTATTTTTATTTTATTTTTTAGGATTATGATTTATTTTTTATTTTTAAGTTTAGGTTTAGGTTTTTTTATTTTGTTTTTTTAGGTTTAGATTTCAAGCTTTTATTTTAGATTTATTTTTAGTTTTTATTTTTTAGTTTAGGTTTAGGTTTATTTTTAGGTTATTTTATTTTATTTAGTTTAAGTTTAGGTTTAGGTTTAGTTTAATTTAAGTTTAGTTCTAGGTTTTATTTATCATAGTTTAGTTTAATTTAGTTTAGGTTTAGGTATATTTTATTTTTATTTTAGGTTTAGGTTTTTTAGTTTACGGTTTAAGTTTTTGTTTTTTATTTATTTAAAAATTTTATATTTAGGTTTATTTTTTATGTTTAGGTTTTTATTTAGTTTTTATTTTATTTTATTTTAAGTTTATTTTATTTTTACTTTACATTTACTTTTTATTTTATTTAGGTTTTTTATGATTAGTTTTATTTTATTTTTTAGTATTTTGTAGGTTTTGATTTATTTTATTTTAGCTTATTTTTACTAGTTTAATTTGTTTTATTTTTAGGTTTAGGTTTAGGTTTTTATTTTATTTTATTTTATTTTATTTAGGCTTAGGTTTTTTATATATTTTATTTTTTTGGTTTTATTTAGCTTAGGTTTAGGTTTTTAGGTTTTTAGGGTTTAGGGTTTAGGATTTAGGGTTTAGGATTTTAGGGTTTAGGGTTTTAGCTTTCAGGGTTAGGGTATAGGTTTAGGGTTTAGATTTTAGGATTTATGGTTTAGGGTTTTTAGGGTTTAGGGTTTACGGTTTAGGGTTTTGGGTTTTAGGTTTAGGGTTAGCTTAGGATATAGGGGTTCTTTTTTTTTCTTTTAAATTAAGTAAACCAATAGGTTTAGGTTTATTTAGTTTATTATATTTTTTATTTATAATTATGTTTATTTTTTATTTTAATTTAGTTTAGTTTATTTAATTTAGGTTTATTTATTTTAGTTTAGATTTTTTATTTTAGTTTATTTTTTATTTGAGAATTATTTTTATTTTATTATTAAGGTTTAGGTTTGATTTTTTATTTTTTAAGTTTTGGTTTAGGTTTAGGTTTTTATTTTATTTTTTAGGTTTAGGTTTCATGTTTTTCTTAAGTTTATTTTTAAATTTTATTATTTAGTTTAGGTTTAGGTTTTTTTAGTTTATTTTATTTTATTTAGTTTAGGTTTAGGTTTAGGTTTTGTTTACTTAAGGTTTAGGTTTATTTTAATTTTAGGTTTAATTTTTTTTTTTTTTTATTAACTTTTATTTTTATTTTTTTAGGTTTATTTTATTTAGTTTTATTTTATTTTAAGTTTATTTTATTTTTATTTTACATTTAGTTTTATTTTATTTAGGTTTTTTATCCTTAGATTTATTTTATTTTTTAGTTTTTTTAGGTTTTATTTATTTTATTTTAGCTTATTTTTATTTGTTTAATTTACTTTATTTTTAGGATTAGGTTTAGGTTTAGGTTCAGGTTTTATTTTATTTTATTTTATTTAGGTTTTTTATATATTTTATTTTTAGGTTTTATTTAGCTTAGGTTTAGGTTTTAGGGTTTAGGGTTAGGGTTTGGGTTTAGGTTAGGGTTTGTTTAGGTTTAGCAATTTTTTTCATTTATATTAAGTAAACTGGTTGGTTTAGGTTTATTTACTTTATTTTTATTTATTTTAGTTTATTTTTTTATTAGTTTTATTTATGTTTATTTTTTATTTTTATTTAGTTTAGTTTATTTTTTTTAAGTTAGGTTTTTTATTTTAGTTTATTTTTAGGTTTATGTTTATTTTTTGTTGAGTATTTTTTTAAAGGTTTAGGTTTTATTTTTTATTTTTATGTTTAGGTTTAGGTTTTTATTTTATTTATTTTAGGTTTAGATTTATGGTTTTTATTTTAGGTTTATTTTTAGGTTTTATTTTTTAGTTTAGGTTTAAGTTTTTTTTTAGTTTTTTTTTATTTTATATAGTTTAGGTTTAGGTTTAGGTTTTATTTACTTAAGGTTTAGGTTTTAGTTAATTTAGTTTAGGTTTAAGTTTATTTTATTTTGTTTATCTTATTTTTATTTTAGGTTTAGTTTTTTTCTAGTTTAGGGTTTATGTTTTATTTATAATTTAATTTTAGGTTAATTTTTTAGATTTAGGTTTCTATTTAGTTTTTATTTTATTTTGTTTAGGTTTATTTTAAGTTTATTTTATCTCTATATTACATTAATGTTTATTTTATTTTTATTTTTAGGTTTATTTTATTTTTCAGTTTAGTTTAGCTTTTTATTTATGTTATTTTAGTTTCTTTTTTAAGTTTATTTTAATTAATTTTTGTTTAAATTTGGGTCTTAGTGTATGTTCATTTTTTATTTTATTTTATTTTTTAATTTCATTTAGGTTTAAGTTTTAATTTATGTTTTTATTTTATTTTAATTTGTATATTATTTAGGTTTAGGTTTATTTATTTATTTTGTTTTTAGGTTTTATTTAGTATAGGTTTATGTTTTGAGGTTTTTAGGTTTTTAGGGTTTTGCATTTTGGGCTTAGGGATTGAGAGTTTTGGGTTTTACGGTTTAGGGTGTAGGGTTAGGGTTTAGGGTTAATGGTTTAGGATTTAGTGTTTAGGCATTAGGGTTTAGGGCTTTTTAGGTTTATGGATTAGGGTTTAGGTTAGAGGTTTAGGGTTTAGTTTAAGGTTTAGTTTAGGGTTTAGGCTCTAGGTTTGGTTTTAGGTTTTAGTTTAGGTTTAATGTTTAGGGTTTTAGGTTTAGGATTTAAGGTTTAGGTTTAGGGTTTAGTTTTAGGTTAGGGTTATTTAGGTTTATTTAAGGTTTAGGTTTAAGGTTTAGGTTTAGGTTTTAGTTTAGGTTTAGGTTTAGGGTTTAAATAGGTTTTTTATTTTATTTTATTTTATTTTATGTATTTTAAATTAAGTAAACTCTTAGGTTTAGGTTTATTTAGTTTATTTAATTTATTTATTATTTATTTTAGTTTAGTTAATTTTTTATTTATGTTTAATTATATTTTTATTTAGTTTAGTTTATTTATTTTAGGTTACTTTATTTTAGTTTAGGTTTTTTATTTTATTTTATTTTTTAAGCTTAGCTTTAGATTTAGCTTTATTTTTTTAGTTTCATTTTATTTTTTTAGGTTTAGGTTTTATTTATTATTTTATTTTTAGGTCTAGGTTTTTATTTTAATTCTTTAGGTTTATGTTTTAGGTTTTTATTTTAGGTTTATTTTTAGGTTCTATTTTTTAATTTAGGTTTAGGCTTATTTTTAATTTATTTTATTATATTTAGGGTTTAGGTTTAGGTTTAGTTTATTTTATGTTTAGGTTTATTTATTTTGTTTATTTAGTTTAGGTTTAGGTTTATTTTATCATTATTTAGGCTTTTTTTTTTTTTTCAATTTAGGGTTTAGGTTTTATTTTTTTTTATTTTTAGGTTTTTTATTTTACATTTATTTTTTAGGTTTTGGTTTATATTTAATTTTATTTTATTTTATTTTCTTTTTATTTTAGGTTTACTTTTATTTTACTTAGGTTTTATTTATTTTATTTTATTTTATTTTATTTTCATTTTATGTTTAGGTTTAGTTTAGGTTATAATTTATGTTTTATTTTTATTAAATTTTATTTTTTTAGATTTTTTAATCTATTTTTTATTTATTTATTTAGGTTTAGGTTTTTAGCTTTTTAGGGTTTAGGGTTTATGGTTTAAGGTTTAGGTTAGTTTAGGGTTTATGGTTTAGGGTTTAGGGTTTGGGGTTTAGGGTTTAGGATTTAGCTTAGGTTTAGGTTTAGTTTAGTGTTTAGAGTGTATGGTTTAGGTGTTAGGGTTTATTAGGGTTTAGGGTTTTAGGTTTATTTAGGGTTTAGGGTTTTTTATTTAGGGTTTAGGGTTTTAGTTTAGGTTAGTTTTAATTTGGGATTTAGGATTTTGGTTTTGAGATTAGGTTTCTTTTTTTCCGTTTAAACCATCCTCTCAGGCGGGATCCACCATCATATCCCGATCTCTCCACCACCATGATGGTTGTAACCTTTTCTATTTTTTGCTACCACCACCATTCCACCACCTCAGATCACCCACCTCCTATAATTCACCTCCTCCTTACCTCCTTCTTAGATCTAGTTTGATGGGTGATGTTCTTGTCAAGGTTATGCCCATTCTTAGGGTTTAGGTTTATTATTTTTTAGGGTTTAGGTTTATATTATTAATTTATTTAGTTACTTTAGGTTAGGGTTTGGGTTTTAGCATTAGGGTTTAGGGTTTAGAGTTAGTTTAGGGTTTAGGCTTTAGGCTTTAGGGTTTCAGGTTAGTTTAGGGTTTATGGTTTAGGGTATTAGGGTTTAGAGTTTAGTGTTTATGGTTTATGGTTAGGGTTTAGGGTTTAAGGTTTAGGGTTTAGGGTTAGTTTAGGGTTTATGTTTTAAGGTTTAAGGTTGTAGATTTTCGTTTAGGGTTTTTTTAGTAAATTGATAGGCTTACGTTTGTTTAGTCTATTTAGTTTATTTTATTTATTTTAGTTTATATTATTTTTTATTTTTATTTAAGTTTATTTTTTTATTTAGTTCAGTTTATTTACTTTAGGTTTATTTATTTTAGTTTAGGTTTTTTTAGTTTTTTTTAGGTTTAGGCTTAGGTTTATGTTTATTTTTTAGTTTAGTTTTATTTTTATTTCATTTTTTTAGTTTTAGGTTTTTTTTAGGTTTAGGTTTTAGGTTTATTTTTAGGTTTTATTTTTTAGTTTATGTTTAAGTTTATTTTTAGATTATTTTATTTTGTTTAGTTTAGGTTTAGGTTTAGGTTTAGGGTTAGGTTTAGGGTTAGGTTTTATTTATTTTAGTTTAATTTATTTTAGTTTAGGTTTATGTTTATTTTATTTTTATTTTAGGTTTAGGTTTTATTTTTCATTTATTTTTAGGTATTATTTTTAGATTTAGAGTTTTAGGGTTTAAGGTTTATGGTTTAATGTTTAGCATTTAGGGTTTAACATTTATAGTTTTTAGGGTTTACAGTTTAGGGTTGAGGTTTTAGTTTAGGGTTTAGGGTTTTTGGTTATTTTTTTAATAGAGAACAAATTTAGATTATATATTTCTTTTTTTTGATTTCATCAATGAAGTAACACACAAAGTTTTCTAAGACACAAGTAATGACATAGATCAATAATGAGCACATATAGAGCAAATCAAAAACCTAGATAGTAGAACCTTCTATTAGACATAGTTCATAAGTCAGTTGGTTTTCTTTTTTTTGGTTCCCAAAGAACCTCCCGACCTCTTGGATCCACCATCATATCCCGATCTCTCCCTCCAGTAACCATGTTCCATAGGTTTTTTAATTTCTTTTATTTTTATTTTTTATTTTGTTTAGGTTTAAGTTTTTAAGTTTTTAGGGTTTAGGGTTTAGTATTTAGGGTTTAGGATTTTGGGGTTTAGGGTTTAGGGTTTACAAATTAGTGTTTGGGGTTGAGGGTTTATGGTTATAGGTTTTAGGGTTAAGGGTTTAGGGTTTAGAGTTTAGTGTTTAGGGTTTAGGATTTTGGGGTTTAGGGTTTAGGGTTTAGAAATGAGTGTTTAGGGTTGAGGTTTATGGTTAGGTTTAGGGTTGGTTTAGGGTTAGGTTTAGGGTTTAGGTTTAGGTTTAGGGTTTATTTATTATTATGTAGGTTTTAGTTTTTAAGATTTTTTTGGGTTTAGGGTTTAGGGTTAGCTTTGGGTTTAGGTTTTTTTAAATAAAGAAAAATTAAGTAAATTAGTAGGATTAGGTTTATTTAGTTTATTTTTTATTTATTTTAGTTTAATTTATTTTTAATTTTTATTTATGTTTACTTTTTATTTTTATTTAGTTTAGTTAATTTATTTAGGTTTATTTATTTTAGTTTAGGTTTATTTTATTTTATTTTATTTTTTAGGTTTATGTTTAAGTTTAGGTTTATTTTTTAGTTGAGTTTTATTTTTATTATTTTTGTAGGTTTAGGTTTTATTTTTTATTTTTTCGGTTAAGGTTTAGATTTTTATTTTATTTTTTTAGGTTTAGGTTTTAGGTTTTTATTTTAGGTTTTATTTTTTAATATAGGTTTAGGTTTATTTTTAGTTTATTTAATTTTATTAAGTTTAGGTTTAGGTTTAGGTTTAGTTTATTTTCGGTCCATCCTTAAGTTTTATTTATTTTAGTTTAGATTTATGATTATTTTATTTTGTTTATTTTAGATTTATTTTAGGTTTAGGTTTTCTTTGTTTACTTATGGTTCAAGTTTTATTTTTTATTCACTTTTAGGTTTATTTTTTTTGGATTAGGTCTTTATTTAGTTTTTATTTTATTTTTTATGTTTATTTTATCTTTATTTCATATTTAGTTTTTATTTTATTTAGGTTTTTTATTCTTAGGTTTATTTTATTTTAAAGTTTTATTTATTTTATTAATTATTTTATTTTAGTTTCTTTTATTTTATTTTTAGGTTTAAGTTTAGGTTTTACATTAGGTTTTTTTTTTTACTTTTAATTTTATTTAGGTTTAAGATTTTTTATTATTTTATTTTTAGGTTTTATTTAGTTTAGGTTTTGGTTTTTAGGTTTTTAGGGTATAGGGTTTAGGGCTTAGGGTTTATGGTTTTAGGGTTTAGGGTTTAGTGTTTAGGGTCATGGTTTAGCATTTAGGGTTTATTAGGCTTTTGTGTTAAGGTTTTTAAGATTAAGGGTTTTAAGTTAGCATAGGGTTTAGGGTTTAGGTTTTTTAGGATTTAGGGTTTAAGGTTTAGGGTTTGAGGTTTTAGATTTAGGGCTTTAGGGTTTTGGGTCAATTATAGGGTTTTGGGTTTTGGGTTTCTTTTCAGGTTTAGGTTTTTATTTAGATTTTATTACATTTTATTTTAGGTTTATTTTATTTTTATTTTACGTTTCATTTTTATTTTATTTAGTTTTTTATTTTTAAGTTTATTTTATTTCTTAATTTAGGTTAAGTTATTATTTATTATTTTTAGTTTCTTAATTTAGGTTAAGTTATTATTATTATTATCACTTTTAGGTTTAAGTTTAGGTTTTAGTTTACGTTTTTTATTTTATTTTAGTTTAGATTTTTTTGTTTATTTTATTTTTTGGTTTTATTTAGTTTAGGTTTAGGTTTTTAGCTTTTTAGAATTTAGGGTTTTTTTTGGGTTTAGGGTTTAGGGTTTAGGTTTTAAGGTTTAGGGTTTAGGGTTTAGGGTTTAAGGTTTAGGGTTTAGGGTTTAGCATTTAGGGTTTTTAAGGTTTAGGGTTTAGGGTTTAGAGTTTAGGTTTAGGTTTAGTTAGGTTTAGGGTTTTGGTTTTATTTTTTTATTTTAACTAAGAACAAATTCAAATTCAACATTTCTTCTTTTATTTATTTAGTTTATTTTTTAGGTTTTTAATTTTTAGGATTATTTTAATTTTGAGTTTAATTTTGGTTTTATATATTTTATTTTATTTTATTTTATTTTTTATTTTATGTTTAGGTTTTATTTTAATTTATTTTTTATTTTAGTTTTTTTATTTATTTTTTTTTAGGTTTTATTTAGTTTATGTTTTAGTTTTTAGGTTTTTTGTGTTTAGGGTTTTAGGGTTTAGGGTTTTAGGGTTTAGGGTTTATGGTTTAGGGTTAGGGTTTACTGTTTAGGGTTTAGGGTTTACTGTTTAGGCTTTAGGGTTTAAGGTTTTTAGGGTTTAGGGTTTAGGGTGAAGGGTTAGCTTCAAGTTTAGGGTTTAGGTTTAGGCTTTAGGCTTTAGGCTTTAGGGTTTTTAAGGTTTACAATTTAGGGTATAAAGTTAGTTTAGGGTTTAAAATTTAGGCTTTTGGGGTTTATCATTTATGGTTTAGGGTTTAAGGATAGGGTTAGGGTTTAGGGTTTAGAGTTTAGGGCTTAGGGTTTAGGGCTTAGAGTTAGTTTAAGGTTTAGGGTTTTTTAGGGTTTAGGGTTAGTTTAGGATTTAGGGTTTAGGGTTTAGGATTTTAAGATTTAGGGTTTAGGGTTTAGGGTTTTGGGTTTAGGGTTTTATGATTTAAGGTTTAGGGTTTAGGAGTTATGGTTTAGAGCTTCAGGTTTAGAGTTAATTATAGGGTTTAGGGTTTAGGGATAAGGTTTTATTTTATTTATTTTATTTTTATTTTTTATTATTTTAAAATTAAGTATACTCGTAGGTTTAGGATTATTTTGTTTATTTTATTTTTCATTTTGATTTAGGTTTATTTTTATTTATATTTATTTTATTTTATTTATTTTAGTTTAGGTTTTAATTTTAGTTTATTTTTTAGGATTAGGTTTAGGTTTAGGGTACCTTTTTAGTTTAGTTATATTTTTATTTTATGTTTTAGGTTTAGGTTTTATATTTTATTTTTAGGTTTAGGTTTAAGGTTTGGTTTTAGGTTTTTAGTTTGGAGGTTTTATTTTTTATTTTAGGTTTAGGTTTATTTGTAGTTTATTTTATTTTAATTAGTTTAGGTTTAGGTTTAGGTTTAGTCTATTTTAGGTTTAGGTTTAGGTTTTATTTATTTTAGTTTAGGTTTAGGTTTATTTTATTTTTATTTTAGTTTTAGGTTTTCTTTTAGTTTAAGATTTAAATTTTATATTTTATTTATTTTAAAGTTTATTTTTTAGGTTTAGGTTTTTTTAGTTTTTATTTTATTTAATTTTAGGTTTGTTTTATTATTATTTTAGGTTTAGTGTTTATTTTATTTAAGTTTTTAATTTTTTAGATTAGTTTAGGTTTTTATTTATTATATTTTAGTTTAGTTTTTATTTTTATTTTATTTTCTTTTTAGGTTTAAGTTTAGGTTTTAGTTTATGTTTTTATTTTATTTATTTATTTATTTATTTTTGGTCTAGATTTATTTATTTTATTTTTAGGTTTTCTTTAATTTAAGATTAGGTTTTTAGGTTTTTAGGGTTTAAGATTTAGGGTTTAGGGTTTAAGGTTTAGGGTTTTGGGTTTAGGGTTTTGGGGTATCGGGTCTTAGGATTTAGGGTTTAGGGTTAGGGTTTAGTATTTAGGGTTTAGGGTTTAGTGTTTAGGCTTTAGGGTTTAGGGTTAGCATAGGGTTTAGGTTTAGTTTAGGGCTTAGGGTTTAAGGTTTAGGCTTTAGGCTTTAAGCTTTAGAGTTTTAGGTTTCTTGTTTAGGTATAGGGTTTTTAGGTTTAGTTTAGGGTTTAGTTTAGGGTTTAGGTTTAGTTTAGGTTTATAGTTTAGTTATTTAGTTTAGTTTAGGTTTAGAGTTTAGGTTTAGGGTTTAGTTTATTTTGGTTTAGGGTTTTTTTAGGTTTAAGTTAGATTTAGTTTAGGGTTTAGGGATTAGAGTTTAGGTTTATGGTTTAGGTTTTAGGTTTTAGGTTTAGGTTTTAGGGTTTAGGTTTAGGTTTAGTCTTAATTTTTAGGTTTAAGTTTAGGTTTAGGTTTAGGGTTTAGGTTTAAGTTTAGATTAGGTTTAAATTTAGGTTTAATTTTAGGGTTTAGTTTATGATTTAGTTTAAGTTTAGGGTTTAGGTTTTATTTAGGTTATTTTATAGTTTATTTTTATTAGGGTTAGTTTATTTTTTAGGGTTTATTTAGGTTAGGTTTAGGTTTATTTTTTATTTAGGTTTAGGTTTAGGTTTAGGTTTATTTATTTTTTTTTAGGTTTAGGTTTATTTAATTTATTTAGTTTATTTTTATTATTTTATTTATTTTATTTTTTTATTTTTATTTAGGATTATTTTTTATTTTATTTAGTTTATTTATTTAGGGTTTATTTTTTTAGTTTAGGTTTTTTATTTTAGTTTATTTTTTAGGTTTAGGTTTATGTTTATTTTTTAGTTTATTTTTATTTTTATTTTTCTTTTTATGTTTATGTTTTATTTTTTATTTTTAGGTTTAGGTTCATGTTTTAGTCTTTTATTTTAGGTTTATTTAGGTTTTTTAAACTTAGGTTGAGGTTTATTTTTAGTTTATTTTATTTTATTTAGTTTAGGGTTTAAGTTTAGTTTATCTTTGGTTTAGCTTTAGGTTTTATTTATTTTAGTTTAATTTATTTTAGGTTAGGTTTATGTTTATTTTATTTTGTTTATTTTAGGTTTAGGTTTTTTTTATTTATTTTATGTTTTATTTTTAGGTTTAGGTTTTATTTAGTTTTTTATTTAGGGTTTGTGCCACTATCCTTAGATCTTTGATGGTAGTGAAAGATTATACAATTTTTTTGTTGTAACAGGTATGCACTCCTCTTAGCCTTTTGTTAGCAATCTGGGTGTTGCATTTGATTTATGAGCGTATGGTTAGATGAAGTCTTTTCTGAGTTGGAGCACCTCTTCATCAAGAGGTTTAGGAGCTCAGGAGAGAGGGTGATAGGCGACCTCATTATAGAAAGGGTCAACAACTCCCTTGTTATTTTTCTCATTTAGCATGAAATGTGAACCATATTCAGAATAGCATGCCTTTGAGATTCTTCTCAAGAATATCCAATGGGGTCGCCTTCATGGATTTACCATCAAAACATTGAGAGAATTCGATAAAATTTATAGGAAGCCAAATAGTTTCTCGACCAATCATCTAGGCCCAAACTGAAGGTGTTTGAGAAGAAGCAGGCGGTTGTTTTAGGTGGATAGATAGTAGCAGAGTTTAGAGAGCTACAACTTCAGCCACCTCTTCTTCCACCACCTCATCCATCATGCAGGTATATAATGACCACCTCAAAGCTACCCATAGTCATATCCATGGTAGCTACTTTCCACTTACTCTTAGATAGATTGAATAAGCCATATTCATTCAAGAGGAGGAAGTTAGGAAAATCTTTAAGAATCTCTTAAAGAAAACTTTAGTTTTAGAGTTTAGAGGCGGAGGAAGTGGGCGATGATCTAGCTATTATGTTTAGGCCATGTCTTAGGATTGTATCACTTTTAAGGACTAGCTTGAGCATATTTATAAGTTATGATAGTTATAAGGAACACTTATTAGACAACCATCCAATTCTTTAGAGGGGGATACTATCCTCTTAAGACCAAGAAAGTTAGGATATCTCCATATCCCAAACCTAAGAAGATCATTTTTTGTTTTCTTGCAGGTGCCTCAAGTAGCTCAAACCTCCAACACCAAGGAAGGTTTGCTAGTTACAAAGGAAAACTCAGGGAGGGTGATTACAACAAGAGAAGGATGTCAGGTAGCCCTTATTTTACCACCTCTTATTTAACTCCTCTTCTAGCAAGTTTATCTTTAAGGGAACTAAATACTTTACTTATTTTATTTGATTTTATCATTATACCTCCACCCAAAAGAAATTAATGAAGAAAGGCGTTCTACTTATATATTTGTCTACTTATGCACTTGATTTTTCCTATTGAAAGCTATTCGAGTCTAAATAAAAATAATAGCTTTAGTAGTTTTGATCCATTTTTTTTGATTCAAAGTCGAACTATCCTTCTCTAAATCAATCAGGTTCACCTCTTGAGATTGACTTGGAGTCAATTAACTTTGAGGATCCCATAAGAGAAGTTGTAGGTATGCTTACTTTCCACAAGATCATCATTCCAAGAAGTCACTAAAGTTCCACATGTAGTGGAAAAGTTTTACCTCAGGTAACACCTCATGATAAGTCATTGGTTCTAGTAGCGATAGCCCCTCCATAAGATGCTCCACCCATGGATATACTTGTGGAGGACTAAGCGAGTTGATTACAATATCTAGCTCACCTTAGAAAGTTTCCAACTAAGTTAAGCATATATGGCCCTTGTCTTATCCAAAGAGATGAGGTAATCTCTAATTAGGGCCTTACTTGATCTAGAGATATGCTTAGCTTAGCTGACCACTACTAAAGAGGAGGCATGCCACTCGAAAGAAATCTTAAGAGTTACATTCAGAGATGAAGACTTACTAGGATGGACAACCGCCTCTTTACATTATAGTGAATGTTGGTATCCAGAGTTTTGGTTGACCCAGGTGTATCAGGAAATAATATGAGTCTAAGAACCCTTGCTTACTTGAGGATCGACATCTCCAAACTCCGAAAAGAAAGGATGATGTTAAGAGGATTCAATGAACAAGGAAGGCCTTGTGGTGTTTATTTTAGATGGGGAGGGTACTTTTTTGAGGTACAATTTAGGTATGATGTACTATCTTAAAGATATAAGCATCACCCTATAATGGACTAATCACGTAATAAAGACTCAGGCATGATGGGTCTTGAATGTACTTGAGATTTTTTTTTACATGAATAAGTAAAGTTTATATTAAACTAGGTTCTTAAGTTCCCTATAGACCTCCATAGTTAATTACATCTTAGGAAATGATATTTCTTAAGAATACTCTTGATTAAAGTAGAAAAATTATCATCTCCAAAGATTTTAAGGTTAGACTATCAAAGGATTTGTTGTAATTGGAAAATCAATTGGGAGAGGAGTTATTTTTGGAATCCAAATAAAATAAGTAAGAAATGCTGATGATACTAAGAAACCTAGTGAACATTCTAATCTATCTTATGGTTGGGCTTTATAATTTTGAAGTTGAGGAGATTTATATGTTTTGAGTTGAAATTAATTATAGGGTTATAATCCACACACAAGGTTGTGGGAATGCCAAGGTGAAGATTTATGCTAGTAGCCCAAAGGAAATAACTACCTTAGATCCTAAATCTAGGGAGCTTTAGTACAAGCTAAAATGACTTAAATCTAAGGTGGACATAAGGTTTACCTCTACAAGAGAATAAATTGTCTAACTTCAGGCTTATCACAGTGGCCTGATTAACTCCTCTACAATTTTAAAACCATGTAGTTTGGTCTTATGCAAGATAGCTAGGTAGTTATTTAATTAAAGAGACTAAAGTCCTAAAAATAAACTCCCTAGAGACTAGATCATGAGTGGTATAAGCATATGACTTAATCTATAGATAAAAATCTTTTCAAATTTTATTTCATTTTAGACACATCATTTTGACTTTAGGATTTCTTATGCCTAAATGCTTGATGAAATAGGTTATGGGTCAAATCAACTAGAAGAAGGTGTTCTCCACCATGGATGCCCTCACAGTCAAGCATTCTTTATTATAGAATAGAGATCCTTCATGTTAGAAAGAATATGCATGCATGATGTGAAACATACAACCATGCTAAGGGGTTGCAAAACAATTATTTTATTTATGTCTTAGATTTTATGATGAGGTTATGAGTTGTTTAAAATTTAGTTATGAGTTATTAGTTGGGTAGAAAAGTTATTTTTTATCCTAAGAATATCATATCAAAACATTAAAGCATCAATTATTTAAAAACCATGAAAATCATGATCTAATGCACAATGTAAACATAACATCAAAAATTATATAAATTATCATAAAAAAAGAATAAATGGCGATGTGGTATTACAAATCAGAAGAGAAAAGATGAGTAGCGAGCTCTACCCTTATACAACTAGAATATGAAAGAATAATTATAATTGTATTAAATATTATGTGGGTTTTCTTCATATCTCCATTTATTTGGTTCCTTCTTTGATTTGGATGGTGCTTGCTTCAAAGGCATCATCAGGCACCCAGACAAAACTTCCACTACTCTTCTAATCCTCATAGCACTAACCCTAATTCCTATTGCAAAAATTACATTTATGTGGGAAAAGTAAATCTAACTACATCTACAAAATAGAGGTTAGCTAAATATAAATATAATCCTAAGTATTTGTATTTATAATTTGGACTTAGCACCCTACACATGGGTAACTAAGCCCACCTCTCCTAACTTGGATTATGGTTAAGGATTTAAGCAACCTACCGAAAGAGCATTCACATTTATTTTTAAGCATCCCTTAAGCATATTCCCCAGCAAAAAACATGATTAGGCTAATATTGTCCTATCATCTAATCTATGAAACATACACCTAACATCAATCTAAAATAATACATTATAAAACAAATCATACATCATGCACTATCTTAACTTAGAGCTAGAAGTGGTGACTTAATTCTAATGTGTGTATTAAGGTTTGTGATAAGTCTTGTTAGGCATTAGTGTTGTATTTCTAAGTGTAGAAGGATTCAATTTAACATGAAAGGTTGATTTCACTTGAAGTAGTTTAATTGATTTGAGAATTTTAATTTGTGTTTTCTTTTTTTTTTGATTACACTTAGCAACTAAGTGTTATAAAGAGGAAAAGAGGATTACCCTCTTTCATCCCTACCTTAAGTCACTTTCTAAAGTATATTAATTTGATTTAGTTCTCTTTAGTGAATAACTTATTAAATGATTTAATTAATCCTAAGTTTAGGTTCACTTTAAATAATCCTATTCAAAATGAAAGGCATCTTAAGATTAATTTAATTGAATTACTATAACATGACATATATTAAATCATTCCATTCCATCACATGTAAACATGATTTAATATGATTTAATCTTAAGTGTATCTATACATTCGACATATTTTATCACACTTAAATGATGAATGTATGTATATGTTTAGAATTTATATTTTATTTGATTGAATCATTTAAACATATTAATTTAAAACTTTATCCAAAATCTTATGCAAAAATGACATAAGAATGAAATTAAATAGGCATGAACCATTATTAAACCATGGAAGTGATGTAATCAAATGACCTCCTTAAAGCTAGCTAAAGCCTCATATTCTTTGGATGTTCAAACTATATACAAATTTGCATTCAAACATATGTAAATTTTTATACATGCACTTAAGAAGCAAGCTCTAAATCATATGGCTAATTAATTCAACTACTTAGTCAATTATGAATGCATGCAATTTTAATGTAAAATGGAATTTTATTTTAATATACATATACATGTATAAAGATATAGCAAGTAAATGTGTGTTGTTAAACCAGGGAAGTGAGGTAATCAAATAACCTCCTTGGGGATAACTAAAGCTTTGTATTCCCAGGATGTCTAGACTATATACTTGGTTTTCTTGGACACTCATGTATGTATACATAAATGAGGGAAAGAAAACTATGCAAAGATTGTATATTTTTTTGATTGAATCATTTATATGTATGAATTAATGCTCTATCAAAATTCTAGTGTTGAAATATATAAGAATGAAATCAAATGGTATGTGGCATTGATAAACCAAAGAAGTGAGATAATCGTGACCTTCTTGGGCTAAAAACCTGTTCCGATATCCAAACTATATACCCATTATCATTCAATCTTATATAAATCAACACATGAAGAAGAGAACTCAACATTCATACACTTAAGCTATAAGCACATGCATTTCTTATGTATTTATAACTAGCATCATAACACATATTATTATTCATTTATAAGCTTTTGAAAAAACACATTTGGATTTAATAGTGATAATACATATATTAAATTAAATCAACATGCAAGCTTACATAAAGAAATCCATTTTATTTTACTTGATTTTGAAAAGATGGATGCATGAATTCAAATGACATACCAAATTTAACATGATTGGAAGAGGAGATCAAATATGAGCATGTGATTCATTTGACCAAACTAGTTCTTAAGGATAATCAAACAAATAAGATTATTTAAAAAGCAAAACTTCTTTATTAATTATGTTTTGGATTTGATTTGATTTAAAGAGGAGAAGAGAAATCATCACTTGTTTTTAAACCCATTCCCATATTAGTGATTTGATTTAATTTAAGGAAATGTAATTAAGTTGATTTTATGGGTCAATTAAGTTGAACCCTTAATTAGATGAATTAATTACCCTTACATGTCACCTTAAAGTAATTAACTAAGTAATTATGAGCCAACATGATATGATGGAAAATAAACTTG
Organism: Cymbidium sinense; assembly: GCA_021442155.1. Taxonomy (NCBI): domain Eukaryota; kingdom Viridiplantae; phylum Streptophyta; class Magnoliopsida; order Asparagales; family Orchidaceae; genus Cymbidium; species Cymbidium sinense. The sequence continues at coordinate 180,232,418 of CM038217.1, read as the reverse complement.
CAATGATCTAGGAAATAAAAGGGGCCTATGCAATTGGCTCATGATTAATATTTAATTAGATTAAGGGACTTAATTAATTACTCTTATAATTTTCTCACACATGTGGACTAACCATAATTTTATTAAACTCCTTAAGGTTATTAAACACCTAAATATTTACCCCATTATTTAATTAATGAAGGTCCAATGTGATTATGATTTCAATTTGATTAAGTGATTTAATTAATTAGTAAAATCTTAATTAATTTCATTTTAAAAAAGGGTGAAATGAACTTAGGGAAAGGGGTCCCAACCCTATTCCTTAGTTCACTTACTATGAAATAATGATTACTAAAATTAATTAACTAATTTATTACTATTCATTAGATTAATTAATTATTAATTAACTTAAAAGAGTAGTTAAGGTTTAATTAGTCAATTTTCTAATTAAGTGAGCAATAAATCCCAACAAAATCATGGGAGGTAGAGGTCATCTTATTAAATTATCCCATAAAATTTGGGATTAATTGCTTAAGTAATTAAGCTAATAAATTTTGTAATTAAACATTAATTACTATTCAAAATTAGTAAAGATCATTTTTAATTAATTCTCCTTTAAAATAACTTTAAAATAAGTATTTATTTGCATTTTTTATTTCTTTATGAATTTTTATGATTTTTAAAAGTTTCAACCATTAAAAAATGATTAATTAAGCCTAATTAAAGCCTAATCCTCTTATGTGACATTATGTGGCTACATGCTATTCCGTGTGGATGCGCTTTCTCATCCACCATCCAATCTAAGATCAGATGGCTATGATTAATCCCAGGGCTTAATAGATTAAATCAGATCAATCTAGTGGATCCATCCGATCCATTTTGTTGGAGGCATTGATCTAACGTCATCATGCGAGGAGAAGGAGAATGGAGTCCATCCATCATTGCTCACTATATCTGAGCTTACTCGAATCAACTCCAGAAGGATCCAACACCTTCATGACATTGATCGGAGGTGATCCAACAGTCAAGATCACAAGAGATGCAAGTTTTATTCAAAAAGCTCCAACCTAATTTTGCCTAAAAATTAATTTTGGAAGCATACCTTGCCGAAGCTCAAGACCAATAGTTTGAATGATTGAGGATGCTTCATCTAGTGGAGATGAAGCTCTGTTGAGTAGAAATTGGATCGATTCCTTGGCGTTATTTCGAGGCCATGAACATGATTTGGAGCTCGACTTTGATCAAGTCCCAGGTGCCAGGAAAGATGGTTTGTTCTTGCTTTGAGGCCTGAAGGTGCGTGCAAAGTTAATTTGAGTTTGATGGAGAAATAGGTAGGTCAAGTGTCTATTTGAGATGGATGAGAATGGCATTTTATGATCGAGGAAAAACTTAGCTTAGGGAATGGTCTAGCAGCTCATCTTGGGTAGCTAGGGCTCACGAGAATTTTTTTGTGTTTGAGAGGATATACCTTTCATCTGATGGTGTGAGATCAAGTTTGGCTTGTAGTGGCCATCTGACCATCTCAGGGAGTCGTTGGTGGCAGGTAGGAGGTGAGTTGGCTCGGTTTGGTTGGTTGAAGGTATGAAGGTGGTAGCCAATGAGGAATCATGGATGTCCTATGGGTTTCAAATGCTCCAATGGAGTGGGTGAGGTGATTTCACCTCCAATGGGTCATGGCGAACCCAACCACCCCTTGGGTTAGGTTGGGCAGTGTCCTAGGTGCCTAGGTGGACTAATGGGAGAGTACCAAGTGGCCAAGAATAGAAATGACCACTTACATGGGTGATTTGTCTCATGTGATGCCTTTCACCCAATGGTAGAATGATCATTTGGTATTGGATTTGATTTGGGCAGATTTGAAATGAGCCAAAGTGGGTTAGCCCAAATTTCAAGTCAATTGGAGTTGATTTGGTTAGGTTTGGCTCAATTTGACTCATTTAGATTAAATTGGGTTAGGTTGGGACAAGTTGACCAATTGGTCAAATTGGGTCAAACCAAGAATTTGGTCAAGTCTATATGATCATTTGGGATGTTTTGGTTCAATTGGTTTAGTTTAGTTTGGCTTAGATTTGATTTTGGCTCATTTGAAATCATTTGGGTCAAATGGGTTAAGTTAACGACCAATTATTGGCCAAACTTGGGTTGGGTGTTTGTTTGGGTTTAGTTGACCAATTGAAGATGATTGTAGGCTTTGGTTTCAATTAATTTGGATTTGGTTTTGATTTGGGCCAACTTGAACCTTTAGGTCAATTTGAGCTAAATAGGTCAATTGGGTAGGTCCAATCATGGCTTTGGTCAAGTTCAACAATCAATTTGTAGAACTTGAGCCATTGGTTGAATCAATTTTGTTTATATTTTGATTTGACCCAATTTAGTATTTTAGGTGAATTTGGGTCAACTTTAAACCAATTGGGTTTGGTTTGACTCAATTGAAGGTCAAGTCATATTCAAATATTGATTTGATTTGTATGAATCATTGGTTTCAATTTGGCTTAGGACAATTTGGCTAGTTTGGGTTCATATGGGTTAAGGGGTTGACTTGGTCAAATGACCAAGTTGACTTAGTTTGACCCAATTTATGATAATTGATCAACCTACAATCAATGATGGGAGGTTTTGATGGCTTGGTTCAATCAAATTTGGGTAGGATTAGAACTTGGCTCAAATAGTCAAATTGGCCACTTTGGGTCAAGTGGACCAATTGGGTTTAGTTGCTTGATTTTGGTTGAGTTTGATTTAGTTGAGTTTATATATGGATTTGGGATTGATATATAAATTCAATTACAATGGGTTGGGTTCAAATGAGTTTTGGTTCATTTGAATATTTCAAGTCAATAGGGTTAAGTTGGGTTTGACTTGGGTTAATTTTGGTTTGACTTGATGATTATAAATTTCATTTATTTTTGTGAATGTGATTGAAGGTATGATTTATTCATGGGAAAATCTGTTGAATTTAGGTTTTGGAATTAAGGAATTTGGCTAAGTCCATGGAGTTGGGACATGTGGCTTAGGTTTGGATTTTGATTTGGTTCGATTTAATTTTGATGATTTAAATGCATATTTCATTTAAATTTGTGAAGATGATTGAAAATATGATTGATTTGTGAGAAAGTCAATTGAGTTTGACTTAATTTGGACTAATATTTGGCGAAGTCCATGGGATAGGTCATATGGCTTAAGAAGGGTTTTGATTTAGATCGATTTAGTTTTAATCATTTCAATGTAGATTTGATTTATATTTAGAAAGATGACTGAAGATATAAATTTAATATGAGAAAATCAATTAATTATGGATTTATTTGGATTAAGATTAGCTAAGTCCATGAGATATGTCATATTGCTTAGGAAGGGTTTCAACTTTGGATTTGATCATGGGCTTCAATCATTTGGTTTTGGAATTTTGGTTTAGATTTAAATTTGGATTTGATGTTTGAATTGAACTTAAGGTTTGGTTTGAGAAGGTGAACATGGATTGGATTTGGGTTGTAGGTGGGTGGATTATCCATAATCCGCATAACTAATCTATGGTTAAAATCTTTAGGCTTAGGTTAAGTGTAATTGTTAGTAGTGTCTTATGACTAGAAAAGTCTTAGTGTTTAAGACTCTTAGTCTGATGGGAAGTTGAATCACTCCAAAGAGTGAGGTCTTGCTCCATAGTGTTGCCCTTGGAGATAGATGATTGGAAGGCAGAAGCCAAGTTCCACATTATAGACTGGTACATCTTTCAATGCTTTGCTTGAGACCATGGATACATGAACAACATAGTTCCATCCTCTACATCAGTGTATGAAGTTTGTGAGAGGTGGGATTTTCTACTGTCAAGGAGATCTCAAGCCATTTACAATTCCGAGGTCGACATATATGAGGATCATTACTACCTCCCTCAAAATCAACAAGTCTATTCTCACAAACTTGGCCAAGTTAAAATAAAAGAAAAGAAAAAGAAAAAATAAAATAAAAGAAAGAGAAAAGAAGAAGAAAAGAAAAGAGAAATGAAAAAGAAAATAAAGAGTAGAAATAGACTTAGAGGTGGAATTAAATTCCACTCATAGTTTGTTACTCCATTGAACATATGGGTGAGGCGACCTCCATAGGCGGGAGGAGAGGAGGTTCAAGGTAGTCCTAGGGTGGAAAACCTCCTTATTGGCCACCCAATAGAATATATGTCCAAGCTACAAGGAGTACAACTATTATCCTTATAGACTTAGAATCTAGTTTATAGGATGAGTTTTATATGGTTAGCACACTCTTCACGTGAGATTCCTTAAGGTGACACTTGAGCTGATACTTGAGAGGCTGGGCTCCAAAGCAAAGCATAAGTGTATCCAAGTCTACATGTGAAACAGTTAGGCATTAGTTGGGAACCTTAGCTCTAACCCCACTTTCCTCTCAAAAAGTTGAGGCTTTGGTAGTTAAGGAAGCCCCTAATTCATCCACAAGTGTGAAGACTTAGAAGTTCTTTTGGGAGCATCATCCTCAAGATATGAAGTTGATGTAGAACTTGAGGATGATTCATATAAAGATTTAATAGAATAACTTTTTGATTTGTACTTTGCTTGTGTTAATAATTTAGCAAAGAAAGGGTTAATCCACATACTTGGTCAAAGCATGGGTCGACTACTTCAAAATATGGAAAGAATAAATGCAGCTCTCAATCAAGACCCGATAATTGATTGGTTCCATTCAATGATGATGATTACTACTTAGTCATCACCAATCATTTGGATTCTAATATGTTCTTTTCAAATCACATTAACTCATATGAGGAGTTATGCTTAGAAACTTCAAATGATCCAAATGATTTTGAAGTCAAAGATGCCACGAGTTTGAAGAAGATCTAGTCAACCATCGATGAGCTCAGGAAATCACTTAGGAACTAAAGAAGATCCACAACATACATCAATTTTTTGTTGAATGAAATTGAAACCAATACTTAGTTAGACTATTGGCGAGTTTAAGGGCCTTTGGATGGTTATGAAGAGATGGATTGGCTCCTAATGTAGTGGTCCATAAACTAGCAATAGAGCCTAATGTTAACTCTATCAAGCAAGCTTCTAGACGCATGTGATTAGACATAGAACAATAGGTCATTTATGAGGTCAAGAAATTGATCAATGCTGGCTTCATTCAAGAAGAAAAATACCCTACCTGGTTAGCCAGTGTCATCCCAGTTAAGAAAAATAATGATAGAATTCACATATGCATCGATTTTAGGGACTTAAATAAGGCATGTCCAAAAGATGAATTTTCACTAACAATCCTCAAGTTGATGGTAGACATTGCCTCATCTCATGCAGTCTTCTCTTTCATGGATGGCTCATCTGGATATAACCAAATAAAGATGGCCCCTAAAGATGAAAGAAATACTACTTTTAGAACCCTAATCAAAATTTATTGCTATAATGTCATGCCTTTCAATCTTAAAAATGCTGGTGCTACATAACAGCAGGCTATGACTCGAATCTTCGATGAACTTATTCATCATCATGTCGAGTGATATGTCGATGATCTTGTGGTCAAAAGTAAAGTAAAGGAAGACCATCTCTTTGACTTGAGAGTATTTTTCAAATAGTTAAGATTATTTCACCTCAAAATGTACCCCTCAAGTGTGCATTCGGAGTAGTTTTAGGGAAATTCCTTGGGTTTATTGCCCGACACTAGGGAATCAAAATTGATCCAGAGAAGATCAAGGCGATATTAGAAATACCACCCCCTAAAAGTTTAACAAAACTCAAATCATTCTAAGCGGTTGGCATATCTAAGATGCTTTATATCCAACCTATTGGGATGATGTCAGCCATTCTCAGTACTTATCAAAGAGGATGCCAAGTTTAAGTGGGATGACAAGTGTGAGCATGCCTTCAAAGACTTCAATTACTTGATGATGCCAGTTCTAGCACTATCAGGGCAAGTTGCTCATACTCTACACTGCTATTTTAGATGACTCCCTTGGTTCTTTGTTGGCCCAAGCCAATAACGAAGGGAAGAATAATGCACTCTACCTCAACCATCATCTAATCCCTACTGAGGCTAATCATCCACTCATTAATAAGCATTGCCAAGCTTTAATCTTTGCATCCCAAAAACTATAACACTACATGCTTCTTCATAAGGTAAACTTAATCTCTAGGATCAATCCACAAGTATCTCATGACACGGTGACTATCCCATGATCACATTACCTTCATACCCCTCATGGTGAAAGGACAAGTCTAGTGGATTTCTTAGCGACACACCCACTTCTTGACTCTCCAGTGATGATTATCTCGATGAAAAATCATGAACTTAGGGGATACTATCATTCATGAGATGTAATTTGATGGTGCTGCTTTCTCTCAAAGAAGAGACGAACCACAATCTACTATTCCAGGAAAGGCAGGGGTAGGAATAGTTCTCTAAACTCCAGATCGTAATGTGATGAGATTCTCATATCATCTGTTCTATCCTTGTACTAATAATGAAGTTAAATATGTGGCTTTGATTGTCGGTCTATAGTTAGCCATTACTCTAAGAATCAAGAACATCAACATCTAATTATCAACCAAATCGATGGGTCCTATAAGGTTATAAAGCCCAAGCTCCATCACTACCATAAGTACACCATGAAGTTGTTAGCCTAAATCCTAGAGGTTATAATTTATAAGATTCCTGGAGGAGAGAACATCATAGTGTATGCTTTAGCCAAGCTTGCCAAGGAGTTGGCATGTATGGAGGATAAGTCCATATCAATAACGGTCCAAAATAGACTAGTATTATCCCTTATTGATATTAAACTCATCAAAAAGTACTCTCTTGAAGGGGGCATTGCATTGCCAAGAAGGGAGGAGTTAGATTGGAGGAAACCATTCATGGATTACCTAAATAAAAGCAAACTACCTCAAGAAGTCTCAAGCCCATCGGATGAAGTAGAGCACTTTCTATGCTTTGTGGATGGTGTATCTGTGGTCTTTCGATCATATGTTATGTTGTTTAGACACGAAGCGTAAGATCATGAGGTACACTCAAGATTATGTGGAGCCAACCAATTCGGTCCGAAGATGATAGCGAAAATTAAGAGACTATGATACTCGGTGATGATCAAAGATTGTATATGTAGCGAGGCCACCAATACATACGGTGTGGTTTGACACCAACCACCCCATTCTACATCCTACATTGGCCTCATGGCCATTCAAGTGTTTGACATAGTGGGTCATTGATCCTCCTTCTTCCAAGGGTCATCAGTTCATCTTAGCTACTTCCAAATGGGTGAAGGTGATTTTGTTTAGAGAGGTCGGCATGTGCTCCAATTTTTTAAACCATATTATATGGTTAGTGTCTCGATGAACTTTATTTGATAATGGTATTGTATTCAAGAGCATCTAGATCAATAACTTTTCCTGAGGATACAACATAGATTGGAGATATTCTACCATCAACTTCCTGAGTGCAAACAGTTTAGCAAAACCCTTCAATAAAACTCTCTTCTAAATACTAAAGAAGACACTTGACAATAACAAGCGATAATGGCACGAGCAGTTAGTTGAAGCCTTGTGCTTACCATATAACTACTCCTTTCTCCTTAGTATATGGTTTGAAGCCATTCTACCATAAGTCAACTCCCATCACTAAGGATAGGTGGGTAAGATCCAAGATCGAGAATGCTAGGTTGTGATTAGAAGAGCTCGAAGGATTGGAGGAGAGATGCCTACGAGCATGCCAAAACCTTAAGTTATATAAAGTTAAAATTATTGAAGATAACAACAAGCTGGTACTTTCTAGAGATTTTCAAGTATGAGAGGTTATTTTAGTTCTAAGGAGACTGATTGTTGCCCATCGTAAGATGGGAGGCAAGTTTGAACCCATTTGTGAAGGACCTTTTACCATATAGATGGCCTAACAAGTAGGATCTTATCAGCTTATTAATCTTAAGAGAGAATACCCAATGCTTCCAATCAATGATCTCTTCTTAAAGAAATATTATAACTCATGTTATAAAATAATTATCATTAATGAAAATTCCATTTTGAATTCAATCTCTTCCATGTTGAAAGTATTCTTGTTTGCAAAGCCATGATGATTTGTTTAGGGTAGGTGTAAGGAACCCAGGTGGCCTCCTATCCATCATCGACACAACACAAAAACAAAATACATGAAAAAATATAAAATAAACACATATATGTTATCTCGAGCTACTCAGTTGAGATAACACCCAGTGACACTCACTCGAGACTGCTCTTGGTGGACGTGCTACCTAGTGTGTCACCCTAGTGGTCTTCTTATTCTAGAGGATGTAAGTCTACTATGCTTTCCTTCTTTACTTGGCCCCTGCACACCAACGAGTGCCTTGTTAGTTTGGTAAGATTTATTGCGTGGCCGGTAAGATGCCTCATGTTGGCTTTCTTTAACAGGATGTGAGTGTACTATGCTTTCTTCTTGGATTAGCCATTGTGCACTGACTGATCGAGTATATTTGAGGTTTATGATAAGTCCCCTAGCAGCTCCTTCCCTCTTGACTGCTTCAAGTCTAGGTCCAGTCCTTCCTCGGGGCTCCTTGCTTAGTAGTCACTCTATGTTAGATAACATCTGTCCCGTCGATGATAGACTATCCCAATGATCAATTCTTCTTAGAAAGTTGTAAGCTTACATGCTTTCTTTCCAGGTTGATCATTGCACATTGATGAGCTCCTTAGGTTTGTTGGTTGTCACTATCTTTGATGGATACCACTCATCTTGTGAGATACACCTTAGGTTAGTTTGTTCTCGCACCTTAGGATACACCACTCATGGCAAATGTAAGTCTGCTATGATTTCTCCTTGAGTTGGCCATCGTACACCTATAGGCTTTCTTTTCCAAGGTTTAGGATAATGCCCCTAGCAGCACCTCTCCTGCGAGCACTATATTTGGATCACATCATTTGCATCCCCATTTAGACACTACCCGGGTTACTATCGGATTGGACAGTTTTCCTTTCCTAGTAACCACCCATATGGTTGGAGAATCCTTCCTGTGGATGTGTAAATTCTCCCTTGGTCTAGTAAATCTGAGATAGGTCAAGGTTGACATAGCTCCTTCTCAGTGTGGTCCCTTGCACATCAAGAGGGTCCACACAAACATATAAATAAAATATATATATTCACCTGTGGATTAGGAGGATACCCCTACTGGTACCATTTCCCAAGCAGGTATCCTACTTTTAGGATAGTGTCAACAAAGCTCCCTATAGGAATCTCTTGACTACTATAGAGTTAATATAAGTCCCTAGTGGAATTCACTCGGTAGTCATAAGTTGGGTTTGATTTTTTGTGCTACCAACAGGTCAATCCAACGATTATTCCTTGCTTTAGAAGATGTAAGTTTCTTTGCCTTCTTCTAGCAGCAGCACAGCTTGAAAACCCTTGGTTAGCTCTACCCCACGGCTAGTAGAACATCCCTTTGGATTTATAAATCTGCGATATGATAAGTCTAATATAGCTCCATCTCTGTGGATCCATCATACACTAACATGGTCCATAAATTAAATCTGTCAAATTTAACCAAGCTCACATCCCCAATGGATATGCCCTCAATTCTAAATCAAACTAAACCAAACAAACCATATTAAATCACATAAAATTAAGATAAAATTAAAATTGACTACTTTTGAGTTGACATAAGTCCCTTATTCACTCATTAATTAGGTCAAGGTGGTTGTTTTGCATAACAGGTCACAACAATTTTTCCTCTCTTTGGAAGATGTAAGTGCCTTCTTCTTCTAGCATAGCCCTTACACCAAAAGGCATCCCTTAGGTTAGCTATTCATGGTAGACTATCCCTTTTATTTGTAAACGAGGTAGGTCAGGTGACATAGCCCATTCTCGTGGGTCCATCGCTCTACGGTCCATACATTAACTTAGATTAAATTAAACCCATTCTAATTTTCCAATGGAGTTAAATCACACCATCCCCTAGTGGAGCCTAAATCATATATAAATAAAGTAAACAAATTAAATTCAAAACCAACCTCCCCAGTGGAGCCAAATTAAACCAACTCCCCTAGTAGAGTCTAAATCAAATAAATCCAAACTCTTATCCCGGTGGATACATCCCAAACAATCTATGAAATCAAACTTAAATCCTAATTCCCGGTGATAGCCCAAACACCTTCCCTGTGGAAGGTTCATATGCAAGCGGACTCGAGCCCAAATCTCTAGCACATATGCCTCCACATCAATTAGAATAAAATAAATTAAAGTCAATTCGATCTTAATCCTAGGTGGATTATAGATTCTTATCCCCAACAAATCTTCTTTACATAAATCATATAATCAAATCAAATTCATACCTTATTCCAAGTAGATTTACTTCTTCTATGCATGTGTGATCCCCTAGCGGATCTCCCTCCATGTTTTTGACATGGAATTCTCATCAAATCTTATTTCTTCTCTTATGCACAACTTTAATACTTCAACCAAAAGCCTAAGAATGTATTCATTCAAATTACATCATCTTAACATTGTAATAACATTTTATGATTTGTGATGGTGCAAGCTCAAACTAACTATACAATATCATGCTAAACATATTATAGTGTGAATTAACACACACTATATATATTATAATATATGATGTTATATTATAATTTGCTATAATATAATATATTGTCTAACATTACACCTCACTTAAGGAACATAATAAAATTTTCTCAAAATGTGAATAATGTTCATTTTGGATGTAAAATTGTTATTTTCTATTAGAAATGGTACAAAATAATATAATTTTTGGGTTTCTTCTTAGTGTGTACCATGAATTTGGCCAAATTCTTCCATCTCAACCTTCAAATTAATATTTTTGTGAGTTTCGAACCAATGTATTATAACAAAAGTAAAACATACTAAAATGTACAATAACATTTAGTAACACAACACCTCATTCCTCTATATGTGAAGTTTTATTTTTATGTACATTATATTTTAATATGCTTTCATATAATATATTATCTTACATGTAAACCGTAAAATGAATCACTTTAAGCAGAAAATTTATAAAATTTGGTTTCAAAAATGATCATTTATTTTGGATGCAAAATTCCATTCATTTGATTAGGTGACACACCATAGCACACCCGTAATGATGTTCCCTAAAGCTTACCTTAAATTTTGCCAAATCCCATCATCTCAGCCTATAAATTAGTATTTTTATGAATTATACCAGTACAAACACTACTACATCATACTATAACAAACTAAAATAAGCTAAATAACAATAGTATCTTATAATGCATGATGCTACACTATGTTATGGCATCCTATATTATAATACACTATAACATATTATATTATACTATATTGCATATCACATCACAAGGGATTGCTTAAGATAAAAAATCATAAAATTAGTCTAAATAATAAAAAAAATACTATATTTTAGTTGTATCACTTACATATTTTAAATTGAAATAATATATTATGATGCTCTACTATTATGAATTTGGCCAAATTCCACCATTTTAAAGTCTAAATTAATATTTTTTATAAATAATGCTAGTGTAGGCTAGACTGCATGAATGTAAAATACCAAAAGAATTTAAAAAGTGTAGAATAATATATTATGATATATGATGCTATACTATGCTACAACGTATAATATTTATTTTGAACATAAAATCTTACTTTTTAGACTACAAGTGGCTTAGCACACCTTTGGTATTACAACCTAATTCCCACATCAAATTTAACAAATTTCATCATCTAATTTATTAAATTAATATTTTTATGATTTATATTAATATAGTATAGGGCACAATACCATAATATACTAAAACATTTCAAAACATCTTATAACATCCAAAACACATAACTACATGCTCAAATATATGATGCTACATTATTATAATATATGGTATTATATGATTTAGGTTAGGGTTTAGGGTATTCAAATCTCTAATAGTCAAGGGAAAGTCTTTTGAAGACATTTTCTTTAGCTACTATAATTATGTTAGGATTAGGTCATTCAGTAGATCTACTCCTAATGACATCTTTATTCAAGGTTTAGGGTTAGTTTTGAGTTTTGGGTTTTGGGTTTTGGGTTTGTAGTTTAGGGTTTAGGGTTTAGGGTTTAGGGTTGTAGGTTTTAGGGTTTATAGTTTATGGTTTTAGGGTTTAAGGGTTTCGAGTTTTGAGTTTTAGTGTTTAGGGTTTAGGGTTTAGGGTTTAGGGTTTAGTGTTTAGGGTTTAGGGTTTTTAGGGTTTAAGGTTTAAGGTTTAGGATTTAGGGTTTAGGGTTTAGGTTTTAGGTTTTGGGTTTAAGTTTTACTTTAGGGTTTATGTTTTTTTTAATGAAGAACAAATTAAGATTTAACATTTTTTTCTTTTTAATTTTATCAACCAAGAAGCACCCCAAGTTTTCTAAGACATAAGCAATGATATAGATAAAAAATAAGTACTGATAGAGTAAATCAAAAACCCAAGATAAGAAGAACCATCTATACTATAAATACACTATTCCATAAGTAACAGCTCAGATCGACCATTTTGTAGTTTCTCTAGTTCCATCAAAATCACCCCTGCCTTTCGAGTAGCAAGATCCGCCATCATATTCCTGATCTCTCCCTCCGCCACCACCATGGATGTAACCTCAGTCACTCCTCCCACCTCCATAACCACCACTTCTTCGACCACAACATCCATATTCACCAGCACCTCTAGATCATCCACCACCACTACGATAACCACCACCTCCGCCTTCGCCTCCTTAGCTAGATCTAGACTGAACCTAGTTGATGGTGATAAAATTGCCATCAAGGTTATGCCCATTCTTAGGGTTTAGAGTTTAGGGTTTAGATTTTAGGGTTTAAGGTTTAGGGTTGTAGGTTTTAGGTTTTAAGATTTATGGGTTAGGGTTTAGGGTTTAGGGTTTAAATTTTAGGGTTTAAGGTTTAGGGTTGTAGGTTTTAGGGTTTAAGGTTTAGAGATTAAGGGTTAGGGTTTAGGGTTTTAGGATTTAAGGTTTAGTGTTTAGGTTTAGGATTTTATGGTTTAGGGTTTAGGGTTTAGGGTTTAGGGTCTAAGCTTTAGGGTTTAGGGTTTAGGGTTTAGGGTTGTAGGTTTTGGGTTTGGGGTTAGTTTTAGGGTATAAAGTTCAGTATTTAACATTTAGGGTTTAGGGGTTTTTTTTAATATAAGTAAACAAGTAGGTTTAGGTTTATTTAGTTTATTTATTATTTATTTGAGTTTATTTTATTTTTTATTTATATTTAGTTTAGTTTTTTTATTTTTTGTTTATTTAATCTACTTTTTTAAGTTTAGGTTTATTTTTTAGTTGAGTCTTATTTTTACTTTTTTTTAGGTTTTGGTTGTATTTTTTATTTTTATGTTTAGGTTTAGGTTTTTATTTTATTTTTTTAGGTTTAGATTTTAGGTTTATTTTGAGTTTTTTATTTTTTTTTAGTTTAGGTTTAGGTTTATTTTTAGTTTTTATTTTATTTTATTTAGTTCATGTTTACGTTTAGATTTAGTTTATTTTAGGTTTAGGTTTAGGTTTTATTTATTTTAGTTTAGGTTTAAGTTTATTTTATGTTTATTTTAGGTTTAAGTTTTTTATGGTTTAGGGTTTAGGTTTTATTTGTTATTTATTTTTTGGCTTTATTTTTTGGTTTGTTTTTTAGGTTTAGGTTTTTTTTATTTTATTTTATTTTAGGTTTATTTAATTTTTATTTTAGGTTTTATTATTATTTAATTTAGGTTTTTTTATTTTTTAGTTTAGTTTAGGTTTTTATTTATTTTATTTTAGTTTAGTTTTTATTTTTTTATTTTATTTTCTTTTTAGGTTTAGGTTTAGGTTTAGATTTTTGTTTTTATTTTTATTTTATTTATTTATTTATTTATTTTAGTTTAGGTTTTTTATTTTATTTTATTTTTCAATTTTATTTAGTATAGGTTTAGGTTTTTAGCTTTTTAAGCTTTAGGGTTTCGGGTTTAGGGTTTAGGGTTTGGGGTTTAGGGTTTAGGGTTTAGGATTTAAGTTTTAAGTTTAGAGTTTAAGTTTTAGTTTAAAGTTTAAGATCTATTTTTTAAATAATAAATAAATTCAGATTCAACATTTCTTTATTTCAATTTCAACTACCAAGTACTATACCAAGTTTTCTAAGACACAAGCGATGACATAGTTCAAAAATGAGCATGCATAGAGAAAATCAAAATTCCTAGATAAGCAGAACCGTCTCAATTATAAAGAAACAGTTCCATAAGCAACAGATTAAATCGACCATTCTTCTATTTATCTAGTTCCTATTAGAACCACCCAAACCTCTTGAGTAGGATCTAATATCCACGATCTCTTCCTCATCATGCATCAGTAACCTCCATTGCTCCTCTTGCCTCCAAAACCACCACTACTGTGACCACCAGCTCCATATCCACCAACACCTCTAGATCCTCCACCACCATTATGATAATCGTCGCCTCCACCACCATATATAGATTGAGCCTAGTTGACGGTGATGTTCCTACCGTTAAGGTTCTACCCATTCTTAGTGTTTAGGGTTAGTTTCGGGTTAGTTTAGAGTTTAGGGTTTAGGGTTAGTTTAGGGTTTAGGGATTAGGGTTAGTTTAGGGTTTAAGGTTTAGGGTTGTAGGTTTTAGGGTTTAAGGCTTAGGGTTTAGGGTTTTAGGTTTAGGGTTTTTGGGTTTAGGGTTTAGGGTTTAAGGTTTTAGGGTTTAGGATTTAGGGTTTAGGGATTACGATTTAGGGTTTAGTGTTTTAGGGATTAGGGTTTAGGGTTTAATTTTTAAAAAATTAGGTAGGTTTAGTTTATCTTTTTATTTATTTGAACTTATTTTCTTCTTTCTTTTTTACTTAAGTTTATTTTTTATTTTTATTTTGTTTAGTTTATTTATTTTAGTTTAGGTTTTTTATTTTAGTTTATTTTTTTAGGTTTAGTTTTATTTTTTAGTTGAGATTTACTTTTATTTTGTTTTTTTTAGGTTTAGGTTTTAGGTTTTTATTTTCAATTTATTTTTAGGTTTCATTTTTAGTTTTGGTTTAGGTTTATTTTTAGTTTATTTTATTATATTTAGTTTAGGATTAGGTTTAGGTTGTATTTATCTTAGTTTAGTTTATTTTAGTTTAGGTTTAGGTTTATTTTATTTTGTTTATTTTATTTTTATTTTTGGTATAGGTTTTTTATAGTTTAGGGTTTAAGTTTTATTTTTTCTTTATTTTTAGGTTTATTTTTTAGATTTAGATTTTTTTAGTTTTTATTTTATTTTATGTTAGGTTTACTTATTTTTATTTTACGATTAGTTTTTATTTATTTAGATTTTTTATTCTTAGGTTTATTTTATTTTTTAGTTTAGTTTAGGTTTTTATTTATTTTATTTTAGTTTATTTTTATTTTTTATTTTAGTTTATTTTTAGGTTTAGGTTTAGGTTTCATTTTAGATTTTTATTTTATATTATTATTTTATTTTTTTAGGTTTAGGTTTTTTATTTATTTTATCATTAGGTTTTATTTAGTTTAGGTTTAGATTTTTAGGTTTTTAGGGTTTATGGTTTAGGGTTTAGGGTTTAAGATTTAGGGTTAAGGGTTTAGGTTTTAGGGTTTAGGGTTGTAGGGTTTAGGGTTTAGGATTAGGGTTCAGGGTTTAGTATTTTTGGGTTAAGCTTTAGGGTTTAGGGTTTGGGCTTTAGGCTTTAGGGTTTAGAGTTTTTAAGGTTTAGGGTTTAGGGTTTTTAAGGCTAAGGGTTAAGGGTTTAGGGTTTAGGGTTTAGGGTTTAGGATTTGGTGTTTAGGGTTTAAGGTTTAGGGTTTAGGGATGAGGTTTTTTTTATATTAAGTAAACCAGGTTTAGGTTTATTTAGTTTAATTTTTATTTATTATATTTTTTATTTTTATTTAGTTTAGTTTATTTATTTTAGTGTTTATTTATTTTAGTTTTGGTTTTTTATTTTATTGTTTAGGTTTAGGTTTAGGTTTATGCTTATTTTTTAGATTAGTTTTTTTGTTTAAATTTTATTTTTTATTTTTAGGTTTTGCTTTAGGTATTTTTTATTATTAATTTAGGTTTACATTTTATGTTTTTATTTTAGGATTATTTTCAGATTTAATTTTTTAGTTTGGGTTTATGTTTATTTTTAGTTTACTTTATTTTATTTAGTTTAGGTTTAAGTTTAGGTTTAGGTTAGGGTTTAGGGTTTAGCGTTTAGGGTTTGGTTTACGATTTAGGGTTTTCGGGTTTAGGTTTTAAGGTTTAGGGTTGTAGGTTTAGGGTTAGTTTTAGGGTTTAGAGCTTAGAGTTTAAGGTTTAGGGTTTTTTTAAAAAAAATTAAGTAAACAGATAGGTCTAGGTTTATTTAGTTTATTTAGTGAATTTTTTATTTATTTGAGTTTTTTTTATTTTTTATTTTTATTTAGGTTTATTTTTTATTTTTATTTAGTTTAGTTTACTTGTTTTAGGTTTATTTATTTTAGTTTAGGTTTTTTTATTTTAGTTTATTTTTTAGGTTTAGGTTTATTTTCTATTTGCATTTTATATTTATTTTATTTTTAGGTTTAGGGTTTATTTTTTATTTTTAAGTTTAGGTTTTATTTTTTATTTTAAAGTTTAGGTTTTTATTTTTTATTTTTAGTTTTTATTTATAGGCTTTTATTTTAGGTTTTATTTTTTAATTTAGGTTTATGCTTTTCTTTAGTTTATTTTAGTTTATTTAGTTTAGGCTTAGGTTTATGTTTATGTTTAGGTTTAGGTTTTCTTAATTTTAGATTAGTTTATTCTGGTTTAGGTTTAGTTTTATTTTATTTTATTTATTTTTTATTTTAAATTTAGGTTTTTTTTGAAGTTTATGGTTTAGGTTTTATTTTTTATTTATTTTTTAGGTTTTATTTTAGGTTTATTTTTTTATGTTTAGGTTTTTATTTAGTTTTTATTTTATTTTATTTTAGGTTTATTATATTTTTATTTTATGTTTAATTTTATTCTATTTTGGTTTTTAATTCTTAGGTTTTTATTTATTTTTTAGTTTAGTTTAGGTTTTTATTTATTTTATTTTAGTTTATTTTTATAATTTTTATTTTATTTTTAGGTTTAGGTTTAGGTTTTACTTTAGGTTTTTTTATTCTATTTCTTTTAATTTATTTAGATTTAGGCTTTTTTGTTTATATTATTATTAGGTTTTCTTTAGTTTAGGTTTAAGTTTTTAGGTTTTTAGGGTTTAGGGTTTTACAATTTAGGGTTTAGGGGTTTATGGTTTAAGGTTTATGGTTTAGGGGTTAGGCTTTAAGGTATAGGATTTTGAGGGTTTAAGGTTTAAGGTTAGCTTAGGGTTTAGGGTTTATGGTTAGGGTTAGGGTTTGAGTTTATCATTTAGGCTTTAGGGTTAGTTTAAGGCTTAGGGATTTGGGTTTCTTATGGTTTTGGGTTTAGGGTTGTAGGTTTAGGGTTATAGGGTTAGTTTAGGGTTTAGGGTTTAGGGTTTGGGGTTTAGGGTTTAGGATTTAGGGTTTAAAGTTTAGGGTTTAGGATTTAGGGTTTTTTTTAATTAAGTAAACTAGTAAGTTTAGGTTTATTTAATTTATTAAGTTTATTTTTTTAATTTTAGTTAATTTTATTTTTTATTTTTAGTTAGGTTTATTTTTTATCTATTACAGTTTAGTTTGTTTATTTTATTTTTATGTTTAGCTTTAGCTTTAAGTTTTAGTTTTGATTTTTATTTTATTTTATTATTTTATTATTTTATTTTATTTAGTCTAGATTTTTTTATTTATTTTATTTTTAGGTTTTATTTAGTTTAGGTTTAAGTTTTTAGGTCTTCATGGTTTAGGATTTAGGGTTTTAAGATTTATGGTTTTTGGGTTTAGGGTTTAGGGTTAGGGTTTAGGGTTCAGGGTTTAAGGTTTAGTGTTTAGGCTTTATGGTATTTAAGGTTTAGGGTTTAGGGTTAGCTTAGGTTTAAGGTTAGTTTAGGTTTTAGGGTTTAGGGTTTAGGGTTTAGGGTTTAGGATTTATGGTTTATGGTTTAAGCTTTAGGGTTAAGGGTTTTTAGGGTTCATGGATTAGGGTTTAGGGTTAGTTTAGGATTTATGATTTTGCATTTTAGGGTTTAGGGTTTATAATTTAGGTTTTATGGTTTAGGGTTAGGGTTTATTGAGTTTAGGGTTTAGGATTTTTTAGGGTTTGAGGTTTAGGTTAGTTTTATAGTTTAGGGATTAGGGATAAGGGTTTAGGTTTAAGCTTTAGGGTTTAGTGTTTAGGGTTTAGTGCTCTTTTTTTAAATTAAAAGGTAGGTTTAAGTTTATTTAGTTTATTTGTTATTTATATTAGTTTAATTTATTTTTAATTTTTATTTAGATTTTTTATTTAGTTTAGTTTAATTATTTTAGGTTTATTTATTTTAGTTTAGGTATTTTATTTTTGTTAATTTTTAAGGTTTAGGTTTATTTTTTAGTTGAGTTTTACTTTTATTTTATTTTTTAGTTTTAGGTTTTATTTTTTATTTTTAGGTTTAGGTGTAGGTTTTTATTCTATTTTTTAAGGTTTAGGTCTTAGGTTTTTATTTTAGGTTTATTTTTAGCTTTTATTTTTTAGATTAGGTTTAGGTTAATTTTTATTTTATTTTATTTTTTTTATTTAGTTTAGGTTTAGGTTTAGGTTTGGGCTTAGTTTATTTCAGGTTTAGTTTATTTTAGTTTAGGTTTATGTTTATTTTATTTTATTTATTTTATTCTTATTTTAGGTTTAGGTTTTCTTCACTTTAGGGTTTAGGTTTTATTTTTTATTTACTTTCAAGTTTTATTTTTAGGTTTATAATTTTAGGTTTAGGCTTTTATTTAGTTTTTATTTTATTTTATTTTAGGTTTATTTTATTTTAGTTTTTATTTTATTTAGGTTTTTTATTTATTAGTTTAGTTTAGCTTTTTATTTATTTTATTTTAGTTTATTTTTACTATTTATTTTATTTTATTTTTAGGTTTAGGTTTAAGTTTTACTTTAGGATTTCATTTTTTTAATTTTTTTATTTAGGTTTAGGTTTTTTATTTTATTTTATTTTTATGTTTAGGTTTAGGTTTTAGTTTAGGTTTTTATTTTTATTATATTTTATTTAGGTTTAGGTTTTATAATTTATTTTATTTTTAAGTTTTATTTAGTTTAGGTTTAGGTCTTTAGGGTGTAGGGTTTAGGGTTTAGTGTTGAACTTTAGTTAGGGATTTGGGTTAGTTTAGGGTTTAGTGTTTAGGCTTTAGGTTTAGGGTTTTTAGAGTTTAGGGTTTAGGGTTTAGGGTTTTAGGGTTTAGGGTTTAGGGTCTAGGGTTTATGGTTTAGGGTTAGGGTTCAGGTTTAGGATTTAGAGTTAAGGGTTTAAGGTTAGTTTAGGGTTTATGGTTTAAGGTTAGTTTAAGGTTTAGGGTTTGGGGTTTTGGTTTTGGGGTTTAGGGTTTAGGGTTGTAGGTTTTAGGGTTTAGGGTTTAGAGTTTGGGGTTTAGGGTTTAGGGTTTTAGGTTTAGGGTTTAGGGTTTACGGTTTACGGTTTGCAATTTAGTGTTTAGTGTTTTAGTGTTTAGGGTTTAAGGTTTAAGGTTTACGGTTGTAGGTTTAGGGTTTAGGGTTAGTTTTAGGGTTTAGGGTTAAGGGTTTAAGGTTTAGGATTTTGGGTTTAAGTAAACTGGTAAGTTTTGGTTTAATTAGTTTATTTAGTTTATTTGTTATTTATTTTAGGTTATTTTATTTTTTATTTTTATTTAGGTTTATTTTTATTCTTATTTAATTTAGTTTATTTATTTTAGGTTCATTTATTTTAGTTTATGTTTTCTATTTTAGTTCATTTTCTAGATTTAGGTTTATTTTTTAGTTCAATTTTATTTTTATTTTATTTTTTAGGTTTAGGTTTTATTTTTAATTTTTAAGTTTAGGTTTAGGTTTTTATTATATTTTTTTCGGTTTTGGTTTTAGGTTTTTATTTAAAGTTTATTTTTAGGTTTTATTTTTTAGTTTAGGTTTAGTTTTATTTGTAGTTTATTTTATTTTATTTATTTTAGGATTAGGTTTAGATTTATCTTTTTTTAAGGTTTAAGTTTAGGTTTTATTTATGTTAGAATAGTTTATTTAAGTTTATGCTTAGTTTCATTTTATTTTGTTTATTTTATTTTTATTTTAGGTTAGAGGTTTTTTTATTTTAGGGTTTAGTATTTATTTTATTTTTACTTTCAAGTTTTATTTTTTGGTTAATTTTTTAGGTTTAGGTTTTTATTTAATTTTTATTTTATTTTATTTTAGGTTTCTTTTATTTTTATTTTACGTTTAGTTTTTATTTTATTTAGGTTTTTTATTTTTTTAGTTTAGTTTAGGTTTTAATTTATTTTTATTTTATTTTCTCTTTAGGTTTACATAGTTTTCAGTTCATGTCTAGGTTTTAGTTTATGTTTTTATTTTATTTAATTTTTTTATTTTATTTTGGTTTAGGTTTATTTATTTATTTTAGTTTTAAGATTTATTTAGTTTAGGTTTAAGTTTTTAGCTATTTAAGGTTTTGGGTTTTGGGTTAGTTTAGGATTTAGGGTTTGGGTTTTGGGGTTAAGTTTTAGGTTAAGGGTTTAAGTTTTAGTTTAGGTTATAGGGTTTAGGGTTTAAGGTTTTTTTTAATAGAGAATAAATTCAGATTCAAAAATCCTAAACCTTAAAGCCTAAACACTAAACCCTAAACCCTAAACCCTAAAACCCTAAATAATCATAAACCATAACCTAAACCTAAACTCTAAAACCTAAAAACCTAAATCTAAATAAAACCTAAAATATGATAAAACTAAACATAAATAAAATAAAATAAAACCTAAACTAAAACCTAAACCTAAAAATAAAATAAAATAAATAAAAATAAACTAAATTAAAATAAATAAAACCTAAATTAAAGTAAAAAATAAACTCAACCTAAGAATAAAAAACTTAAATAAAATAAAACTAAACATAAAATAAAAATAAAATAAACTTCAAACTCAAATAAAATAAAACTTAATAAAAAAAACCTAAACCTAATAAAATAAAGGAAAAAAAACATGAACTGTCAAAAAAAATAAAATAAAATCAAAATAAAATAAACCTAAAATTAAACTAAAATTAGCTAGACAAAATAAATAAAACCTAAACTTAATAAACTAATCTAAACCTAAACCTAAACTAAATGAAATAAAATAAACTAAATAAACCTGACTTAACTAAAAAAAATAAAAAATGAATCCTAAAACTAACCTATAAATAAAACCTAAAGAACCCAAAATAAAATACTCAGCACAAAATAAATAAAACTACAGATGAAACATGAGCTAGGCCACAAAGAATGGCTAGAATAAAACCTGAGCCCTAGGCCCTAACCCCTGGCTAAACCCTGACTGACTAAACCACCAGGCATCTAAAACCCTAAACCCAGGCTGAGCACTAAAACTGACATGACCTGGAACCACTGAGCTCTAAAACCTCAAATCCTCAAACTCTCTAAGCTGAGCACTAAACCTGAAACTAAACCCTCTGAAATCTAAATACTGAAGCACAAAATAAAATAAAATGAAAAATAAAACTAAATCAAAATAAAATAAACCTAAACTAAACTAAAAAAACAAAACATAAATAAAATAAAACCAAAATAAAACTAAATAAAATAAAATTAAATAAAACTTGACACAAAATAAACCAAAATAAAAAACCCTACTAAAATGAACCTAAAATAAAATAAAATAAACCTAATAAAATAAACTAAACTAATATAAATAAAACCTAAACCTAAACCTAAAATAAATAAAATAAAAATAATAAAAATAAACCTAAACTAAACTAAATAATACCTAAAATAAACATAAAATAAAACAGAAAACTAAACTAAAAATAAAACAAAAAGAGCTAAAACTAAACCTAAAAAATAAAATAAAAATATTACTAAACTTAAAAATAAATCTAAACCTAAACCTAAACTAAACTAAAAAATAAAACTAAATAAACCTAAAATCAATAAACTAAACTAAATAAAATAAAATAAACCTGAATAAAAATAAAAAATAAATAAAACTAAAACTACTAAAGATAAAGATAAACCCTAAACCTAAAAAAAAAAAAAATAAATAAATAAATAAAATAAAACTAAAATAAATAAATAAAATAAACTAAACTAAATAAAATAAATAAACCTAAACCTACCATTTACTTAATTTTAAAATTAAAAGTAATAATAACATAATAAATAAACTAAACCCTAAACCCTAAACCATAAACCCTGACTAAAGCCTAAACCACAGGCTAAACCCAACCATAAAATAAAAAAAATAAACCAAAAATAAAATAAAATAAAAACTAAAAAAAAACAAAACCTAAAAAATAAATTTAAAAATAAAACCTGAAATAAATAAAAAAATAAAACCTAAACCCTAAATCAAAAAAAAAACCTTAACCTAAAATAAACAAAATAAAATCAACTTAAACTTAAACTAAAATAAATAAAATTGAAACCTAAACCTAAAATAAACTAAACCTAAACTTAAAGCCCACTAAGGTGATGACCCTGACCACTAAAATAAACCACCTAAACCTAAACTAAGCTGAGCCTAAAATACAAACACTGACCCAAACCCTAAAATAATAAACCCAAACACCAATCCCTAAACTACCCTAAATCTTAAACCCTAAAACCTAAAATCCTAAACTAAAATATAAAAAAAATACATAACAACCTAAACCTAAATAAAGATAGAAATAAAATAAAATAAAACTAAAACTTAAACCTAAACATAAAAATAAAAATAATAAAATAAACTAAAATAAAATAAATAAAACCTAAATTAAACTAAAAGTAAACTCAACCTGGAATAAAACTAAATAAATAAAACTAAATGTAAAATAAAATAAAATAAACTTAAAGTAATAAAATAAAAATATAAAAAACCTAAATCTAAAATAAAACATAAAGATAAAAAATAAACCTAAAACTAAAAAAAAAACTAAACATAAAAAATAAAATAAAATAAAATAAGTAAAACTAGGTTAAAATAAACTAAAATATAAATGATAAAACCTAAACTTAATCCTAAAAAAAACTTAAACTAAACCTAAAACTAAATGAAATAAAATAAACTAAAATTAAACCTAAAATAAAACCTAAAACATAAAACCTGAAATATAAATAAAACCTGAAACTTAAAATATAAAAAATAAAACCCAAACCTAAAAATAAAATAATAAAGCTAAAATAAACCCTAAACCTAAAGATAAATAAACCTACAACCCTAAACTTTAAAGCTAAACACAGAAAAAACCAATCCTGGCACTAAACTAACCTGACCTCCCTGACCCTAAACCCTACATGGGCCTTACTGAGGCTATAACTAAAAATACTGACCCTACCACAACCTGACCTGCTCTAGGCCCTGAGGCCCAAACTGAGCCATAACCAGCACCAAAGATGAATAAATCCTGACCTCAAAACTACCTGGGTTATGGGCCCAGTTAACTAGGCCCTAAGGCCACTGAGCTAAAAAACCCTGAGGCTAACTGAGCTAAAATAACCTAAAATAAAGATAAATAAAGATCTTAGGCTTAAAAGAACTTAAATAAATCTTAAAATAGATAAATAAAGATAAAATAAACCTAAATAAAGAAATGGAAATAAACTAATTAAACTAAAACCTATTGTTTCACTTGGTTTTAAAACCCTACTGAGCCTATGCCTAAACTAAATCCTAAACTGATCACCAGGCCTGACTGACCTAAACCTGGGCCCTGACCCAGGCCACCTAGGCCAACCCTAAAAACAGCCCAGGCCTTAACCACCAGGCCCTAACTAACTGACCCTAAAAGACCCAAAACCAAAAACTATCCTAAAGCTGAACGTTCTAAACTAGATAAAATTAAATAAATAAATAAACCTAAAATTAAATAAAACCTAAACTACTAAAAACTTACATAAGATAAAAAAATAAACCTAAACCTAAACTAAAATAAACTACAAAAATAAATAAAGTCTAAACCTAAATCTAAACTCAATAAATTAAAAATAAACTAAACTAAAATATAATAAATAAACTAAAATAAAACTTGAAATCTAAATGTAAAAAATAAACCTAAACCTAAACCTAGTAAAACTAAACCTAAACTAAAATAATAAATAGATATAACTAAATAAAAAATAAATAAATAAACCTAAAATCAATAAACTAAATTAAATAAAAAACAAAAATAATCCTAAATAAAAAAATAAAATAATTAAACTAAAAAAAAATAAACCTAAACCTAAAAAAAATAAACTAAATAAATAAAAATAAATAAATAAACTAAATAAAAATAAACCTAAATAAAAATATAAAATAAAATATATAAAAGATAAATTAAATAAACATAAACATACCAATTTACTTAATTTAAAAAAAATTAAAAAATAATAAAAATAAATTAAAAAAACCCAAACCTCTAAATCCTAAACCCTAAACCCTAAACCCTAAACCCTAAAACCCTATACCACACCATGCCCTAAACCAAACCATAAACCTTAAACCATGTACTCCATACCACATCCTGAGCCCTACCATGAGCCACAAGACCCTACTCAGGCCCTAAACTCTGGACCCTAAATCACACAACCTACCTACTGAGCCTAAACAAAACAAAACCCTAAACCTAAACCTAAAAACTAAAATCCTAAACCAAAACTAAATAAAATGTAAAAATAAAATAAATAATGACACCTAAACCAAAATAAAATAAAAAAATAAAATAAAATCAAAACCCAAACTTAAACCTAAATAATAAAAATAAAAACTAAAATAAAATAAAAATAAAAAACTAAAAATAAAACCTAAAAAATTAAATAAAAATAATGTAAACCAAAAAAATAAAATAAAAACTAAATAAAATTAAAACCTAAAAAATGAATAAATAATAAAACCTAAACCCTAAACTAAAAAAAACCTAAACCTAAAATAATCAAAATAAAATAAACATCAATATAAACTAAAATAAATAAAACCTAAACCAAAAATAAACTAAACTTAAACCCTATACCAAAAAAAAAAACTAAAAATAAACCTAAACCTATTCTAAAAATAAAAACCTAAAAATAAACCTAAAATAAAAATATAAAACCTAAACCTAAAAAAATAAAATAAATACCTAAACCTAAACCTAAGAATAAAAAATAAAACCTAAGCCTAAACTTAAAAAATATACTAAAATAAAAAACCTAAACTAAAATAAGTAAACCTAAAATAAATAAACAAACTAAATAAAAAAAGAAATAAACCTACATAAAAATAAAAAATAAAAAATAAAATAAACTAAAAAATATAAAAAATAATCTAAATAAACCTAAACCTATTTACTTACTTTAAAAACTAACCCTAAACCTTAAACCCTAAACCCTAAACTTACTGTAAACCCAAAACTCTAAACCCTAAACCCTAAACCATAAAACCCTAAACCCCAAACCATAAACCCTAAACTGACGTTAAACCATAAACCCTAAAAACCCTAAATCCTAATGCCTAAAGCCTAAACCCTAAAACCTAAACCCTAAACCCTAAACCCCAACCATAAACCCTAAACCCTAAAACCCTAAACCATAAAAAACCTAAACCCTAAACCCTAAACCCTAAACCCTAAACCCTAAATTATAAAAGCCTAAAAAACCAAAACCTAAACTAAATAAAACCTAAAAATAAAATAAAATAAATCTAGACCTATATAAAATTAAAAAATAAAAAATAATAAAAACTTAAACTAAAACCTAAACCTTAACCTAAAAATAAAATAAAATAAAATAATAATAATAAACTAAAATAAAATAAATAAATACCTAAACTAAACTAAAAAAATAAAATAAACCTAAGAATAAAAGACCAAAAGAAAATAAAAACTAAACATAAAATAAGAATAAAATAAACCTAAAATAAAATAAATTAATAACTAAATAAAAACCTAAATCTAAAAAATATACCTTAAAAAGTCCTAAAAATATATAAAAAAGTAAACCTAAATCCTAAACTATAAAAAAAAAAAAACTAAACCTAAAATTAAAATAAAAAAACAAAATCAAATAAACCTAAACCAAAACTAAAATAAACTAAGCTAAAATAAGTAAAACCTAAACCTAAACTTAAACCTAAACCTAAACTAAATAAAATAAAATAAATTGAAAATAAACCTAAACATAAACTAAAAAATAAAACCCAAAAGTAAACCTAAACTCAAAACCTAAAACCTAAACCTAAAAAAAAAAAATAAAACCCTAAACATAGACCTAAAAATAGAAAATAAAACTTAAACCTAAAAAGTAAACTAAAAAAAAAACTCAACTAAAAAATAAACCTAAACCTAAACCAAAACTTAAAAATTAAACTAAAATAAAAAACCTAAACTAAAATAAATAAACCTAAAATAAGTAAACTAAACTAAATAAATCTAAAATATAAGCCTAAATAAAAATAATAGCTAAATTTAAAATAAAATAAGTAAAAAATAAACTAAATAAACCTAAACTTATCTTTAAATAAAAAAAACCATAAACCCTAAATCCTAAACCTAACCTAAACACAAACCTAAACCCAAACCTAAAACCCTAACCTAAAAAAAACCTAAACCTAAACTATAAACCCTAAACCATAAACCCTAAAGCATTAACCTAAAACCCTAAACCTAAACCCTAAACTAAACCCAAACCTAAACCCAAACCCTAAACATAAACCCTAAACTAAATAAATTAAAAATAAACCTAAACTAAACCTAAAACCTAAACCTAAACCTAAACCTAAAAAGAAAAACTAAAACATCATCATCCACTAGATCACTGGAGGCAGTTATCAATGGTGGTGGATCAGAGGTGTTGGATATGGAGGTGGTGTGGTGGTCATGGAGGAGGAGAATGAGGTTACAACTGGTAGAGGGAGATCGGGATAGGATGATGGATCAACTAGAGGCTAGTGGTTCTAATGGGAACCAAAACTAAGAATGGACCGCTAAACTCTTTACAAAGAGATGGTTCTAGTTATCTAGGTTTTGATTTTCTATAATGAGCTCATTTTTTATCTATGTCACTATTTTAAAAAACTTGGTGTAATTGATGAAATCAAAAGAAGAAATGTTGAATCAATTTGTCTCTTAAAAAAAATCCTAAACCTAAACTAAAACTGAGCCTACCTAAAACCTAAAACCATCAACCCTAAAACCCTAAAACTAAACCCTAAACCCTAAAAAACTAAACCCTAAACTAAACCCTAAACCTAAACCCCAAATAAACCCTAAACCCTAAACCTCAAATAACCCTAAACCATAAACCTCAACTATCCCTAAACTAAACCTAAACCCTCAACTATCCCTAAACCTAAACCCTAAACCCTAAAAGTTAAAACCTAAACCTAAACTAAATAAAACCTAAAAAATAAAATAAATTAAAATAACCAAAATAAAATGAAAAATAAAATAAAACATAAACCTAAAATAAAAAAAATGAAAATTAAACTAAACTAAAATAAAATAAATAAAACCTAAACTAAACTAAAAAATAAAAACCTAAATAAACTAAAACTAAACTAAAATAAAATAAAATAAACCCAAAATAAAATAAAATAAAAATAAATAAAATCTAAACTAGAAAATAAACCTAAAAATAAATAAATAAAACCTAAACTCTAAACTAAAAAGAAAAACTAAACCTAAAATAAAATAAAATAAATAAAACCTAAACTAAAATAAACTAAATTAAATAAAACCTAAACCTAAATAAACTAAACCTAAACCTAAACCAAAACCCTAAATAAAATAAAAAAAGCTAAAAATAAACCTCAACATAAACTAAAAAATAAAACCTAAAAAATAAACCTAAAATAAACCTAAAAAAAATAAAATAAAACCTAAATCTAAACCTAAAAATAAAAAAATAAAACCTAAACCTAAAAAAATAAAATAAAATATAACCAAAATAAAAATAAACTTATCCCTAAACCAAAACTTAAAAAAAAAACTAAAATAAAAAACCTAAAAAAATAAATAAACTACAACAAAAATAACAAGCCTTTATCCCAATCCTACATGAATCCTTTGTCTCCATTCAATGTATATTAAGGTCATTTTTATACATCTTAACCATGTCTTTTATCTACATCTACCTTTCTTAACATAAGGAAAATCAAATGCATACTCTCCTAACCTCATTGGATAACTTATGTGGCCAAACCATCTAAAACCACTCTCTCTAATTTTTTCTACCATTGGAGCTACTCCAACATTTTCCTGAACATACAAATTTCACATTTTATCTCTAAGAGTAAAGCCACTCATCCACCTGTGCATCCTCATCTCTACAACACTTAACTTAGTCTCATGCTTCTCTTATTCAACATTTTGCACCATAAATCATTATAGTCTTACCACCATCTTATATTTTTCCTTAAGTTTAAAACTTTTCTATCACACAATAATACATTCCTCCACTTCAACCATCCAACTTGAATTCTACTAATAACATCTCCATCTATTTCACCATCATTTTAAAATACAATATAAATAAATCGCCACTTTTAATGACTTATTCACCTAATGTCACAACACTACCACTATAACTTCAACAACTAAAATTACACTCCATAAATAAACTAAACTAAATAAAAATACAAACGAACCTCAATAAAAAAAATAAAAATAAACTAAAATAAATAAAAAATAAAATAAATAAACCTAAACTAATCAGTTTACCTAATTTTTAAAAAATGGAAAAATAAAAAAAAATAAAAAATCCCTAACCCTAAACCCTAAAGTCTAAAATTAAGCCTAAAGCCTAAACCCTAAACCTACAACCTTAAACCCTAAACCCTAAACCTTAAAACCCTAAACACTAAACCCTAATTCATAAACCCTAAGCCCTAAATAATAAAACCCTAAACCCTAAACCCTAACCCAAAAACCTACAACCATAAAGCCTAAACACTAAACCCTACAAACCTAAAAACCCAAACCTAAACTAAATAAAAACTAAAAATACAATAAATAAAAAGTCTAAACCTAAATAAAATAAAATAATAAAATAAATAAAACCTAAACTAAATCATAAACATAAACTAAACATAAAATAAAATAAAAAAATAAACTAAATAAAATAAAATAATTAAAACCTAAACTAAACTAAAATAAAAACTAAACATAAAATAAAAATAAAATAAACCTAAAAATAAAAAACCTAAATAAAATAAAAACTAAATGTAAAATAAAAATAAAATAAACCTAAAATAAAATAAAATAAAAGCTAAAAAAAAACCTAAACCTAAAAAATAAACCTAAAAATAAATAAAAATTAAAACCTAAACCCTAAACCAAAAAAACACCTAAACCTAAAATAAAGAAAATAAAATAAACCAAATCTTAAACTAAAATAAATAAAACCTAAACCTAAACCTAAAATAAAATAAACTAAAAATTAACCTATACCTAAACTAAAAATTAAAACCAAAAAATAAACCTAAAATAAAAATCTAAAACCTAAACCTAAAAGAACAAAATAAAATTGAAACCTAAACCTAAAAATAAAAAAATATAAACTAAACCTAAAAAATAAAATAAAAATAAAACTAAACTAAAAAAATAAACATAAACCTAAAATAAAATAAAAATTCTAAAGTAAAATAAATAAACCTTGAATAAATAAAATAAACTAAATAAAAATAAAAAATAAACTTAAATATAAATAAAAAATAAAATAAACTAAAATAAATAAATAAAACTAAATAAACTAAATAAACTAAACCTATTTTTTACTTAAAACACCTAAACCTTAAACCATAATCAAACCCTAAACCTAAATCCTAAACCCTAAACTAAAACTAAAAAATTAAGCTAAACCTCTAAAACCTAAACCTAAACCCTAAACCTAAACCCTAAAACTAACCCAAACCTAAACTATAAATCCTAAATTTTAAATAAACTAAACTTAACTAAACCTAAACCTAAACTAAACCTAAAACCTAAACTCTAAACTAAACAATTTAAACCATAAACCTAAACTCTAAAGTCAAATCCATAAACTAATCTTTAAACTAAACTAACTAATCCCTAAAAACACCAAAACTAAAACCTAAACTTAAAACACTAAACATTAAAGCTAAAACACTAAACCCAAAATAAACTACACTAAATCCTCTAAACCAAACCTAAACTCAACTCTAAACCCTAAACCTAAAACTTAAAAAGTAAATAAAACCTAAAAGATAAAATAAATAAAAAATCCTAAACCTAAATAAAATAAAGTAAAAAAAAATCCTAAACTAAACTAAACCTAAAAATAAAATAAAATAAATGCTAAAAATAAATTAAAATAAAATAAATAAAACCTAAATTAAACCTAAAAAAATAAAATAAAGTAAGAATAAAACCTAAATAAAATAAAACTAAATTAAACTAAAATAAAATAAACCTAAAATTAAATAAATAAAATTAAAAACCTAAACCTAAAAATAAACCTAAAAATAAAACCTAAACTAAATAAAAAATAAAACCCAAACCCTAAACTAAAAATTAAAATTAACCTAAAATAAAAATAAAATAAAATAAACCTAAACCTAAACTAAAATAAATTGAACTAAAATAAATAAAACTTAAACCTAAACCTAAAATAAACTAAACCTAAACCCTAAACTAAATAAAATAAAATAATCTAAAAATAAACCTAAACCTAAAATAAAAAATAAAACCTAAAATGAACCTAAAATAAAATCCTAAAACCTAAACCTAAAATAAAATAAAACCTAAACCTAAAATAAAAATAAACCTAAACTAAAAATAAATTAAATAAAACTAATAAAATAAACATAAACCTAAACTAAGCTAAAAAATAAACAAAATAAAAAACCTAAACTAAAATAAATAAACCTAAATAAATAAACCAAATAAATAAAAAACTAAATAAAAATAAAAAATATACCAAAATAAAATAAAAATAAAAAAAAAAAACTAAATAAACCTAAATCTAAAATTTTTTTTTTAAAAAATAACCTAAACCCTAAAACTAAACCCTAAACCCTAAACCTAAACACTAAACTAAACCTAAACCCAAAAAACCATAAATCTAAACCCTTAAAACCTAAACCCCAAGCCTAAACCCTAAATCATAATCCCTAAATCCTAAGCCTAAATCCTAAACCCTAAAAGTATAAACCCTAAACCCTAAACCCTAAATCCCAAACCCTAAACTTAAACCTAAAGTAACTAAATAAATTAAAAGATAAACCCAAATCATCAAACCTAATAAACCTAAACCCTAAGAATAAACCTAAAACATCACCATAAACTAGGTTCAAGATCTAGCAAAGGCAAAGGCCACAAATAAAATGGGGATCTAAATAACCTAAAAATGGTTATGGATGCGAGGAGTGATGGAGGTTAAAAATGGTGGAAAGATCTAATATGATGGTGGATCCTAAACCAGGTAAATTGGACTAAAACCAAAGAATAAAATAAAACTATCATTATAAAGACTATTCTAATCGGAGTAAATGTGCTCATTTTTTACCTATGTCATCCCTTATGTTTAAAAACTGTGTTAAATTGAAAAATCAAAAGAAGAAATGTTAATTTAAATTTTCTAAAAAAACAAAAAAACTAAAACCTAAACTACCTAAACCTACCTAAAACCTAAAACTTAAACCTAACCTAAACCCTAAATGCTAAACCTAACCCTAAACCCTAAACCCTAAAAAAATCTTAAACCTAAAAATAAAATAAACCTAAACCCAAAACCTAAACCCAAAATAAAATAAAATAAACCAAAATAAACCTAAACCTAAACTAAAAAAATAAAACCAAGAAATAACCTAAAATAAAACCTAAAACCTAAACCTAAAAAAAAATAAAATACAAATGTAAATAAACCTAAAATAAAAAAAATAAAATCTAAACCTTAAAATAAAATAAAATAAAAATAAACTAAAAATAAACCTAAACCTAAACCTAAAAAAATAAAGTAAAATAAAAACCTAAACTAAAATAAATAAACCTAAAATAAACAAACTAAACTAAATAAAATAAAATAAACCTAAATAAAATAATAAATAAAATAAATAAAATAAATAATATAAACTAAAATAATAAACCTAACTAAACCTTAATTTATAAAAAATATAAAATAAATTATAATAAAATTAAAAAAAACTAAATAAAATAAAAATAAAAATAACTAAACTAAAATAAAAAATAAAATAAAACCCTAAATCCTAAAAACTAAACCCTAAAACCTAAACCTAAATCCTAAAATAAAACCTAAATAATAAAAAAAAACCTAAAACCCTAAACACTAAAACCTAAATAAACCTAAACTATAAAACCTAAACTAAACCCTAAACCTAAACTAAAATAAAACCTAAACCTAAACCTAAATAAACACTAAACTAAACCTAAACCTAAAACCTAAACCTAAATAAAAAACCTAAAATCTAACCCTAAACCTTAAACCTAAACCCTAAAAAATAAACTAACCTAAACCTAAACCCTAAAATAACCAACCTAATAAACCTAAAACTTAAAATAAACCTAAACTAAATAAACCTAAAAATAAAATAAATAAAAAACCTAAATTTAAATAAAATAAAGTACTAAAATAAAATAAAAACCTAAATTAAAACCTAAACTAAAATCTAAAAATAAAATAAAATATAAAATAAATAAAAACCTAAACTAAACTATAAAATAAAATAAACCCAAATAAACCTAAATAAATTAAAAAAGTAAAAATAAATAAACCTAAAATAAAATAAAATAAAACCTAAACCTAAAAAATAAACTTAAAAGAAACCTAAAAAATAAAAAATAAACCTAAACCTAAACTAAAAAAACTAAACCTAAAATAAAAATAAAATAAACAAAATAATATAAACCTAAACTAAACTAAAATAAACTAAACTAAAATAAAAACCTAAACCTAACCAAAAATAAACTAAACCTAAACCAAAACCTAAACTAAAATAAATAAAATAAACTAAAATAAATCCTAAACTAAAAAAACATAATAAAAATAAACCCAAAACCTAAAACCTAAACCTAAAAAAAAAAAATTAAAACCTAACCTAAACCTAAAAGGAAATAAACCTAAAACTAAAAATAAAATAAAAATAAAAGTAAACCAAAAAATAAACCTAAACCTAAAAAATAAACTAAAATAAATAAACTTAAAATAAATAAAGTAAACTATATAAAAATTAAAAATAAACCTAAATAAAATTGAAAAAAGTAAACTCAAATTATTAAAAAATAAACTAAATAAGCTAAATAAACCTAAAACTACATATTTAGTTAATTAAAAAAACCCCTAAACCTTAAACCATAAAACTAGCCTTAAGCCCTAAACCTACAACCCTAATCCCTAAACCTTAAGCCTTAAAACCCTTAACTCTAAAACCTAAACCCTAAACCTTAAACCCTGAACCTAAATCCTAAACCCTAAACCATAAACTCTAAAACCCTAAACCCTAAATCGTAAACCCTAAACCCTAAAACCTATAACCCTAAACCCTACACCATAAAACCTAAACCTTAAACTAACCCTAAACCCTAAACCCTAAACCCTAAACTAACTAAACCCTAAGAATAAACTGATGGAATGAACATGAATGTGTCCTAGATCTATGGAGGCAAAGAAGTTATCACAATGGTGGTATCAGAGCTCTTTGATATGGAGGTGGTGGTAGATGGTGGCTAAAGAGCATAGAGGTTAAATAGCATAAGGGAGAGATCAAGGATATGATGGGGATCCGCTATATTAGAGGTGGGGTGGTTCTATGGGAACTAGAGAAACTAAAGAATGGAAGATATATATGGAATAATGTCTTTATAGTGAGATGGATACTATGTAGGTTTTGATTTTCTGGGTGTTTGTTTTTGATACATAGTCTCTTGTGTCTTAGAAAACTTGGGATGATACTAGTTAATAAATAAAAGAATATTGAATTTGAATTTGTTCTTAAAAAATCCTTAAACCCTAAATAAACCTAAACTAAAATTAAATAATAAAACTAATATTTAATAAACCCAAACACTAAACCTACAATTTAAACCTAAAACTAAATTAAACCCTAAACCCTAAACCTAAACCACATAACATAAACTTAAACTTTAAATAAACACTAAACCTTAAATAATAAATTAAATATAAATAAATTTATTATACCCTAAATATAAAATCAAAAATCTAAACCCTAAAAAAACCTACAAAATAAATAAACCCAAAATAAACCTAAACCTAAATAATCCTAAACCCTAAATCCTAAATGAACCCTAAACTATAAACC
The DNA here is from genome assembly GCA_021442155.1 of Cymbidium sinense. Lineage (NCBI taxonomy): Eukaryota > Viridiplantae > Streptophyta > Magnoliopsida > Asparagales > Orchidaceae > Cymbidium > Cymbidium sinense. Next base: position 180,198,189 of record CM038217.1, on the reverse strand, counting down.
TTGAATAAAGATGTCAGAGTAGATCTAAAGAAATAATCTAACATAGCAAAAGAAAATGTCTTCAAGAGACTTTCTATTGACTAAGAGATTTGAATACCCAAACCCTAACCTAAATCATTATAATACCATATATTATAGATAAAGTAGCATCATATTTTGAGCATGTATGATGTGTTTTGGTGGTTATGTTATTTAAATGTTTTTTAGTATATTATGGTATTGTGTTCTATAGTTTATATTAATATAAATCATAAAAATATTAATTTAATAAATGAGATGATGAAATTTGTTAAATTTGAAGTGGAAATTAGGTTGTAGTACCAAAGGGGTGCTATGCTACTTATAGTAAAAAAAAGTAAGATTTTCTGTTCAAAATAAATATATATGTCATAGATAGTATAACATCATACATCATAATATATTATTTGCATTTTAAATTCTTTTAGTACTTTACAATCATGCAAATGAGCTACACTAGCAATATTTATAAAAAATATTGATTTAGCCTTTAAAATGGTGGAATTTAGCCAAATTAATAGTAGAGTATGGCATCATAATGTATTGTTTCAATCTAAAATATGTAAGTGATATGGTTAAAATATATAGTTTTATTATTTAGACTAATTTTATTATTTCATCTTAAGCAATCTATTGTGATGTGATATGCAATATAATATAATATAATATGTTACAGTTTATTATAGTATAGGATGCCATAACATAATGAAACATCATGCATCATAGCATACTATTGTGTATTACTACTTTTTGTTTAGCATATTTTAGTCTGTTATAGTATGATGTAGTAGAGTTTGTATTTGTATAATTCATAAAAATTCTAATTTATAGGTTGAGATGATGGGATTTGGCCAAATTTAAGGTAAGCTTTAGGGAACATCATTGGGCTGTGTCATTTAATCAATAGAATGGAATTTTGCATCCAAAAACTTGTTCATTTTTCAATCAAATTTTATAAATTTTTTTTGCTTAAAGTGATTCATTTTAAAGTGTAATGTAAGATAATATATTATATAGAAGCATATTAAAATATAATGTACATAACAATATAACTTCAATTTATATATGAATGTGGTGGTGTGTTACTAAATATTGTACATTTTAGTATGTTTTACTTATAATACATTGGGTCAAAACTCACAAAATATTAATTTGAAGGTTGAGATGGAAGAATTTGCCAAGTTGACAGTACACACACCAAGAAGCAACACCAAATTATGCTATTTTGTACCATTTCTAATAGAAAATAATAATTTACATCAAAATGAACATTATTCATATTTTGAGAAAATTTTATTTCGATCCTTTTAAGTGATTCTGAGGTGTAATGTTAGAAAATATATTATATAATAGCAAATTATAATATAACATCATCTATTATAATATAAGGTGTTATAATATAATATTTTTAGCATGATATTGTATAGTTAGTTTGAGCTTGCACCCTCACAAATCATAAAAGGTGATTCCTATAAAAAGTTTTGCTAACACTGCCCTAAAGATAGGATGCCTGCTTGGGAAAAGGTACCACTAAGGGTGTCCTCCTAATCCAAAAGTGAACATATATTTTTTTAAATGTTTATGTGGATCCTGTTGGTGTGCGAAGGACCACACTAAGAAGGGGCTATGTCAGCCTTGACCTATCTCAAATTTATTGGACCATGGGAGAATCTTCACATCCATAGGATGGATTCTACAACCATAGGGGTGGTTACTAGGAAAGGGAAACTATCCAATCTGATAGTAACCTAGGTAGTGTCTAAATAAGGTCATGAAGGATGTGATTCAAATATAGTGCCCATAGGGGAGGTGCTACTAAAGGCGTTATCGTGAGCCTTGGAAATGAAAGCTTATAGGTGTACAGTGGCCAACTCAAGGAGAAAGTGTAGCAGACTTACATCTGCCATGAGTAGTGTATCCTAAGGTGCGAGAACCAACCAACCTATGGTGTATCCTTAAGCCTTACTAGTGTATCCGTCAGCATAGTGAGAACCAACCACCTAAGGTGCCAGTCGGTGTGCAATGATCAATATGGAAAGAAAGCATGTAGGCTTACAACTTTTCAAGTGGAACTGATCATCAGAATAGTCTATTGTCAAAGATGCTATCTGACCTAGAGCGACTATTAAGCGGGGAGCCCCGATGAAGGACTAGACCCAGACTTGAAGTAGTCAGGAAGGAAGGAGCTGCTAAGGGACTTATCCTAAATCTTAAATATACTTGACCCAGTCAGATCACGAAGGTTAATTCAAGAAGAAAGCATAGCATACTCAAATCCTCTTAAATGAAGCCAACATGAGGTAGCTTATCGACCACGTAGTAAGGCCTACCAAACTAACAAGGCACTCATTAGTGTGTAGTGTCCAAATAAAGAAGGAAAGTGTAGTAGACTTACATCCTCCAAAGCAAGAAGACCACTAGGGTGACACACTAGCAGGGTAGCACGTCAGCTCGACCTAGAGTAGCTACTAAGTGAGTGTCACTGGGGCATTATCTCAACTCAGAGTAGCCCAAGATAAAAGATATGTGTTTATTTTATATGTTTTGTGTTGTGTTGTGTCGATGAAGGATAAGATGTCATTCGGGTTCCTTACACCTACCCTAAACACATCATGGTTGATTCATAAAAAGAATACTTTCAACATGGAAGAGATTGAATTCAAAATATAATTTTCATTAATGATAATTATTTTTAAACATGATTTATAATATTTCTTAAGTAGATCCCACTGATTGGAAGCATGGGGCGCTCTCCCTTATCATTAATAAGCTGATAAGAACGTTCAAGGTAGGCCTTCTCTAGCGAAAAAGGGCCTTCCCAACTGGGTTCAAACTTTCCTCCCATCTTACGACGAGCAACAAGTCTCCTTAAAACTAAAATAAGCTCTCCTACTTGAAAAGCTCTAGGATGGACCAACTTGTTGTGATCTTGAATCATTTTAGCTTTGTACAACTTGAGGTTTTGACATGCCCATAGGCATCTCTCCTCCAAACCTTTGAGCTCTTCTAACCATAACTTGGTGTTCTGCTCTATTGAGATCTTGGTACTCATAGTTATCCTTAGTGATGAGATTTGAACTTTTAATGGTAGAATGGCTTTAGTCCCATACACTATGGAGAAAGGAGTAGAGTTGGAGTTCTATATGTGGTAGCCAATTTTAACTAACTGGTCATGGCACTATTGCTTATTGTTATCGAGTGTCTTCTTCAGTATTTGGATGAGAGTTTTATTGTAAGCTTCTGCTAAGCCATTTTTACCTTGGGTAGTTGATGGTAGAATATCTTCAATTAATGTTGTGTCTTCAGGAAAAGTTGTTGATCTTGGTGCTCTTGAATGCAGTGCCATTATCAGATATAATTCATCGAGGCACTTTGAACCTATATACGATATGGTTCTTAAAATACTAGAGTACATATTGAGTTATGACCTCTATGAGTGTAATCACCTTTTCCCATTTGCATAAGTAATCAGTAGCAGCTAAGATGAATTGATGACCCTTGGAAGAATTAGAATTTATCGGACCCACTACGTCGGTACCCCAACACTCAAATGGCCATGAGGCCAATGTTGGATGTAGAATGTTGGGTGGTTGGTGTAGGACCACACCGTGTATTTGACATTGGTGGCATCTCCTAGCCATATCCATGCAATCTTTGATCATCGATGACCAATAGTATCCAAATATCTTGATCTTGGCTTTCATCTCTGGACTGGATTGGTTGGCTCCACATAATCTTGAGTGTACCTTGGTCATGATCTTATGGGCTTCGTGCTTGTCTAAACAACGTAACAACATTTGATCGAAAGACCACCAGTATAAGCCACAATCCAAAATAGCTTAAGAAAGTGCTCTTTGCTTCATCTGATGGGCTTGGGACTTGTCCTGAGCTAGTTTGCCTTTATTTAAGTAATCCATGAATGGTTGCCTCCATTCTAACTCCTCATCCTTTTTGGGAATGTTAACCTGCCCTTCAAGAGAGTACTTTTGAGTTCAACATCAATAAGAGATAAAACTTGTCTATTTTGGACCTTTATTGATATGGACTCATCCTCTGGATATGCCAACTCTAAGCTTGGCAAAATATACGCTACAACATTCTCTCCTCAAGGAATCTTATAAATGGTAACCTCTAGGATTTGGACCAACAAGTCTATGGTGTACCTGTGGTAGTGATGGAGCTTGGGCTTTATAACTTTATAGGACCCAATGATTTGGTTCATAACTAACTGAGAATCCCTAAAGATATTGATGTTCTGGATGCTTAGAGTAACAGCTAACTCCATCCTTCATTATTGGTGCATGGATTGGATAGATGATATGAGAATGTCATCACATCACATTCGGAGTTAAGAGAACTATTCCTACCCATGCCTTTCTTGGAATAGTAGATTGTCATTCTTCTCCTCTTTGATAGGAAGCTGCACCATCAAAGTACATCTCACAGTGGTGAATGCTAATCCTAAGTTCATTTGTTCATCGAGGATATCACTAAGCAAAGAGTCAAGTGAGTGGGTGTCGCTAAGAAAATATGCTGTCCTTTCACTGCAAGGGTAGGAAGGTAATGTCAAACTATAAGAGGATCATGGACCATCATGCCAACCATCTACATAGCATTGGCTGTATCATGAGAAACTATATTGAATTGATCTTAGAGATTAAGTTCACCTTATGAGGAAGCATGTAGTGCTGTAGCTTTTGGGATGCAAAGATTAAATCTAGGCAATGCTTCTCAATGGGTGGATAATTAGCCTCAGAAGGGATTATACAATGGCTGAGGTAGTAAAGTGCATTTTTCTTCCCTTCGTAATTGGCTTTGGCCAATAATGCACCAAGGGAGTCATCTAATGCAACCATGTAAAGTATGAAAGCTTGCCTGGGATAGGGGCTGCTAGAATTAGTGGCATTATTAGGTAATGCTTGATGTCTTCGAAGGCATGCTCACACTTCTCATCCCAATTGAACTTGTCATTCTTTTTGACAAGTGCTTAGAATGGGTAACATCTTCCCGATAAGTTGGATATAAAGCATCTTAGATATGCCAATCGCCCTTGGAATGATCTGAGTTGAGTTAAATTTTTAGGGGTGGAATTTCTAATATCGCCTTGATCTTATCCAGATCGATTTTTGATTCCCTAGTAACAGACAAAAAACCCAAGGAATTTTTTTGAAGCTCCCCCGAATGCACACTTCAGGGGGTTCATTTTGAGGTTAAACTATCTTAATTATTTGAAAACTATTTTCAAGTTAAAGAGATGGTCTTTCTTTTCTCTACTTTTGACTACGAGATCATCGACATTGAACTCAACTTCATGATGAATGAGTTCCTCGAAGATTCAAGTCATAGCCCGCTAGTATGTATCACCATCATTTTTAAGGCTTAAAGGCATGACCTTATAGTAAAAAGATTCCAATCGGAGTTCTAAAAGTAGTGTTTCTTTCATCTTCAAGGGCCATCTTTATTTGGTTACATCTTGATGCGCCATCCATGAAAGAGAAGATTGCATGAGATGAGTCATTGTCCACCATCAACTCCGAGATTGGTAGTAGAAATTCATCTTTTGGACATGCCTTATTTAAATCCCTAAAATTGATGTATATGTGAATTGGCCATTCTTATTTCTAATTGAGACAGCTACAACTGTGTAGGTATTTTATTCTTGAATGAAGCTAGCATTGACCAATTTCTTGACTTCATAAATGATAAGTTGTTCTATGTCTAATCGTGTGTGTCTAGGAGCTTGCTTGATAGGGTTAGAAGTAAGCTCTAGTACTAGTTTATAGACCGCTATGTCATGAGCCAATCTAGGCATCTCATCATAACTCCATGCAAAGTAGTCCTTAAACTTAGTCAATAGCCTAACTAATTCATTTGTTTAAATTTCATTCAACAAAGAACTGATGTATGTCAGGCGTGGATCTTCTTCAGTTCCTAAGTTTATTTTCTTGAGCTTGTCGATAGTTGACTTGATATCTTCTTCGAACTCTGGCAGTGCATCTTTGACTTCAGAATGATCTAAAGTTTCTAAGCTCAGCTCCTCATATGAGTTAATGTGATCTGAAAAGAGCCTATCAGATTCTAAATGATTGGTAGTGAATAAGTAGTAATCGTCAACATTGACTACACCCACTGTACCGAATCCTGGTCTTGGTCTTGATTGAGAGCTTTAGCATTTGTTCTTCCATATTCTTTTGAAGTAGTTTGACCTATGCTTTGACCAAGTATGTGGGATTAACCATTTCTTTGCTAAATTATGAACACAAGGCAAGTAATAATTAAAAGGTAATTCTATTAAATCTTTATATGAATCATCCTCAAGTTCAACATCAACTTCTTGACTTGAGGATGATGCTCCCAAAAAGAACCTCTGAGTCTTCACACTTGTGGATGACTTAAGGGCTTTCTTAACTACCAAATCCTTAGCCTTTTGAGATAAAAGTGGGGTTAAAGCTAAGGTTCCCAACTGATGCCTAACTATTTCACATATAGAATTGGATACACTTATGCTTTGTTTTGGAGCCCAGTCTTCCTTATTATCTGCCTCAAGTCTCACCTCCAAGGGAATCTGCTATTGAGAAGAGCTAATTGATGAGCTAACCATATAAGACTCATACTATGATTTAGATTTTAAGTTTATATGGATAGTAGGTGTACTCTTGGTAGCTGGGATATATCTTCTATTAGGTGGCCAATAAGGAGGTTTTTCACCCCTGGGACTACCTCTGAACTAACCTCTTCCTCTACCTGGTGGAGGTCAAGTCATCTTACCCATATGTTCGAATGGAGTAATGAACTGTGGGTGAAATCTAATGTCAATCTTGACTTCCTCCTACAAGTCTATTTCTACTCCCTTTTATTTTTTTCATTTTATCTTTTCTTTTCTTTTCCTTTTTCTTTTCCTTTTTTTATCTTTTCTTTTTTATTTTATTTTTAAACATTGGCCAAGTTCATGAGAATAGACTTAATGATTTTGAGGGAGGTAGTAAGTTGTATCCTCATATATGCTGACCTCGTGAACTTTAAATGGCTTGAGATCTCCTTTGACATAGCAAACAATCCCACCTCTGACAAACTTCATACACTAATGTAGAGTGGATGGAACTATGTTGTTATCATGTATCCATGGTCTCCCAAGCAATGCATTGAAAGGTGTATCGAAGTCTATAATGTGAAACTTGGCTTCGGTCTTCTAATCATCTATCTCCAAGGATACACTCCATAACATTTGATCTTTTTTGGAGTGTGGATTCAATCTTCCCATCTTAGACTTAGGAGTCTTCTAGACACTAAGAATTTCCTAGTCATAAGACACTTCTAATAATTAGGTAAACACTTAACCTAAGCCTAAAGACTTAGAATGGTTAACTATAGGATTAGGTTATGCCTTAAGGATTAGGTTAATCCACCTACCCTACAACCCAAATCCAATCCATATAACCTTCTCAAACCAAACCTTAAGTTCAATTCAAACATCAAATTCAAATCCAAATCAAAACCCAAATTCCAAAACCAAATGATTGAACCCATGATCAAATCCCAACTTGAAACCTTTCCTAAGTCATATGATCTAACCCATGGACTTAGCCAAATATTAATCCAAATTAATCCAAAATCAATTGATTTTCTCATGATTAATTTATATCTTCAATCTTCTTCCTAAATATAAATCAAATCTACATTCAGATGAACAAAATTAAATCAATTTAAATCAAAACCCTTCCTAAGCCATATGACCTATCCCATGGACTTAGCCAAATCTTAATACAAATCAAGTCAACCTCAATTGATTTTCTCACAAATCAATCATATTTTCAATCATCTTCTCAAATTTAAATGAAATATACATTTAACATCATCAAAACTAAATCAAATCAAAATCCAAACATAAGCCACATGACCAAACTCCATGGACTTAGCCAAATTCCATCATTCCAAAACCCCAATTCAATTGATTTTCTCATGAATCAATCATACCTTCAATCATATTCACAAATAAAAATGAAATATATAGTCATCAAGCCAAACCAAAATCAACCCTAATCAAACCCAACTTAACCCTTTTGACTTGAAATGAAATATTGGAGTAAATGAGCCATTTGAACTTGACCAGATTATAATTGAATTTATATTTCAATCCCAAATCCATATATAAACTCAACTAAATCAAGCTTCGTTAGAAAATCAAAAAGCTTCACAATTAGATCCACTTGACCCAAAATTTGACCTATTTGAGCCAAGTTAAATCTCATGGATTGACCCAAGACTAATACGTAAACCTCCCATCATGATTGTTGATCACCTAGGTTGATGTTATCAGAATTAGGTCAAACCAGTTAACTTGTCATTTGACCAGTTATCCCTTAACCCATATGAACCAAAACTAGCCAAATTGTAACCTAAGACAAATCCTTGAAACCAATGATTCATACCAAATCAAAATCAATATTTGAATATGACTTGACTTTTTCATTAACCAAACCCAATTGGCCCTCCCAGTTGATCCAAATTGACCTAAAAGACCAAATTGGGTCAAATCAAAATATAAATCAAATTGATTATATGGCTCAAGTTCATTTCCAAATTTGTTGAACTTGACCAAAATAATTGGACCCAATTGAACCCAATTGACTTAGACCAAATTGATCTAAGCGATCAAGTTTTCCTAAATCAAACCAAATCAAATTATTGAAACCAAATACAATCATCTTCAATTGGTCAACTAAAGCCCAAACTTGCCAATTTAGCCAATTTGGTCAAATTGGCAATATTTGACCCAAATAAATTCAAATGAGCCAAAATCAAATCTAAGCTAAACTAAACCAAACCAATTGAACCACAACATCCCAAATGACCATATGAACTTGACCCAACCTTTGGTTTAACCCAATTTGACTAATTGGTCAACTTGACCCAACCTAACCCAATTTGACATAAATGAGTAAATTGAGCCAATCCTAACCAAATCAACTCTAACTAACTTGAGATTTAGGCTAACCCACTTTTGGATCATTTCAAATCTTTCTAAATCAAGTTTAATGCTAAATGATCATTCTACCCTTAGGTCAAGGGCATCATATGAGACAAATTACTTATGTAAGTGATCATTTCCATTCCTTGGCCACTTTGTACTCTCCCAATGGTCCACCTAAGCACAAGACACTGACCAACTTGACCCAAGGGATGGTTGGATCGATCGTGACCCATGGGTGGTGAAATCACCTCACCCTCCCCATTGGAGTATTTAAAAACCATATGACACCCATGATTCCTCTTTGACAGCCACCTCCGTAACGTCAACCAACCAAGCCAACTCACCTCCTCTCTGCCACCCATGACTCCCTAAGATTGTTGGATGACCACTAGAAGCCAAACCCAATCCCACCGTCAGATCAAGATGATTGGGGGTAAACACCCCCTAGTTTTCACTCAAACACACAAAAAAATCATTCCTCACCAAACCCATTCCTCAATTGGAAAATTCCATTCTTGTGCATCTCAAAATTGGGCACTCCCATTTCTCTAAGCTCCCATGCTCATTCTTCGATCAAAAAATTCCATTCTTATTTGTCTCGAAATTGGACACTCCCATTTCTGACCTAACTTACTCATTTCTCCATCAAACTCAAATTAACTTTGCATGAACCTTCTCTAGGCCTCGTTGAGCAATAAAGAATCATCTCCTAAGCTTCTTGAGCACAAGAGGTGGGACTTCTATCAAAGTTGAGCTCCAAATCATCAGTTCATGGCCTTACGAGTGAACATCAAGGAATTGATCCAATTGTTTCTCAACAAGGCTTTATCTCTACTAGATGAAGCTTTCTCAATCATTCGAGGCACCAGTCTTGTGCTCCGATGAGGTATGCTTTCAAAACTGATCCTTAGGCAAAAATGGGTTGGAGCTTTTTGAAGAAAACTTGCATCTCTTGTGATCTTGACCGTTGGATCCCCTCTGATCGATGTCATGAAGGTGTGGGATTTTTTTGGAGTTGATCCAAGCTCAAGTAAGCTCAGATCAAGTGAGAAATGGAAGATGGACTCCTTTCTCCCTCATTTGCATGATGTTATATCACCCACCATCCATTCCACGTGATAAAATGGGCGGTTATGATTAGATCTACTAGATCGATCTGATTTAATCTTATTAAGCTGTGGAATTAATTATAGCCATTCAATCTTAGATCAGATGATATATGAGAAAGCGCATCCACCGCCACGATGTAGGCGCTGAGTCAGATAAGTTTTAAGTAGCCAATCCTATGGTGCCACATGGAAAGCGAGCTGCATCATTGCGCCATGTGGAACCAATAAGATTAGGCTTTAATTAGGTCTAATTAATCAATTTCATAGGAGAATTAATTAAAAATGATTTTAATTAATTTTGAACAGTAATTAAGGTTTAAAAAATTAATTAGCTTAGTACTTCTTAATACTTGACCAATTAATCCCAAATTTTTGCTAATTTAATGGGATGACCTTTGCCTTCCATGATTTTCTTGGAATTTATTGCTTTCTTAATTAGGAAAATTGACTAGTTAATTATTAACTACTCATGTTCAATAGTAATAAATTGGATTAAGTTTAATCATTGTTCATGAACTAAAAATATTAAGTTCATTTCACCCTTTTTAAAATAAAATAATTTAATAATTAATTAAATCACATCAGTGAAATCACATCAGGGGTAGATCTTTAAGTATTTAATAATATAAAAGAGTTAAATGAAATTATGGGTAGTCCATATGTGTGGGAAAAACATAAGAGTAATTAATTAAGCCTCTTAATTTGAGTAACTATTAATCATGAGCTAATTGCCTTAGGCCCCTTTTATTTCCTAAGATCATTGCAAGTTTATTTTCCACGTATATCATGTCGGCTCATAATTATTTAGTTGATTACTTTAAGGTGACATATGTAAGGGTAATTAATTCATCTAATTAAGGTTTCAACTCAATTAACCCAAAAAATCAACTTAATTACATTTCCTTAAATTAAATTAAATCACTAATGTGGAAATGGGTTTAAAATAGCAAGTGATGATTTCTCTTGTCCTCTTTAAATCAAATCAAATCCAAAACATAACTAATAAAGAAGCTTTGGTTTTCTTTAAATAATCTAATTTGATTTTATTATCTTTAAGAACTAGTTTGGTTGAATGAACCACATGCTTATGTTTGATTGCCCTCTTTCCAATCATGTTAAATTTGGTATGTCATTTGAATTCATGCATCCATCTTTTCAAAATCAAGTAAAAGATAATGGATTTCCTTTATGTAAGTTTGCATGTGTTGATTTAATTTAATATATGTGTGATATTATCACTATTAAATTCAAATGTATTTTTTCAAAAGCTTATAAATAAATAATAATATGTGTTATGATGCTAGTTATGAATACATAAGAAATGCATGTGCTTATAGCTTATGTGTATGAATGTTGAGTTCTATTTCCTCTATTCATGTGTTGATTTATATAAGATTGAATGGTAATGGGTATATAGTCGGACATCCACGAGGCTTTTAAAGGCGGTCATTTGATTACCTCACTTTCTTGATTTAATAATGACACACACCCATTTGATTTCATTCTTATGTATTTTAACATTAGAATTTGGTTAGAGCTTTAATTCATATATATAAATGAGTCAATCAAAAAATATATAATCTTTGTATGTTTTCTTTCCCTCATTTATGTATACATCCATGTGTGTCCAAGAAAATCAAGTATATAGTCTAGACATCTTGAGAATATTAAGCTTCAATTAGCCCCAAGGAGGTCATTTGATTACCTCACTTCCTGGTTTAACAATGACATGTACTTCCTTATATCTTTATACATATATATGTATATGTGATTAGTGAATGAAATCCCATTTTACATTAAAATTGCTTGCATTCATAATTGACTAAGTGGCTGATATAATTATCCATAAGATTTTGAGCTTACTTCCTATGTTCATGTATACAAATTTACATATGTTTGAATGCAAATGGGTATATAGTCTGGACATACCGAGAATACGAGGCTTTAGCTAGCTCCAAGGAGGTCATTTGATTATCTCACTTTCCTGGTTTAATAATAACACATGCCTATTTAATTTCATTGAGGTTCTTTTTGTATAAGAACTTGGATAAAGTTTTAAATTAATATGTTTAAATAATTCAATCAAATAAAATATAAATTCTAAACATACACATACATTCATCATTTAAGTGTGCTAAAATATGTTGCATGTATAGATACACTTAGGATTAAATCGTATGCATGTTACATGTGATGGGAAAAAAAGATTTAATATATATCATGTGGTAGTAATTGAATTAACTTAATCTTAAGATGCCTTTCATTTTGACTAAGATTATTTAAAGTGAACCTAAACTTAGGATTAATTAAATTATTTAATAAGCCATTCACTAAAGAGAATTAAATCAAATTAATATACTTTAGAAAGTGAATTAAGATAGGGATGAATGAGGGAAATCCTCTTTTCCTCTCTTTATAACACTTAGTTGCTAAGTGTAATCAAATGAAACAAAACAAAACACAAATTAAAATTCTCAAAATAATTAAACTACTTCAAGTGAAATCAACCTTTCATGTTAAATTTAATCCTTCTACCCTTAGAAAATACAAGACATACCACACAAGCTTTAATACACACATTAGAATTAAGTCACCGCTTCTAGCTCTAAGTTAGGATAGTGTATGATGTGATATATATATATGTATATATATATATATATATATATATATATATATATATATATATATATATATATATATATATATATATTTATGATGTATTATTTTAGATTGGATGTTAGGGTGTATGTTTTGTAGATTGGATGATAGACCAATATTAGCTTAATCATATTTTTTGTAGGGGATTATCCTTATGGGATGCTTAATTGGTAAATGTGAATGATTTTTTTGCAGGTTGCTTAAATCCTTAAGCATAATCAATGTTAGAATAGATGAGCTTAGATACCCATGTAGGGTGCTAAGTCCAAATTATAAATACAACTGCTTGGGATTATATGTATATTTAGCTAACCTCTATTTGTAGTATAGATTTACTTTTCCCACATAAATATAATTTTGCATTAGGAATTAGGATTAGTGCTATGGGGATTAGGATGAGATGGCGAGAAGGCTTTGTCACGGGGTGCCCTATGATGCCTTTGAAGCAAGCACCATCAAAGAAGGAACCAAATCAGAGATAGAGATATGAAGAAAGAAGACCCCCATAGCATTTAATACAATTATAATTATTCTTTCAAATTCCATGTTGTATAAGGGTAGAGCTCGACTACCCATCTTTTCTCTCTTTGGGTTGTATGGTGGTACCCGATCGCATCAGCCTTTTTTTCTTTTACGATAATTTATATAGTTGTTTGATGTTATTTTACTTTGTGCAGTAGAATGTCATGCTTTTCATGGTTTCTTAAATGATTGAAGTTTTAATGTGTGGCTTGGATATGATTAGGCTCTTAGGATAAAAATAACTTTTCTTCCCAACTAATCACTCATAACTAAATTTTACACAACTCTTAACTTCATCATAAATCCTAAGACAAAAATAAGATAATTAAAAGATTTAACAACCCCTTAGCAGTATGGTTGCATGTTTCACATCATGCATGCATATTCTTTCTCTCTTGAACATGAAGGATCTCCATTCTTGCACGATAAAGAAATGTTTGACCAGTGAAGGCATCCCTTGTGGTGGAGAACACCTTTTTCCAGCTGATATGACCCATAACCTATTTCATCATTCATTTTGGCATAAGAAATCCTAAAATCTCTATCAAAATAATGTGTCTAAAATAAAATAAAATTTGAAAAGATTTTGCATCTATAGATTAAGTCATATGCTCATACCATTCATTATTTAGTCTCTTAGGGAGTGTGTTTAGGACTTTAGTCTCTTTCTAATTAAATAATTATCTTAGCTATCTTGCAATTCATAAGACTGAACTACATGGTTTTAATATTGTAGGAGGAGTTAACTAGAGGCCACTCCAGGCGATTATAAGTCTAGAAGTTGGACAATTTATTCACTCTTGTGGAGGTAAACTCTTATGTTCACCTGTTGCTTAGATTTAGGTTATGATTTAGCTCATACTAAAGCTCCCTAGATTTAAGATCGAGGTAGCTATTTTATTCAAGCTACGATAATAAAATCTTACCTCTTAGGCATTCTCGCAACCTTATGTTGGTGGATTATAAGCCCTAGTAATTTAATTAAGTTTTATCTCAAAACATATAAATCTCCTCAACTTCAAAATTATAAAGCCTAACCATAGGATAGATTGGAATGCTCACTAGGCCTCCTAGTATCATGAGCACTTCCTACTTATTTCATTTTATTCCAAAAATAAGTCTTCTCCTTGAGCTTTTCCAAATACAACCAATCCTTTGATAGCCTAACCTTGAAATCATTGGAGATGATAATTTTCCACATTAATCGAGAGTATTCTTAGGAAATTTCATTTCCTAAGATGTAATTAACTATGAATTCTTACCTTCATAGGGAACTTAAGAACCTAGTTTAATATAAAACCCACTTTATTCATCCATGTAAAGTAGGGAAAAAATCTCTGGTAAATTGTTGACCTCATTTTTAGGATGAGCTCTCAACCCCTCTATCTTAGACATAGAACTTGTCTTAGATTTTAAGAGTTCCTTAGTCTTAAGATACATTTAGCGATTAGGTGGATGCTCCAACCTAGCCCTAGAATACTTAAAAGAGTTAGCCATAAGAATAAGCCATGCCTTAGGGGTGTTAGGAAAATTTTCCTACCCTTAGCTTAAACCATTCCTCACTTTCCTTCTTTCAAGTCAAACTCCAAATAAATTCTATTTGATTTTCTCCAAATTCAAATCAACTCCATATGATTGAACTCTATGATTGAAATCTATGAATGAAAACACATGATCAAAATCCATCAAAAATTCCTAAGTCCAAATTTTGCCTAAGCCTTTAATATGCCCCTTAAGGACTTAACCAAAATCATGATTCAAACCTATTCAAACCATTGAGACTTTCTCATGATCCATTTTTATTCACATTTATATTCACATATATAAATGAAATATAAATTCAAATCAATCAAATTCAAAATTCCAAATTAATTCATGAAAATTTTCTTAAGTCCCTTTAATTTTTCATTAAAAGACTTAGCCAAAATCAATCCTAAGCCTTGATCAAACCTATTCAAATTCAGAGGATTTCTCAAAACTTATTTATATTCTCATTTATATTCTCATATATAAAAGAAATATAATTTTAAATCAATCATATCAAAGGTAAAAATTAAATTTAAAATTTAAAATCCTTGAAATTCCCTTTAAAGGACTTAACCTAAACTTTGATAAAACCTATTCAAACCCTTAGGATGTAATTAACTATGGGGGCTTGCCCCTCTAGGGAATTTAACGAACCCAGTTTAAAATAAACATTGCTTTACTTTTTCATATAAAGTAGGTGATGAATCTCTGGTATATATTCATACCCATCATCCTTAGGAGTCCTTATTGAGGTGATTGGTTCTATTAAAGGGTAGTGATTTCTATCTTTTGAGATAGTACACTATACCTTGTTGATGTACCCGATCACTTGAATAGGTACATCTGTGGATCTATGTGGTGTCCTAAAAAGATGAATTTCTATAAGGTCTCTTCTTTCTTTTCTCACCAACAGATTTGAAAGGTGACTCCCTATAAGAGATTTATTCACCACATACATTCGAAGACCCATCATGCCTTAGGATTCCTTATTACGTGATTAGGTCTATTATTTGGTGATGCCTCTATCTTTTGAGATAGTACATCATAACTCAATCTTGTACCCGATTACCTCAAAAGGAACCCCCCTATGATCTGTGGTGTCCCCCATAACACATCCAAAAATAAACACCACAGGGCCCTCTCGCCTTGTCAATTGAATCATCTCAACATCATTCTTTCTTTTTAGAGTTTGGCGGTGTTGATCCTCAAGCAGGCAAGGGATCTTAGACTCATAATGTTGATTGATACACTTGGGTCAACCAGAACTCTGGATAGCCTATATTTACCAACATCCACTGTAATGTAAAGAGGCAATTGTACTCAGTCGTCCCTAGGAGTAAGTCTTCATCCCTGAATGTAACTAAGAAAAAACCTAAACCTAAACAATAAACAAAAAAAATAAAACCTAAAAATAAATAAATAAAACCTAAACTCTAAACTAAAAAAACCTAAACCTAAAATAAAAATAAAAATAAAATAAACCAAAACCTACACTAAAATAAATTAAACTAAAATAAATAAAACCTAAACCTAAACCTAAACCTAAATAAAATAAAATAAAATAAACTAAAAACATACCTAAACTAAAAAATAAAACCTAAAAATAAACCTAAAATAAAAACCTAAAACCTGAACATAAAAAGAAATAAAAATCTAAACCTAAACCTAAACCTAAAAATAAAAAATAAAACCTAAACCAAAAAAATAAAAAAAAAATAAAACTAAACTAAAAAAAGGAACCTAATCCTAAACCTAAACCTAAAAAATAAACTAAAATATAAAACCTAAAATAAAATAAATAAATATAAAATAAATAAAATAAACTAAATATAAATAAATATAAAACTAAATTAAAAAAATAATAAAATAAAATAAATAAATAAAATAAACTAAATAAACTTAAACTCTGAGTTTAATTTAAAATAAATAAAATTTAAAATAACAAATAAAACATAAAATAAAACCCTAAACTAACCAACCCTATGTCCCTAAATCCTGATCTACTATAATCTTAAACTAACCCTAAACTATCCAAACCTCCCCTAACCTACACACTAAACTTGATCCTCTAGGCTCAATCCTGAATCCCAGATCTGGGCCCTGGGCCCTGGGCTAAACCCTACCCTGGGCCCTGGGCCCTAAACTCCAACCCTGGGCCACTGACTGAGTCTTCCTAGGCCCCAGTGATCACTAAGCCCTAAACCCAACCAAACCTAGGCCCTCTAAACCTGAGGCCTACTGGCCTGAGCCATCCCTAACCATCTAAACTCTAAACCATAAACTGACTCTAAAATACAAACCTTCTAACCTACCCTAAACCCTACCCACCACTATCAACCCTAAACCCTACCTAAACCCTAAACCACAAATCCTAAACCCTAAACCCTCTTAAACCCTAAAATCCTAAATACTCTAAACTGCACCTTGATTTTGGCGATTGCATTTTCCCTTTCATTTTCCTTGTGGATTGGCCAATTTTGATCATTCTTGATTGTATTTTTGATAATTTCTCTCTGATTGGCCACTAATGTGAGTTACCATTTGCTCTTTCAATGGTGGAGGAGCTGCTTTCCGTGCAATTGAGCTTTTTGAACTTGGAGGCGTCGGCTAGGGCATCAAATTTACATGGAATTTTGGATCCAAAATCATCCGCTACTCTGCCTACAGTTAAGTCATACAAGGATGCATTATCTGGTAAGAACCTTTCCCCTAATGCTTCGGTGAATTTGATCTCGACCTCATTTAGTGGGATGACTGCTGTTATGTGCTCAGATCTAGATGTGGAAAAGTTGACGAAGCCTTTTGAATTCTTTTTAGTTGGTAAATTTTGCTTATGTCAGCCAACTCTCAATAACATCTGATCTTTTTTCCATATCCTTAAACTTTAAGGTGTTTTTTACTATCAGATTGATTGATCCTAGGCATATTTTAATTCAGCTCTCTAATGACTTAGATTATTATAGAGTTTTTTCCCGCCGCTCTTACTTTGTGTTTAATTGTCAAATGTGACTTCTGAAATGGTCACCTCTTTTTGATATAAAAGAGGAATCCCCAATTATTCCTATATGGCTTGATCTTCCTAATATTAGAATACATTATGTTACACATCAAGTTCTCTTTGCGGTTGGGGCTCTCTTTGGTCGGCCTCTTCAAATTGATCAGGCCACTGCTGCGAGATCACATCCTTTTGTTGCTCATATTCTGGTTGAGATTGATATTACTAAAAAGCATCCTAAAGAAGTTTGGATCGGCTCTGAGAAATTTGGTTATAATCAAAAGGTGGATTTTGAGTATTTTCTTATTTTTTGCACACATTGTAAGATTCATGGCCATGATCATTTTGAATGTTTTGTGTTGCATCCTCATCTTTAAAAAGATAAATTACTGGATCCTAATCCTACTCTGTTAAATGAAAAAATCAATAAATTTGTTTATGTCCCTGAAGTCACTCAAAATGGGAATCATCCCCCTACCCCTACTCCTTTTCTATCCACTGATTTACCTATTGGAGAGCAATCTGAGCATGTTAAAAATAATGCTTATGAGGTTCATGAGGAATCTAATGATAACTTAATTAACATTGCTTCTAATTATAATATTATGGCTCCTCGAGAAAATACCTTGACTCAGTCTAACTTATCCCTTTTGGCTAGTGAACCTGAGGAGACTCATATGAATCCTAGTGGTGATATGAATGGAAACTTCAGGTTGGATCATCTGAAAACAAATTTTGGAATTGATCCTTTGATGAAAGTACAAAATCTAAAAACTGTTGATCCTTTGATGATGGAACAAAATATGAAAAGTAATTCTAAAACTAAGCATAAAATCTGTGCTATTAATGCCTTCACAACCTCTCCTTCTCCTATCCTTCAGAGTGATACACATGCTTACCCTTTTTCTCAGCTTAATTTTGACACTGAAGAAGGGGAAATTACCATAAGGAATGCTTTGAGATGGTTCTATTGAATATCACAAATCACTCTATCGATGGGGATACTTTGGACAAAGATAGACCTTTTCAAACTATTTTTAAAAAAAATCCCTTAAAGCTAGAATGTTCACTAATAGCTCCACTAGAACTACTAGATCTTCTCTAACTTCCCATAAATAACTACTTCTAATTTTCTTTTCTTCTTGCTTTTTATTTCTTTTGTTATCTTTTTTCCTTTCCTTCTTATTTTATTATGATCAATTTACTAATTTGGAATGTTTGGGATATTGGGACTCTCATTGTCCGCAACCGTATTAGAAGTCTTTTCTGTACTCATAACATAGCCTTACTTGTTATTATTGAACCATTCATACACTCTTCTAAGATCAACCATGTTGCTAGAATGCTTGGCTTTCAAAATTTCTTTTATAATATTAATAGTAAAATTTGGTGTTTTTGGAATAATTTAGTCAACATCTTTATCCTTGATGATCTTCAATAATTGGTTAATGTCCACATCTCATGGGGTGAATTTTTTGCTCTTGGTTCATTTATTTATGCTTCTTATAATAGAGCTCGTAGGAACATCCTTTGGGATAACTTAAGAACCTTTGCCTCCTCGGTCAACAAACCCTAGTTGGTTGGGGGTGACTTCAACACTATTCTCTCTTCCTCGAAAAGAAGGGGAGGTTGCTCTCCTAACATTCATTCCATGGAAGATTTTTCTAATATGATTCTTGATTACAATCTGATTGATATTGGCTTTTCGAGCTCTAACTATACGTGGCATAACTCTAGCTTCTAGCAGCGACTTGATAGGACTCTTTTTAATTCTCTTTAGATCAATAAATGGTCACTTACTTCTATTGAATATTTAAGCAAACTTTGTCTGATCATGCTCCACTTTTGATTTCTACCCAAAATTCCTCCAGTAGATTATCCTCCCCAACATCTTTTAGATTCCAAAATATGTGGACCCAACACATTGATTTCATCAATGTTGTATCCATTAATTGGATGGCTCCTCTTCATTCAAATAATTTCATTCAGGGAATGATTCGCCTCTGGCTTAAGCTTAAAAGGCTTAAACAAAACCTAAATTGGTGGAACAAGCATCATTTTAAAAATCTTTTTGCCAATCTCAAAAATATGGAACAATTAGTTTGTTCTCTTGAAGATGTTGTTTTGCTTGATTCTACTAAACTTGAGGAGTTGAATGAAGCTAAAGATAACTTGGTTAATTATCAGAACATGAAGGAAACCTACTAGTGACAAAAGGCTGCTAGCAAACATATTACTGATGGTGACAGAAATACCAGGTACTTCCATGCTCTTTTCAAAAAAAAAAGAAAGCCTTAAACTCTATTAAAAAAATTAAAAATGATAATTGCAGCTGGATCACTGATAATAATGATATTAAAGATTCTGTCATACATCATTTTAAAAACTTATTAAACAATAAACCTTCCTTAGAAGCTTTCTCCAACTCACACCTGATTCCCTCATCGATTACTAATGATGACAACCACTTGCTTAGTTTGCATCCTATGGAAGCTGAGATTGGTAGTATTCTCAATAGCATGAACACTGATTCTATTGCTGGCCCTGAAGGCTACATGACTCAATTTTTTTTAGCATTGTTGGCCTATTATTAAGTCTGACCTTGTTGATGCTATCATTGATTTTTTTGATGGAAATTCTTAACCTTGATATTTTTCTAGCACCTCCATTGTTCTCATTCCCAAAATTAATAATCTTGAATCTTGGGGTAATTTCAGACCTATCAACCTTTGCACCTTCTTTCATAAACTCATTACTAAATTAATTGCCAATAGAATTAGCCCGCTGCTGCCTAAAATTATTTCCCCCAACCAAACTGGCTTTCTTAAAGGTAGAGCTATATCTGATAATATTCTTCTAGCCCAAGAGTTGATTCATGACATTGATGCTTCTACTATAGGTGGTAACATCCTTTTGAAATTGGACATCTCTAAATCTTTTGACAACCTCTCTTGGAATTTCCTCTTCCAAATTTTTCATTTATTTAGTTTTTTTGACTATTTTATCTGCCTCATTAAAAATTGTATTACCAATGATTGGTTCTTCGTTATCATGAATGGTGAGTCCCTAGGCTTTTTCCCTTCGATGCATGGCTTGAGACAAGGAGAACCCTTATCTCCCTCTCTTTTTATTATTGTTGTTGAATATCTTTCGAGGAGCCTTAATGATCTTTTCAACAATAATCTAGCATTTTTAGAACTCAAGGTGGTCTTCCGTCTCTCATCTTAGTTTTGATGACTTCATAATCTTTTGTAATGCCTCTATTCATCACATTAAAACTATTAAGAATCTTTTAAATAAATTTGGTAACAAAAGTGGTCTCTTTCTTAATGAAAGTAAAAGTTATTTCATTCTTTCCTATAAAATCTCTAGTAATAGGATCAACCAAATCTTGAGAATTACTAATTTTCAGCAACAACAACTTCTTATTAAATATCTTTGTGCTCCACTTTTTAAAGGTCAGAAAAGTTCACATCTCTTTGATGAGTTAATCCAAAAAATTTCTAATAAAATTTCTGTTTGGGAATTTCATTTACTCTCATTTGGTGGTAGGCTCACTTTGATTAAGAGCACCCTTAACTCCATGCCTTTATATCTCATTCAAACCATTGTGTTGACAAATTTTACCATTAATAGAATTGAGCGCCTCCTTAACAAATTCTTCTGGGGTTCTAACAATTCTTCTAAAAAAATGCATTGGACCTCTTGGTATAAAAGCTGGACACTCTTGATGAAGATGGTCTTGTATGTAAGCCAATCAAGGAAGCTATCACTGCTTTTTCCTATAAAATTTGGTTGAAATTTTAGGAGCAATAATAGTCTGGCTAATTTCATGACTGCCAAATACTACCAGGGTAAACACCCTCTCATTTTCCCTATAAAGCGAGAGACTCTCATGTCTGGAAAAGACTTTGTTCCATCAAATGGGAAGCTGAATCATTAATATCTTAATGGATTAACTCTAGAACCTCTTTCTTTCGGCAAGATAACTGGATTGGAGGTGGGTCCATTGATGATTTACTTTCTACCCACTCTGCTACTGCTATTAAAGTGAACTCTTTCTGGTAGAATAATATGCGGAACAATAGTAAGCTTATTGATTATATTCCTTTCTCTTTTAAATAAGCTTACTACTATTCCTATCACTCTTGACAATCATGATTAGATCCTTTTTAAGCTTTCTCAAAGCAGTGATTTCAACATTAAAAATGTTTGGATTCATATTAAAGAAGCTCATGATTTCTCCAATGTGTTTTTCAAACTTTGGAATAACATTATTCCTATTTCTTATTCTATTCTAACTTGGCATATTTTGAAAAACTTCATCCCTGTTGACTCCTTGATGTGGGGTAAAGGTTTTTACTTACCTTCAAAATGCTATTGCTGCTTTCACATTGAGAATGTGAATCATGTTTTTGTTAACGGAGCCATTGCCTCCAAACTTTGGATTTGGTATGATGATATCTTTAACATTGTCAAATTCAATGGCTCCTTAACTTTATACCAATTTCTTAATATTTATTTTGAAAACACTATTAAAGGCCACATTAAAGTCTTAACTGCTATCACTCTTATTTGGTTCATATGGATGGACAAAAATGATGCAAAACATCATGGGATTCCTATGAACCACATGAGGATAATTTCTAGAATTAAAAATAAAATCTTTGACTTGTTTAATGCCAATTTAATAAACTATAATCAATTCAAAGGCTGTAAATTTGTGGCCAATAAACTGGGTTTTAACTTGCCGGATCAAACTAACTGTAAAGATGACAAGATTGTTTATTGGGTAAAACCTTATGCTAATACTAATAAAATTAACATTGATGGCTCTGTTTCTCAAAATTCTTCTGGTTGTGGTGAAATTTTTAGAAACCTTAATGGTCCTATGTGCTTTTTCTTACCCGCTTAATACTTGCTCTATTCCTTTTGCTGAGCTAATGGCAGTTTACAAAGCTATTGAGATTTTTCTTCAAAAAGGTTGGCACAATATTTGGATTGAGGTGGATGCCCTATTGCTGATTGATCTTTTGACTTCCACCAATATGGGCAATACAGAATTATACTATCTTCTCAACAGCTCTCCTTTCTCAACTCTATTTTAAAATCACTCATGTATGGCGTGAGGGTAATGCATGTGCTAATTACCTTGCCAATTTGGGTGCTAGATTAGATGGCATAAAATTCTTTGATCATCTTACACTTCCTAAACATTTGCGTGGTTTGGTTAATTTGGACAATACTGGACTCCCTTACCTTAGAAATTAATCCATCCTATTGGATTGGCCTGTTATATTACTGTTTAGTTGCATGATTAACTTCTATTTTGTGTTGTTGTTTCTCTGGATTTTGCTGATGCATCTTCCTAATAGCCCTTTCTCATTATTTGTTGATCTCTGTGGCATCTGCTGTTGGTTTAGTTACCCTAACCGTATTTGGGGTCTTACTACTTCTACTATTTCCACTGTTAATGGTCAGGATTGGAATTACTTCTTGATTTCCATCCAGCCAATTTTTACTGATGCTATGGGATTAGCTGCTGGTCTGGTTTTATGTGTCTTGATGGATTTCAAAGATGGCTTTCCTTTGAACCATTCTTGACTCTATGTTGTTCCACTACATTTTATTGGATTTTCCTATGGTGAGTGCAATATATGTTTTGCTGTTTTAATTGTTGGCTGCTGGCTTTTTGGGTCTTATGTCCTGCAGGCTGCTGTTGGGGTTGGTTTTCAGATTATTTTTGCTAACCTCACCTTCCCAACCTGTAAGGAGAGAAACTACAATACCCTTGTTATTATTATTGTCTCTTTGCAGGATTGGACTTACTTAATGATTTCCTTCGGCTTTCTGAGGATGTTAGTTTAGTCATGCTTTGTCTTGAAGGATTTCAATGATGGCTTCCTTTTGAACTTTGTGTCTATGTTGCATCACTATTTTTATTTTCTTTTCCTATGGTGGGTGCATAATTGTTGCTATTTTATCTGTATTATTGGAATTTTGGATCTTATGTCCAGAGCTTCCTCGAGGTTGTTATTTTTTGGCTTTTGTTTCTCTCCTTGATTTCTTTGATTGGTTCGCTTGATCACCACATGTTTGTGGTCTATCTAAAGCCGCTATTTTTTTCCATTTTGGTTCAGACTTGTCGGATCAGTGATTATGCTATTACCTACTTGGAAATTAACTTATGCACTGTCTATTTTGAATGGATAGTTTTATGGCCAGCTTGCTATTATTTGCTGTCTTGGTTGTTGGCTGAACTGGATTATTTATGCCCAACAAGCTACTACTGGGGTTGTCTATCATGTCGAGCAGGCTACTTTTGGGGTGGTTTTTTTATTGCTTTTTCTAACCTCACCTTCCCAACCTGTAAGGAGTGAAACTGCAATACCCTTATTATTATTATTATCTCTTTGTAGGATTGGACTTAATGATTTCTTTCCAGTCTACTTTTACTAAGGATGTTAATTTAGCTGCAAGCCTGCTCTTCTTTATTTTGAAGGATTTCAATGATGGCTCTCTTTTGAACCCCTTTTGTATCTATTTTGTATCTCTATTTTTCACTGGCTTATCTTATGGTGGGTGGAATCACTGTATTGCAGTTTTACTTATTGGTGTTGGATTTTGGGTCCTTTGTCCATTGCCTTTGTGGTTGTTATTGTTGCTGTTGCTTTTATGATTGTTTTTATGTTTGCAACGGCTGGTGATCACCGATGTTTGTCTATTTAATCCTTTATTTTTTTCCATCTTCGTTCAATTAGAATTGTGCAGATCACTGTGATTATGCTATTGCCTGTTTGGATATTACCTTATGCACTGTCTATTATGAATGGGTGGTTTAATGGCCAGCTTGCTATTTTTTGCTATCTTGGTTGTTGGCTGAATTGGATTATTGGGTTTTATGCCCACCAAGCTGCTTCTAGGGTTGTCTCTCTGATTATCTTAATTTGGAGCTGTTTGTGGTGACCTATGCCTTCTGGTCCACCTAATCTACTACTGCATTCCCATCTTGTCTTTATTAAACTTCTGCATTTCCTATTGTAATTTGAGTTTGGGTTATGCTGTTTATCTATACACTTGCTGGTTATTAACTTCTGTAATGATTATTAACAAGGAGGTTGTTAACATCTGCATTGCTTATTCTCATTGGGTATTTTTTTTGGGCTATATTCCTGGGCTGTATACCAGAACTATTAAGTTTCATATATGTCCTATATGTTTGGGTTGGAGTTATTTACATGCTTGTTTATTTGCCTTGCTGAATTTAAGTAGGCTTTTCAACTAGTTGTGTATTGCTTCTTTCCTCTGCCTGACCCTTTCTACTATTTTCCTGTGGTGGGTTTTCATGCTGGTCAAATTAAACCGGGATCCCCTTACCCATTATGCTCTTTGCTGTATCCTTTTCTATTGTGTATATTGCTTTGCTTAAGTTTGCAGGTACTAAGGCTCAAAAGATTTTCAACAAATGGTTGCTATGTTTCTATAGGTTTGTTGGCAATGATGGCTATGATGATTTCACTCCTTTTTGGTTTGGTAGTAACTCTTGTGTTGTAACCCTTCCGCTGAAGTTTGGATGCTCATATTTGCATCTGCCCCAATTTGATGTGACTAAGCCTGAGCCTTCTCTATCACACTACTTTATAATCTTTCTCAGTTTATACTGCTTTCAATTTTCATTTTATCTGTATTATTAACTTCTATAATTTCTATCTTTCTACAATTTTGCAAGTGCACTTCTCTTGTTCCCTTGCAGGTTTGCTCCCTAGTGTCATGCATTCTCTCATCCTGAAGAGCTTTTGCCCTAATCTATCCATTGGCTTATCTATGTTAATCAATTTGTATCTTTTGCTTTCCTTTACTCTTTTATTTTGCTTTTAGTTGTACTTAGATAGGGGATTTACTCTCTAGGCTGATTGTAGCTCTTTGAGCAGTAGTTGTGGAGTTTATCCCCTTTAAGGATCTTGTAACCATCTTTTTGTGGCAATAAAATTCCCCGTATATGGGGTTTTTCAAAAAATAAAATACCTAAACCTAAACTAAATAAAA
The DNA here is from genome assembly GCA_021442155.1 of Cymbidium sinense. NCBI lineage: Eukaryota > Viridiplantae > Streptophyta > Magnoliopsida > Asparagales > Orchidaceae > Cymbidium > Cymbidium sinense. Next base: position 180,172,343 of record CM038217.1, on the reverse strand, counting down.
CCTAAAAATAAAATAAATAAAAAACCTAAACATAAATAAAATAAAAATCAAAACTAAAACTTAAACCTAAACCTAAAAATAAAATAAAATAAATTAATAAAAAATTAACATAAAATAAATAAAAACCTAAAATAAACTAAAAAATAAAATAACCTTAAGAATAAAAAAGCTAAATAAAATAAAATAAGATGTAAAATAAAAATAAAATAAACCTAAAAAATAAATTAAAATAAAAATTAAATAAAACTAAGCCTAAAAATACCTAAAAATAAAAAATAAAAATAAATAAAAAATAAAGCCTAATCCCTAAACTAAAAAAAGCCTAACCTAAAATAAAGAAAAACAAAATAAACCTAAACCTAAACCTAAACCATTAACTAAACTAAAATAAATAAAACCTAAAACTAAAATAAACTAAACATGAACCCTAAACTAAATAAAATAAAATAAATGAAAATAAACCTAAACCTAAACTAAAAAATAAAACCTAAAAATAAACCTAAAATAAAAACCTAAAACCTAAACCTAAAAAATAAACAAAAATAAAAAACTTAAACTAAAATAAATAGGCCTAAAATAAATAAACTAAACTAAATAAAAATGAAAAATAAACATAAATAAAAAAATAAAATAAAATAGAATAAATAAAAAATAAACTGAATAAATAAATGAAGAAATGTTGAATTTGAATTTGTTCACTATTAATAAAAAAAAACTAAAAATCCTAAACCATAAACTAAGACATGAACCCTAAACCTAAAACTTAAATTCTAAACCCTAAACTCTAAACCCTAAACACTAAACCCTAAAACCTAAACACTAAGCCCTAAACCCTAAACCCTAATCCCTAAACCCCAAAACCAAAACCCTAAACCCTAAACCTTAAACCTTAAACCCTAAACCTTAAACCTTAAAAACCTAAAAACCTAAACTTAAACTAAATAAAACCTAAGAATAAAATAAATAAAGAATCTAAATGAAAATAAAATTAAAAAAATATAAAAAATAAAAACATAAACTAAAACCTAAACTTAAACCAAAACCAAAACCAAAACCTAAAAAAGAAAATAAAATAAAAATTAAAAATAAAATAAAAATAAAATAAATAAAAACCTAAACTAAACTAAAAAAAATAATATAAATCTAAGAATTAAAAAGCTAAATAAAATAAAAAATAAACATCAAATAAAAATAAAATAAACCTAAAATAAAATAAAATAAAAACTAAATAAAAACCTAAACCTAAAAAATAAACCAAAATATAAAACCCAAAGCCTAAACTAGAAATAAAAAGTAAACCTAAAATAAAAATAAAATAAATAAAATAAAGTAAACCTAAACCAAAGTTAAAATAAATTAAAAATAAATAAATAAAATTGAAATCTAAACCTAAAATAAACTAAACCTAAACCCTAAACTAAGTAAATTAAAATAAACTAAAAATAAACCTAAATTGATTGTAAAAAATAAAACTTAAAAATAAACCTAAAATATAAACCTAAAACCTAAAACTAAAAAAATAAAAACCTAAACCTAAACCTAAACCAAAAACTAAAAAATAACCTAAACCTTTAAAAAAAAATTTAAACTAAGAAATAAACAAAAACCTAAACCTAAACCTAAAAAATAAACTAAAATTAAAAACTAAAACTAAAATAAATAAACATAAAATAAATAAATTAAGCTAAATAAAAATAAAAAATAAACTAAATAAACCTAACCATAACGTTTACTTAATTTTAAAACAAAAACCCTAAACTCCCTTAAACCTTAAACACTAAATCATAAACCCCAAACCTTAAACCCTAAACCTACAACCCTAAACCATAAACCCTAGACCCTAAACCCTAAACCCTAAACCCTAAACCCTAAATTCTAACCCTAATACCAAACCCTAAAGCCTAAACCATAAAGCTTAAAACCATAAACTTTAAATCATAAACTAACCCTAAATCTTAAATCCTAAACCTTAAACCCTAAGCTAACCCTAAACCCTAAACCCTAAAAACCCAAAATCATAAAGCCTAAACACTAAACCCTAAATCCTAAACCCTAAACCATAAACCCTAACCCTAAACCCTAAACCCTTAGACTACCTTGTTCAGCAAGTGCTCTTAGTTCTCTTTTTGTCTTATGTTGCTGTTAAGATCTGCGTTGTTGCTAATCTTTCCTGTTGTTATTTCCCCTCTCTTGGCTTTGATGAGAACATGCAGATCATGAGTACTCTTCTACTTTACCTACTCTTAATCACTATTTTATCTTTTATAGATAGTTGGATTATTGCTCACCCAAATAGTTTTATCAATTGCTTTTGGCTATGGATTACGTTTCGCTACTAAGCAACCTGTTAATGATTTTTTTGCTCTGATTATCTCTTACTGGAATGTTTTGTGGTGGGGAGCTCTCTACCTTATTTTTACTATCTGCTATTTTTTTCCAGCCCATCTGATTTCTGTAACTATGGTCGATTGGCCTGGGGGTTTGCTAACTTTCTGGTTTCTTGCAGCTTACTTAATTCAACTGGCTGGCAATGTGGTGTTGACTATTTATTGTTTCCTTATATTTTAAAAACTAAAACCATTTTATTTCTTGCCTCTCTTATCTTTTGCCTAGCTTTGTTAGACTAATGCAGACCACTATTAAGATGATCTTAACTAATTCATATTCAAACCTTATCATGCTCTATCTGAATGGGTAGACTTATGTGAGCTTGCTGCCTAATGCTGAATTTGATGAACTTCTTGTATTGGTGCTGGGTATTCATTGACATGGTGTCTTATATCGGGTCTAATTTCTAGGATGGGAACCTCTTTCTCATTCTGGCTTTTGCTGACTCTCTATCTACCTTGTATATGGTCTTGATTATATTTGCAGGTACTAAGGATATCAAGACTTTTAACAAATGGATGCAATACAAGTTTGTTGGCTATGATGACTGTGATGATTTCACTCCCTTTTGGTTTGGTAGTAGCTCTTGTGATGTAACCCTTCTGGTGAAGTCTGGATGCTCATATTTGCCTCTGCCCCAGCTTGGTGTGACTGAGCTGAGCCTTCTATCATAACTCTTAATATCATTCTCATTATGCCAATTATCATTTTGTCTGTACTACCTTAATGCTCTAACTTCTTTTGTTTACATTCTTCCGTGCTTCTCTCCCTCTTGTAGGTTTGCTCAGTGTCATGCATTTTCCCATCCTAGCATTGGCCCTAATCTTCCATTGGCATATTATGTTAATCTTGTATCTTTTGATTGCTTAATTATTTTTGTTGCTGTACTTAGATTGGGGATTCTTGCCTACAGCTCTTTGAGCAATAGTTCTAGAGTTTATCCTCTTTAAGGACCTTGTAACTCTCTTTTTGTGGCAATAAAATTCTCCTACATGGGGTTCCCAAAAAAAAAAACCCTAAACCCTAAAACCCTAAACCCTAAACCCTAAACATTAAACTTTAAACCTTAAAAACCTAAAACCTAACCCTAAACTTAAGAAAACCTAAAAATAAAAAAATAAAGAAACCAAAACCTAAATAAAATAAAAAAATAATATAAAATAAAATCCTAACCGAAAACCTAAACCTAAACCTAGAAAAGAAAATAAAAAAATAAAATAAAATTAATAAGAACCTAAACTAAACTAAAAAAATAAAATAAACCTACAAATAAATAACTGAATAAAATAAAAACTAAGAGTAAAATAAAAATAAAATAAACCTAAAAGAAAATAAAATAAAAATTAAATAAAAACCTAAACCTAAAAAAAACCTAAAAATAAATAAAAAAATAAAACTTAAACCCTACACTAAAAAAATAGAAACTAAACCTAAAATTAAAATAAAATAAAGAAAATAAAATAAACTAAACCCTAAACTAAAATAAATTAACTAAAATAAATAAAACCTAAACCTAAACCCAAAATAAACTAAATCTAAACCTACACCGAAAACTAAATAAAATACAATACACTAAAAATAAACCTAACCTAAACTAAAAATTAAAACCTAAATATAAACCTAAAATAGAAACCTAAAACCTAAACCTAAAAAAATAAAATAAAAACATAAACCTAAACCTAAAAATAAAAAATAAAACCTAAACATAAAAAGTAAAATAAGAATAAAACTAAACTAAAAAATAAACCTAGACCTAAACCTAAACCTAAAAAATAAAATAAAATAAAAAACCTAAACTAAAATAAACAAACCTAAAATAAATAAACTAAACTAAATAAAAATAATAAAATAAACCTAAATAAAAGTAAAAATTAAAGTAAACTATAATAAATAATAAAAATAAACTAAATATACTAAATAGACATAAACCAATCGATTTACTTAATTCAAAAAAAAACTTATACCCTAAACACTAAAAAAATGGTAAACCTAATGAATCCTAAACCCTAAAAACCCTAAGCCCTATAGCCTAAAAATTAAACCCTAAACCATAAATCCTAAAAACCTAAAAACCTAAACCTAAACTTAATAAAACCTAAAAGTAAAATAAATAAAAACCTAAACTTAAATAAAATAAAATAAAATAAAATAAAATAAAATAAAAAACTAAAGTAAACTAAAAAAAATAAAATAAGCCTAAGAATAAAAAACCTAAATGAAATATAAACTAAATGTAAATTGAAAATAAAATAAAATCTAAATAAAAATCTGAACCTAAAAAATAAACCTAAAATAAATAAAAAATAAAACCTAAATCCTAAACTAAAAAAAAAATTTAAACCTAAAATAAAATAAAATAAAATAAAATAAACCTAAGCCTAAACTAAAATAAACTAAAATAAAATAAATAAAACCTAAACCTAAACTTAAAACAAACTAAACCTAAACCTAAACCTAATCTAAATAAAATAAAATAAACTAAAAATAAACCTAGACCTAAACTAAAAAATAAAACCTAAGCCTAAACTAAAATAAACTAAACTAAAATAAATAAAACCTAAAAATAAACCTAAAATAAAAATCTAAAACCTCAACCTAAAAAAATAAAATAAAAATCTAAACCAAAACTTAAAAATAAAAAATAAAACCAAAATCTAAACTAAAAAATAAAAATGAAACTCAACTAAAAAATAAACCTAAACCTAAACCTAAACCTAAAAAATAAACTAAAATAAAAAACCTAAACTAAAATAAATAAAACTAAAATAAATAAACTAAACTAAATAAACAAAATAAAGCTAAATAAAAATAAAAAATAAAGTAAACTAAAATAAAAAAAATAACTAAATATAATAAATAAACTTAAACCTACCCATTTACTTAATTTTTTTAAAAAAAACCTTAAACCCTAAATCGTAAACCCTATACCCTAAACTTGCAACCTTAAACCTACAACCCTAAACCCTAAAAACCTAAACCTAAACATTAAAACCCTAAATATTAAATACTAAACCCTAAACCCTAAACCATCAACATTAAGTCCCTAAACCTTAAACCCTAAACCCTAAACCCTAAAAACCCTAAACCCTAAAGCCTAAACACTAAACCCTAAACCTTAAACCTTAAACCCTAACCCTACACCCTGAACCATAAAAGCATAAACCCCTACAACCTAAACCCTAAACCCTATACCCTATACCCTAACCCTACACCCTAAACTCCAAACCCTAAACCTAACCCTGATATAACTAAATAAATTAAAAAAATAAACTTAAACCCTAAAACATAATAAACCTAAACCTAAAGCTAAACCCTAAGAATGGGCAGAACCTTGACGATAGGAACATCACTGTTAGCCAGGCTCAGTCTAGATCTAGCACCAGAGGCAAAGGTAGAGGCGATTGTTATCACAGTGGTGGTAGGGGATCTAGAGGTGCTGCTGGATATGGAGGTGGTCATCAAAGTAGTGGTGGTTATGGAGGTGGGAGGAGCGACGGAGGTTACAACCATGGTGGTGGCGGAGGGAGATCGGGATATGATGGTGGATCCTACTACTTAAGAGGCTGAGGTGGTTCTGATCAAAACTGGAGAAACTAAAGAACGATCAATCCAATCTACTACTTATGGAATTGTGTATTTATAGTAGAATGATTCTATTTATCTAGGGTTTTGATTACAAATCAAAAAAAAAACTTGTTTAATTAAATCAAAAAATAAAATTTAAATTTTAAATTTTAAACCTAAAATAAACCCTAAACCTAAACTTAAAAACCTAAAACCTAAAACCTAAAACCTAAACCTAAACCTAAACTAAACCTAAACCTTAAACTAAAATAAACTAGCCTAAATAAAACATAAAATAAATAAACCTAAAATAAACTAAATAAACCTAAATAAATAAACTCAACCTAAACTAAAAATAATATAAAAATTGAACTAAATAAAACTAACCTAAACTAACACCCCCCCCCTCTCCTCTAAGTGCTCTATCAATTTCATTTTCCCCTTTGTCGGCATGTCCCCATCTTACATTTTTGGTGGATCCTTCATCATTCTCGACTGACTTCTGGAGTTTTTCAATCTCTAGCTGCTCACATAATGTGTCTCTTCTGCTTATGGCTATGGTGAACTCAAACCTACGACTTATTTCTACCATTTCGGATGAGTTAGCTAGGGTGCCAATTTTGTGGGGATTCTTGAACCTAATGTCATTCCTACGATTAAATCCTTTAAGGATGCTATTTTTGGTAAGAGCTCTAGCTCTTTTAACTCGGTGAATCTGATTTTTACTTCTTTTTGAGCTATGCCTGAGATCATGTGTTTAGATCTCGATGTTGAAAAGCTTGGAAAACCTTTTAAATTTACTTTGATTAGAAAATTTTCTTTGCACTGGCCAAATTTGGATAAAATCCTATATTTTTTTTCATAACCTTCAACTTTTAGGTGCTTTCTCTATTGGCTTTATTGATCCAAGACATATTCTAATTCAACTTACAAATAATTTGGATTATTTAAGGGTTTTCTCACATCAATCTTATTTTGTCTTTAATTATCAAATGCATTTGTTGAATTGGTCTCCTCTTTTTGATATAAAGTAAAAATCACCTATTGTTTCTGTGTGGTTAGTTCTTCCAAATATAAAAATATATTATTTTACCCACTAGGTTTTATTTATTATCGAGGTTCTTTTTGGACGGCTGCTCTAAATCGATTAGGCGACTGCTGTGAGATCCTATCCATCTGTTGCTCGTATATTGGTTGAACTTGACATATCTAGAAAACACCCTAAGGATGTCAAGATTGGATTTAAAATGTTTGGTTATTTCTAAAAGGCTAAATTTGAAAATTTTTTGGTTTTCTCTTCCCATTGCAAGATACATGCTCATGATAATTCAGAGTGTTTTTTTCTTCACCCACATCTTAAAAATTTTTTTTGAATGATCCTAACTCTAAATTAGCTACTGATAAAGTTAATAAATCTTTTTTTATATCTAAAAATAACTTAAATGTTGATAATAGGTTGGATTCTTTGGAATCTTTTGATGTTCCCAAAATTATTGTTTCTGTTTCTCATTTTGACCATGACAAAGGTATTAATAATGTTGAAAAAGATGATTTGTCCAACAACCTTTCTTTACATGAGAATATGCCTATTATGGCTAATTCCAAATTCAAAGAGGCTGAAAAAATGATGATTTATTCTCTAATGAGTCTATTCCTACTTTTTTTGGCATTAATTGATGAGAATGATGTTTTGAATGATAACTTCAATTATAACTTGAATGTGGCTTATTTGGAAGAGTGGGACATTGTGATTAGAGATGTTCTTGCTGAACCTTATCCTATTAATAATATTCCTAATCAATCTCTTTTTGATAGTGACACTTTGGATAAAAATAGAAAATTCCAAACTATCTTTAAAAAGAAAACTAAGAACTCTTAGATGAAACCTCCTAATCTTGCCAAATCTACTAGAAATAGATACTCTTCACATAAATAATGTGTTGTTTCAATTTTTGGCTTAGGAAAGGATTTGTTATTATTTCCCTTTCTCTCTTTATTATTATCATTTAATTTCCTTTTACAATTTTCTTTATGTTTAATTCTCTTATTTAGAATGTTAGAGGGATTGGTGCCCTCACTATTCATAATCGTATTAGAAATCTTTATAGAATTAACAATATCTCTTTACTTACTATTATTGAACCTCTTATATATTCTGATAAAATCAATCATGTTGCTAGAATGCTTGGTTTCAATCATTTTTTCTCTAAAATTAGTAATAAAATTTTATGCTTTTGGAATAGCTTCTTAAATGTTTTAATTTTAGATGATCTTCAACAAGTTGTCAATGCTTAAATTTCTTTTGGTGATTCTTATGTGCTTAGCTCTTTTGTTTATGCTTCTTGTAATAGAGCTAGTTGGAATATTCTTTGGGAGAATTTGAGAAGTTTTGCTCTTTCTATTAACAAACCTTGGTTGGTTGGGGATGATTTTAACACTATTCTATATTCATATGAAAGAAGGTGTGGTTGCTCTCCTAATATTCATTCTATGGAAAAATTTTCAAATATGATTCTTGATTGCAATCTTATTCACATTGGTTTTAAAGGCTCTAATTATACTTGGCAAAACTCTAAGCTCTAGCAATGTCTTGATAGAATTCTTTTCAACTCTCATTGGATTAATTAATGTCCTCTTACCCTTGTTGACCATTTTAGTAGAACTTTATTTGATCATGCCCCTCTTTTGGTTTCTGTTAAAGATAACTCTAAAAGAATAAACACCTCACCCTACTTCAGATTTCAAAATATGTGGATTCAGCATTTGGTTTACTTAAAGTCATGGCCATTAATTAGATTATTGCTTTACACTCTGATAATTCGATTAGGGGTATTCATAGATTATGGTTTAAGCTTAAAATGCTCAAATAAAATCTGGTTTGGTTGAAAAAACATTTTTTTTAAAAATCTTTTTGCTAATATAAAAAACATGGAACTTTTGGTTTGTCATCTTGAAAGTGTTATTTTGATTGATTCTTTTAAGCATAAGGATCTGAATGAAGCAAAATATAATCTTGTTAATTATCAGAATATGGAAGACACCTATTGGCAGCAAAAATTTGCTAGTAAACATATTGCTGATGGAGACAGGAATATTAGGTATTTTCATGCTTTATTTAATAAAATGAGCCCTTTAAATTCTATCCAAAAAATTGAAAGTGAGAATGGAGATTGGACCACTGATTTTAATGTTATTAAAGATTCTATTATTAACCACTTTAGAAATATGCTTAATAAAAGCCACTCTTATGAAGCTATTTCTAATTCACATTTGATCCCTTATATTATTACCAATGATGATAATCATTGGCTTACTAGGTTGCCTACTGAGATGAGATTGGTAAAGTTCATAATAGCACGAACATTGATTCTGTTGCTGGTCTAGAGGGTTATACTACTCAATTATTTCAAAATTGTTGGGAAATTATTAAGCATGACTTAATTAATGTTATTGTTGAATATTTTTCAAGCAGTTCCATTGTTCTCATTCCTAAAAAAGATAATCTGGATTCTTGGAGTGATATCAAACCTATTAGTCTTTGCACTTCCTTTAATAAATTGATTTCTAAAATTCTTGCTAATAGATTGAGTCCTTTGCTCAAAACATTCTTCTTGCTCAAGAGCTTATTCATGATTTGGATGTTCTAACTAGAGGTGGTAACATCCTTTTTAAATTAGATATTTCTAAAGCCTTTAATAATATCTCTTGGGATTTCCTTTTAAATATCTTGCATTTATTTGGTTTCTCTAATAATTTCATTAACCTTATTAAAAATTGTATTAAGAATGCCTAGTTTTCTATTCTTCTTAATGGTGAAGCTTTAGGCTTTTTTCCTTCTTCTCATGGTTTGAGACAAGGAGATCCTTCATCCCCTTCTTTGTTTATTATTGTTATGGAATACCTTTCTAGGAGTTTAAATGATTTATTCAATAATAATCCTAGCATGTACTTTAGAACTCTTGGTGGTATCCCTATTTCTCATCTTAGCTTAGTTGATGATTTCATTATCTTTTCTAATGCTTCTTTTCATCATATCAAAAGACTTATAAAATTTTTAAATAATTTTGGTAGAGAAAGTGATCTTTCTATTAATAAAAGCAAGAGCTACTTTATTACCTCCTCTAAAATTTCTAATAACAAAATCAATCATATCTTGAGAATCACTAACTTTAAACACTAAGAACATCCTATTAAATATCTAGGTGCTCCTCTTTTTAAAGTTAAAAAAAGATCCATCTTTTTGACAAGATTTTACAAAAATTTCTAATAAAATTTTGGTGTGGGAATTTTAATTACTTTCTTTTGGTGGTAGACTTACTTTGCTTAAGAGTACTCTTAATTCGATGCCTTTATATCTTATTCAAACCATTATCCGTACTAATTCTATCTTAAATAGTATTGATCATCTCTTTAATAAATTTTTATGGGCCTATAATAATTTGGTTAAAAGGATGCATTGGACTTCTTGGAATAAATGTTTTGGTCTTCTGTGTGAAGGTGGGTTTGGCTACAAACTTATTCATGAAGCTATTACTGCCTTCTCACATAAACTCTAGTGGAATTTTAGAAAAAAAGATAGCCTATGGGCTAAATTTATGACAACTAAATACTGACAGGGTGCACCCTCTAATGTGTACTTATAGAGTGGGTGACTCCCCAATTTGGAAAGGCTTTTCTCCATTAAATGGGAGGTTGAATCCTTGATATCTTGGGGTATAAATTCTAGATCTTCTTTCTTTCGGCAAGATAACTGGATTGGTGGTAGTTCTGTTGATTCTTTTTTATCTACCCATTCTATTGCTGCTTCTAAAGTTAACTCCTTTTGGCTTAATAATAGGTGGAATGATAGTAAACTTAGCGAATTTATTCTATCTCTCTTTTGGATAAATTTACTAATATTCTTATCCTTTCCAACAAGCCTGATCAAACTCTTTTTAAGCTATCTTATAATGGTGATTTTATTCTTAAAGAGGCTTGGAATTATATTATAGATGCTCATATTTCTTCTAATATTTTTATTAAACTTTGGAATAATATTATCCCTATCTCTTATTCTGTCCTTGCTTGGAGAATCCTAAAAAACTTCATTCCGATTGATTCCTTGATCTAGGATAAAGGTTTTCATTTGCCTTCCAAATGTTATTGTTATTTTCATATTGAAATTGTTAATCATGTTTTTATCAATGGTGCTATTGCCACCAAATTATGGTTTTGGTATGATGATCTTTTTTAATTCTAACCATTCCTTCCAAAAATTATGAAAGGTCATATCAAAGTTTTAATTTCCATTACCCTTATTTGGTTCGTATGGATGGATAAAAATGATGCTAAATATTATGGTATTCCTATGAATCAAAAAAATTATTACTCGAACCAAAGAAAAAAATTCATGCTTTATTTAATGCTAATTTAATTTGTAACACTCATCTTAGAGGTTGCAAATTTGTGGCCAAAAAATTGGGTCTTTACCTACCTGAGATCACCTTCTGTAAATAATATATGATTATATATTGGATAAAACCTCATAATAATATTATTAAAATTAATAGAAATGGCTCTATCTCTCATAATACATTTGGTTGTGTGGTATTTTTAGAAATTTTAAAGGTAATGTCATTTGTGTTTTTGCTTATCCTCTTAAAGCATGTTCTGTTATCTATGCTGAATTAATGACTGTAAACAAAGCTATTGACATTTGTTTGCAAAAAGTTTTCTTCAATATTTGGATTGAAGTTGATGCTCTCTTACTCATTGACATGCTGAATTCCACTAAGATGGGGAATGCACATTTGTTCTACCTTCTTAATCATACTAGAACAGTCCTTCTCAGGTATTTAAAATTTCTCACATTTGGCTTGAAGGATATGCCTGTGCAAATTATCTGGCTAATCTAGGTGCTAATTAAATGATCTCATTCTTTATGATCATCTTAATTTACCTAGACAATTGAGAGGCTTAGTTAATCTGGATAACACTGAATTATCTAATATCAAAAATTAATTATACTTTGTGTTTTTTAGGTTTCTATGATTTTCTCAGTGTGCATTTTCATTTGACTGCATTTTTCTGGCTATTTCACTCTCTTGTCTAGTTTGTGTTGTAATACTTGGGAGATCTCTTTGAGGTGGTGGCTAGCTGTTCAACCTCTTTTGTTGGAGAGGTCTTCTCTTTGGCTGACTATTTTATTTAGGGATCTAAATGTCAATAGTTTCTTCATGTGCTGACTTGATCTTATGGTGGCCTCCTTTTGGGTTATGCACATGCTTTTGGCTTTTCCCTTTCTTAATTGGTCCTAGTTTTGCCTCAATTTTGGTTTGGATATTTCTTACTGGGGAGGTTTTTCTGCTACTATTTTTGGGCCTAGTGGGTTTTACTATTTGCTACACCCTCTACATGGCTATCTTGGGTGGCTATTATTTGATGGCTACTATCGATCTTTTTACTCTTGAGTTTTTGTTGCGCATTTTTTGGGGTTTTTCTATCTGGATGGGGCCTTGGTATATTTTTCCTTGCCACTTTGGTTGACTATTAGAGGTTGGGTGGTCCTCCCAGGCTGCGACTTTTTGTCTGATTGGGTGATTACCATTTGTTTCTTAGTTATTTTGGGTGGCTTCCTGTTGGTTGTCACTATGCCTATTTTTCTCTATGTTGGGATTGCCTCCCTTTTGGACTAGTTGTTTCCTTATCGGAGTTTACTCATCTGCTGCTTTGTTAATTGGATGGGTGGTCTTGTGGGTTGGTGATTTAGTTGGATGCTATTTTGGTTGGTTTTCATTTTGGTTTTCTTTCTAATATGTTGTTAGCTGATAGAGTTGACATTTTGGTGGCTTTTCTTTATTCTAATTTTGGCCTTATGGTGGCTAGGTGCTGCTATTTTTCTATGGTTGTCTTTCTATTTTTGATGGAGGTATTGTGACTGCCTTTTTATTTCTTACCTCTCATTGCCTAGGTTGGTGTTACACCTTTGACCTCTGACCGTTTGGAATTACTAGTTTCTTGGTGTAGTTGTAGGTTACTATTTTGGTTTTGGGCTGTTGCTTGTGGTTGTCTGGTGACTCTGGTGGGTTTTGTTCTAATCCATGGTGGCTTTGTTTTCTGGGTGATATCTTGGCAGTTGTTCTTTCATTTCTACTGTGGTAGTTTTGTTGATGCTACTTCCTTTCGGGCTTGGTGGCCTTTACTCAGCAAGGTGTTTTGTGGGCCAACTTTTTCTATTACTTAGGCTACAGGTACTATAGAATTGTTGACTTTCACTCTTTAGAGGATTTCCTTTGTCGAGGTAAGTGGGCTACAATGGCTCGGATGATTTCTCTATTATCTTTTGGCTGGAAGCAACATATGTGACTGTAACCCTTCTTTTGACATCTGGATGCTCACATTTGTGGTTGCCCCTAAAGATATAGGTGACTGAGCCTGAGACTTATTAGAGATTTTCTCTTATATTGCTCTTTATTATGTGCTAAAGTTTGATTTTATCTAACTGTGCTAACTACAATTTTTAGTTGCTTACAGGATTCTTTTACAGGTTATTTATAGGTTTCGGATCCTGGATGTGGATTGTGCAACTCTCAAAAGATTTCTTACTCTGGTAGTGGGCTTTGGATGATCGTCCTGTTTCTTGGGCTATTTCTTATTTGTTTTCTGGTCTTTTATTTCTTTTGTTTAGTTTCCTTGCTTTCGTTGTATTATATAAGGGATTTTTCTCTCTAGGCTGAATGTAACACTTTGAACGATAGTTAAGAGAATTATGACATCTTAAAGAATTTGTACTTCTTTCTTTGTGGCAATAAAATTCTCTCATCTATGGGTTTCCTTAAAAACCCTAAACCATAAACACTGAACCTAAACCCAAAACCCTAAACCCTAAACCCTAAACTCTAATCTAACCCAAAACCATAAAAAGCTAAGACTTAAACCTAAATTAAATAAAACCTAAAACTAAAATAAATAAAAAAACTTAAACCAAAATAAAATAAAAACATGAAATAAAATAAAAGCCTAAACTAAAACCTAAACCTAAACCCAAAAGGAAAATAAAATAAAAAAATAAAAACTTAACTAAAATAAAATAAATAAAAAGCTTAACTAAACTAAAAAAAAATAAAATTTAAACCTAAAATAAAAATAAAATAAACTAAAAATAAAAATTAAATAAAATGCTAAACCTAAAAAATAAACCTAAAAATAAAACATAAAAAAATAAAAAATAAAAACAAAAATCTAAACTAAAAAAAACCCTAAACCTAAAATAAAAAAAATAAACCTAAACCTAAACTAAAATAAACTAAACTAAAACAAATAAAACCTAAAATAAAACTAAACCTAAACTAAATAAAATAAATTAAACTAAAAATAAACCTAAACCTAAACTAAAATATAAAACCAAAAAATAAACCTAAAGCCTAAACTAAAAAAAACAAAATAAAAATCTTAACAAAACCTATAAATAAAAAATAAAATAAAAATAAATCTAAACTAAAAAATAAACCTAAATTTAAATGTAATCCTAAAAAATAAACTAAAATAAAAACCTAAACTAAAATAAATAAACTTAAAGTAAATAAACTAAACTAAATAAAAAGAAAAATAAAGCTAAATAAAAAAATAAATTAAACTAAAATAAATAATCAATAAACTAATATAAATAAAAAACTAAATAAACTTAAACTACTAGTTTACTTAATTTTTTAAAAAATAAATAAAAATTAAAAATTCAAAAATAAAAAAAATCTCTAACCGTAAACCCTAACCCTAAACCCTAAAATGGACCTTAAACCCTAAACCCTAAACCCTAAATCTTAAACCATAAACCCTAAAGCCTACAACCCTAAACCCCAAACCCTAAGCCCTAAACCTTAAACCCTAAAAACTGGTAAATAAAACCTAAAAAGATAAAAGATAAATAGAAAGCAGAGTAAAAAACTAAATAAAAGAAAAATAAAAGCAAAATAAAATCTTGAACTATAACCTAAGCATAAACCTAAACCTAAAAATAAAATTAAAAAAAATAAAAATAAACTAAAATAAAATAAATAAAAACCTAAACCAAACTAAAAAATCAAAAAACCTAAACAAAATAAAAATAAAACCTAAAATAAAAATAAAATAAACCTAAAATAAAATAAAATAAAATAAAAACTAAATAAAAAATAAACCTAAATAATAAACCTAAAAAGGAAACCAAAAAAAAAAAAATTATACCCTAAACTAAAAAAAAAATAAAATAAAATAAATAAATAAACCTAAACTAAAATAAACTAAACTAAAATAAATAAAATGTAAATATGAACAAAAATAAACTAAACCAAATCCCAAGCCTAACTAAATAAAATAAAATAAACTAAAAATAAGCCTAAATCTAAACAAAAAAATAAAACCTAAAAATTAACCTAAAATAAAAACTTATAACTTAAAACTAAAAAAAATAAAATAAAAACCTAAACCTAAACCTAAAAAAAATCTAAATCTAAAAAATAAAATAAAAATAGAGCTGAGCTAAAAATAAACATAAATGTAAACCTAAACCTAAAAAATAAACTACAATAAATAACCTAATCTAAAATAAAACCTAAAATAAAAAAACTAGCCTAAATAAAAAAATGAACCTAAATAAAAATAAAAATTAAAATTAACTAAAATAAATAAAAAATAAACTAAATAAACGTAAACCTCTAGTTTACTTAATTTTTAAAAAATAACCATAACCTTAACCATAAACCCTAAACCCGAAATCCTAAACCCTAAAAAAACCATAAACCCAAACCCTAAACTAACCTAAACCATAAACCCTAAATCTTAAACCCTCAAAACGCTAAACCCTAAAGCCTAAACACTAAACTCTAAACCCTAACCCTAAATGCTAAACCCTAAATCATAAATCTTAAACCTACTACTTTACTTAATATAAAAAAATATAAAAAATAATAAAAATAAAAATAAACCTAACTCCTAAACCTTACTAACCCTAAACACTAAACTAAACTAAACCCTAAACCCTAAACCCTAAACCCAATCCTAAACCCAAAAACCCAAACTAAACCCAAACCCTAAACCCCCAAACCTAAAAAAAACACTAAAACCTAAACTTAAACTAAATTAAACCTAAAAATACAATAATTAAAAAAGCCTAAACCTAAATAAAATAAGCAAAAATAAAATAAAATAAAAACCTAAACTAAACTAAAAAGTAAAATAAACTTTAAAAATAAAAAACTTAAATAAAATAAAAACTAAATGTAAAATTAAAATAAAATAAACCTAAAATAAAATAAAATAAAACAAAATAAAAACCTAAACCTAAAAATAAAAAATAAAATGTAAAAAATGAAACCTAAACCCTAAACTAAAAAAAACTAAACCTAAAATTAACAAAATAAAATAAACCTATACCTAAACTAAAATAAATAAAACTTAAACCTAAACCTAAAATAAACTAAACCTAAACCATATACTAAATAAAATAAAATAAACAAAAAAAAATATAAACCTAAACTAAAAAATTAAATCTAAAAATAAACCAAAAATGAAACCCTAAAACCTTAACCTAAAAAAAATAAAATAAAAACCTAAACCTAAACCTAAAAATAAAAAATAAAAGCTAAACCTAAAAAATAAAATAAAAATAAAACTAAGCTAAAAATAAACATAAACTTAAACCTAAACCTACAACATAAACTCAAATAAATTAACCTAAAATAAATAAACTAAACTAAAAGCATAATAAACAAGCTAGAGTAAATAAAAAATAAACTAAATAAACATATACCAACTAGTTTACTTAATTTAAAAAATAAAAAAAACCATAACCCTAAACCATAAAACTAACCCTAAACCCTAAAACTAACCCTAAACCATAAAGCCTAAAACCCTAAACCCTAAACCCTAAACCTTAAACCAAAAAATAAAAAAATAAACACCTAAACCTAAAAAATAAACTAAAATAAATAAACCTAAACCCTAAACTAAATAAAAACCTAAACTTAAAATAAAGAAAATAAAATAAACATAAACCTAAACTAAAAAAAACTAAATTAAAATAAATAAAACCTAAACCTAAACTTAAAATAAACTAAACCTAAACCATAAACTAAATAAAATAAAAAAATAAACTAAAAATAAACCTGCACCTAAACTAAAAAAATAAAACCTAAAAATAAACCTAAAATAAAAATGTATAACCTAAACCTAAAAAAATAAAATAAAAACTTAAACTAAAATCTATAAAAAAATAACAATAAAACCTAAGCCTGAAATCTATAACAAAAATAAAACTAAGATAAAAAATAAACATAAACCTAAACCTAAACCTAAAAAATAAACTAAATAAAAACATAAACTAAAATAAATAAACCTAAAATAAATAAACTAAACTAAACAAAAATAAAAAATAAAATAAACAAAATAAATAAATAAACCTAAACCTACTAGTTTATTAAATTTTTTAAAAAAATCCAAATTCGAAAATAAACAATAAACCCTAAACCCTAAAAAACTCTAAACCTTAAACCACAAACCCAAAACCCTAAAACCCTAACTCTAAACCATAAACCCTAAAAAACCTATTAATTTACTTAATATAAAAATAAAAAAATTAAATAAAAAAACCTAACCCTAAACACTAAAACCCTAAATCCTAAACCCTGAAACTAAACCTAAACCCTAAACCTTAATCCCTAAAACCATAAACTGTAAACCCTAAACCCTAAATTCTAAACATTGAATCTTAAAATCTACAACCTTGAACCCTAAACCCTAAATCCCAAACCTACCCTAAACCACAAAACCTATAAAACTTAAACCTAAATGACCTAAAATAAAATAAACCTAAATAAAATAAAATAAATAAACTTAAACTAAAATAAAAAAATAAAAATAAAATAAAATAAACCTAAACTAAAATAAATAAAATAAAATAAATAAAATAAAACTAAAACTAAAATATAAAAATAAACCTAAAATAAAATAAAAAAAACCTAAAATAAATAAAATAAAACTAAAACTAAAATAAATAAACCTAAAAATAAATAAACTAAAAATAATAAAAATAAAATAAACTAAAAATAAACTAAAAAATAAAACCTAAAATAAACTAAAATAAAATAAAATAAACTAAAAATAAAAAAACCTAAACCTAAAATAAAATAAAACCTAAAAAAAAATAAAAACCTAAATCCAAAAAATAAAATAAAATAAAACTAAACTAAAATAAATAAAAAACTAAAACCTAAAAAAAAAATAAAATAAATAACTAAAATAAATAAACTTAAAAAAAAATAAATAAATAAAATTAAAATAAACATAAAAAAATAAAATAAATAATAAATAAAATAAAACTAAATAAATAAATAAACCTTTACTAAATAAGAAACTTAAAAAAATAACTTAAAAAAAATCCTCTTACACTAAACTAAACTAAAACTAAACTAAATCCTAAACCAAAACCATATAAACTCCCTAAACCCTAAAATAAAATCCTTCTAAACCTCTAAACTTTTAACCTTAAACCAAAAAATCCTAAACTCCAAATCCCCTAAACACTTCACCTAAAACTCACCTCTAAACTTTCCATAAACCCTCTCACTTAAACCAGTAAAAACTCCCACTCTTTCACTGATCCACCCTCTCTAAACTCCTAAACTCCTAAACTACACCCCAATCCCATACCCTAAACCCTTAAACTTAAACCCAAACTCCCACCCTAAACCCTCTACTACTTTGTGCCTAAAACTATCATCCCCAATCCTAAACTACCTAAATCACTCCCTAAATCCTCACTCCTCCTTAAACCATACCACACCCTAAACCTAAACCCAATAAAATAAAATAATAACTAAATTTAAAATAAATAAAATAAAAATTAAAATAAACCTAAACCTAAAATCTAATAAAAACCTAAATAAAAACTATAAAATAAATAAATAAATAAATGAACCTAAACCTAAACTAAAATAATAAACCTAAACCTAACTAAATAAAATAACTAAAATAAAAAAATATAAACTTGAAATAAACCTAAAATAAAATAAAAAAATAAATAAAACCTAAACTAAAAAAATAAAAAATAAAACCTAAACCTAAAAAATAAACTAAAATAAAAAACCTAAACTAAAATTAATAAACTTAAAATAAATAAAATAAATTAAATTAAAATAAAAAATAAATGTAAATTTAAAAATAAAATAAAATAGCTGAAATAAATAGAAAATAAATAAAATAAACCTAAACCTATTAGTTTACTTAATTTAAAAAAAAAACTAAACTTAAACCCTAAAACTAACCCATAAACTAGAACCTAGAATCCTAAACCTACATCCCTGAACCCTAAAACCTTAAAGCCTAAACCATAAACCCTAAACCCTAAAGCCTAAAGCCCTAAACCCTAAACCCCAAACCCTAATGCCTAGAGCCTAAACCCTAAACCCTAAATTAACCCTAAACCTTAAACCTTAAACCCTAAGAATGGGCAAAACCTTGATGGCAACAACATCACACACTTTCGATCAGATCTAGCGATGAATGGAGGCTTGTAGTGTGGTGGAGGAACTAGAGGTGCTGTTGGATGTGGAGGTGGTTGTCAGAGTAGTCATGGTCATGGATGCAGGAGTAGTGATAGAGGTTACAGCCATGGAGGTGGTAGAGGAAGAGATCGGGGATATGATGGTGAATCCCACTACACGAGAGGCGAGGGTGGTTCTAATGGGAACTGGAGAAACTGAAGAACGGTCGATCTGAACTGCTTCTTATGGAACTATGTCTTTACAGTAAAGATGATTTTACTTATATAAGGTTTTTGATTTGCTCTATCAAAGCTCATTTTTGATCTATGTCATCGCTTGTGTCTTAGAAAACATGGTGTACTACTTGGTTGATGAAATTGAAAAGAAGAAATGTTGAATCTAAATTTATTCTCGATAAAAAAACCTTAAACCCTAAATCCTAAACCCTAAACTAAATCTTAAACCATAAACCAAAACTTTAAACCCTAAACCCTAAGCCCTAAATCCTAAAAAATAAACCCTAAAAATAAACCTAAACTTGAAAAAAAAACCCTAAAAACTAAACCTAAACCCTAAAAGTAAACACTAAACTAAACTAAACCTAAAACATAAATAAACTAAAAATTAAATAAATAAATAAAATAAAAAAACCTAAATAAAAATAAATAAATAAACCTAAACCCTAAAAACTAAATAAACTAAAAATAAAATAAAACTAAAATAATAAAAAAATAAACTAAACAAATAAACCTAAACCCTTAACTAAACCCTAAAAAAAATTAAATCTAAATAAATGAAAACTAAAAAATAAACCCTAAAGAAACTAAAAACCTAAATAAAAAATAAAATAAACTAAACTAAACCTAAACTAAATAATTAAATAAAAACCTAAATAAATTAAACCTAAACCATAAATAAACTAAATAAACCCTAAATAAACTAAACTAAACCTAAACCCTAAAATAAATAATAAATAAATAAACTAAAAAACTAAACCCTAAATAAAATAAACCTAAACCCTAAATAAAAATAAAATAAAAATAAAAATAAAAATAAAAATAAATAAATAAAAATAAATGAAAAATAAAAAACATAAACCCTAAATAAAAACTAATAAATAAATAAAATAAATAAACTAAACCCTAAACTAAACTTAAACCCAAAAAATAAACCTAAACTAAACTATAAAATAAAATAAATAATCCTAAAATAAACTAAACTATAAACCCAAAATAATAAAATAAAAAAAAAATAAACTTAAACCTAAAATACTCCCTAAATAATAAATAAATAGAATAAAGTAAAAAATAAAATAAAAATAAAATAAAAATAAATAAATAAAAACCTAAACCCTAAATAAATAAACTAACTAAACCCTAAACTAAACCCTAAACTAAACTAAATCCTAAATCCTAAACCTAAACTAAAAATAAAATAAACCTAAACCCTAAAACATAAAAAACCCTAAACTTAAAAAATAAAAATAAACTAAAAAAAATAAAAATAAATAAAAATAAATAAAAATAAAAATAAACTGAACCTAAACCCTAAATAAAAACTAAAAACTAAATAAATAATAATAAAAAATAAAATAAAATTCAAGTCAAACTAAACCACTCTCCTCCCCTCCCTGCGGCGCTCTTTGGTGATTCAGATTTCAACTTTTTTGGAGCTTCCTCTCCTTGCGATTAGTGATCCTTCACCATTATCATTCAATTTTTGTTGCTTGTCTCTGCTCTGGCCATGGGTGTGATGCTCCTGTAGTCTTTCTTGATGGTGGTCGTCGTTGGCCGTCGCAGATCGTTTCCTTCAGAGGCTAGGGCATCAATTTATTTTTTTGATTCAAAAGAACTCTTGTTATGCTATTAAATCTTTTAAGGATGCTCTCTCTAGTAAGAGCCTTTCCCTTCGTCGGTGAATTTGATATTGACTTGATTTTGCATCCCTGATCATGTGCTCAATCTTGATGTTGAGAAGGCTAAGACATATGAATTTACTTTGGTTGGCAAATTTGCATTGGGGCATCCAAATTTGGATAATATTCATTCTTTTTTTCACAACCTTAAACTCTTTGGTGCTTTCTCTATTGGTTTGATTGATCCTAGACTTGTTTTGATTCAACTTACAAATGATTTAGACTACTCAAGGGTTTTCTCTCATCATTCTTACTTTGTTTACAATTGTCAAATGCGTCTTTTAAAGTGGTCTCCTCTTTTTGATATAAAAGAGGAATCATCGATTGTTCCTGTTTGGTTAGTTTTTCCAAATATGAGGATTCACTATGTTACTCACCAGGATCAATTTACTGTTGGGGATCTTTTTGGTTGGCCTCTTCAAATTGATCAGGCCATTGCTATAAGTTCCTGTCCATCTGCTGCTCGTATACTAATTGAACTTTATATTTATGAAAAACATCCTTAGGAAGTTTAGATTAGTTCAAAAAAGTTTGGTTATTTTTAAAAAGTTGAATTTAAAAACTTTTTAGTTTTTTGTTCACACTTTAAAATTCATGGGCATGATAACTCTGAGTGCTTTGTGCTTCACCCACAACTTAAAAATAAGAACTCGAATGATCCTAATTCTAATAATCCAAATGATAAAGTTACCTTTCTAAGAGCTTAAATGACATTTTCAACAATAATCCTAGCATGTATTTTAGAACTCTTAGTGGTATACATGTCTCCCATCTAAGTTTTGCTAATGTTTTCATTATTTTTTTGTAATGCTTCCATCCATCACATTAAATGCATTAAGAATTTCTTAAATAATTTTGGTAGAGAAAGTGGTCTTTTTATCAATGAAGGAAAAATTTATTTCATTACCACTTTTAAAATTTCCAATAACAAAATCAATCAAATCTTGAGAATCATTAATTCTAAACAACAACAACTACCTATTAAAAATCTTGGTGCTCCTCTATACAAAGGTCAAAAAAGATCACATCTCTTTGATGATCTAATCCAAAAAATTGCTAATAAAATTTCTATTTGGGAATTTCACTTACTTTCCTTTGTGGCAGGCTTACTTTGCTCAAGAGTACCCTTAATTCCATACCTCTATATCTTGTTGAAACCATCATCCCTACTAATTCTACTTTAAATAGAATAGAAAGTCTCCTTCATATAATTTTTTGGGGCTCTAACAATTCTACTAAAAGGATGCATTAGACTTCTTGGTATAAAAGTTGTGGGACCCTTGTTGAGGGTGGGCTATTCTATTGTGAAGCTATTATTGCTTTCTCTCATAAACTTTGGTGGAATTTTAGAGAAATAATTGTCTTAGCTAACTTCATGCCAAATCGCGGGTAAGCACCCTCTTATTTGCTCTTACAAAGTGGGTGACTCCCCAGTCTAGAAAAGACTTTGCTCCATCAAATGGGAAGTTGAATACCTTATATCTTGGGGGGTTAACTCTGGATCTTCTTTCTTTTGGCAAGACAACTAGATTGGTAGTGGTTCTACTGATGATTTCTTATCTACTCATTCTACTACTGCTATTAAAGTGAACTCTTTTTGGATTAATAATAATTGGAATAATAGTAAACTCACTGATTATATTCCTATTTCTCATTTAGATAAATTCACTAACATTCCTATCATTTCTAACAAGCCTGATCAGATTCTTTTTAAGTTATCTCATAATGGTGATTTTATCCTTAAAGAGGTTTGGAATCATATTAGAGAAGCCCATGGCTTATCTAATGTGTTTTTTTAAAATTTGGAATAACATTATCCCAATTTCCTACTATATCCTTATTTGGAGAATTCTGAAAAATTTCATTCTTGTTGACTCTTTGAAGTGGGGTAAAGGCTTTTAGTTGCCTTCCAAATGCTATTGCTATTTTCACATTGAGAATGTGAATTGTGTTTTTGTTAATGGAGCTATTGCCTCCAAATTATGGGTTTGGCATGATGAACTTTTCAATATTAACCATTTTCATTGTTCTTTATCCTTATATCAACTTCTTGATGTTTATTTTCATAAAATTGTGAAAGGTCACAATAAAGTAATTGCTGCCATCACTCTTATATGGTTCATACGGATGGACAAAAATGATGCCAAACATCGTGGTATCTCTATGAACCACATTAGGATTATTGCCAGAACTAAAGATTAAATCCATGCTTTATTTATTATTAGCTTAATTACTAACAACCATTTTAAAGTGTGCAAATTTGTAACAAAGCGGGTCTTAGCTTGATTTGAGATCTGGAAAGAAGGTAACATCATTTATATCATAACATTACTCTCAAAATGCTTTCTTGTGGTGGCATTTTAGAAACTTTAAAGGTAGTGTCATTTGTGCTTTGCCTACCCCCCCAAAGCTTGTTCTATTATCTTTGAATTAATGGCTATTAAAAAGCTATAGATTTGTTTGCAAAAGGTTGGCTCAATATCTAGGATTGAAGTGGATGCACTTTTGCTCATTGATATGTTGACTTCCACCAAGGTGGGAAACACAGATTTATACTACCTCCTTAATCATACTAGAGTTCTCCTCTCTCAAGTCTATTTTAAAATCACTCACATTTGACATGAAGGAAATGCTTGTACTGACTATCTTGCTAATCTAGGTGATAGATTAGATGTGCTCACCTTTTATGATCATTGTAGTCTTCCTAAACATTTGCATGGATTCGTTAATTCAGATAAATCTGCTTTACCTTACCTCAAAAATTAATTTATGTTATGCTATTGTCTGCTCGATTAACTATTTACTTTGTCTGTATTTTCCTCTTTCTATTTTCGTTGATCTACCCCCTTTTCTTTTTGCTACACCCTGTGCATTTTCTAGTTATCCTATTCGGTGGTATTTGGTTCTTTTTCTATTGTTTATTATTTTATCTTTTAACATGTTGGGTTTTTTATTTTTATTTACTAATAGATTGTATTTTTTAGTGGAGTGGGATTTTCATTCTTATTCACTACATACACATGTAAGAAGAAATGAGCAAGTACATGCCTTTGTTCATTTCTCCCTCCTTATTACTATTTGGATGTTAGATATACTTTTCTATCTCTGAATGTATATTTGGAAGATATCTTTACATTTCTATTTGATTCATTTATGTATGTGAAACAAAGTTCCATCCTTCTAATGTGTATGAATTCAAATAAGTACATGTTATTGTTGGAAGTGAGGTATCAATGGCCTCCTTGGCTATTACCATTCTAAGCTTGAAGACTTATCAACCTTTCATCAAGGTATGCAATACCTACATACCCTCTCTATACCTAGAATCCTATTCACTATAAATCAAACTTGAACCAAGTATAATAGATTTGAAACCTAATTTAATCCATTAGTGCTCAATTTGGCCAATTTGCTAAGTTGACCCAATATGATCTATTTGGGCTTAAAATCTCATTGAAACTTAATCAAACTAATTTGAAATTGAACTCACCTTCTGTATTTTCCTCTTTCTATTTTCCTTGATACTGCTTTTTAGTTTTTCTTTTGCACTTTATGTTGCATTTTCCTATTATCTATTAGGTATTTGGTTCTTTTCCTCATATTGGTTACTTGCTATTTTCCTTTTAACATGTTGTGTTCATTTTTTATTAATAGCCTTCTTACAAGGGACTTTTCTGTTTCACTCTTGGGTGCTACTCTTTCTCAACCCTCATGGATCATTTAGTTACTTTGCTGATTATGTTCATTGTTTCCCTTTATCATCTTATTTTGGGATTACTACTATTTCCCTGTACAGTTGGGTTTTCTTTTGGTCTCCTTTTCCTTTTGTTTTTGTTGTTGCTATTTGCTTAGCTATTGGGCTATTTTCCCTTCATATGATGGATCTTTGGGTTGTTATTTTTGATTCCTATCATGGCTCATTTCTAATGATCTTTTCACTCTCCTCTTCTATTTTGCTTCTTTGTATTGTACTTGAATGGATTTTTATTATGTTCTATTTTTTCTTTTGGATTTCTCTTTGGCCTTTTGTTGTTGATTCCTCTCTTAGCCTCATTTGTTCTTTTTTATGGGTTTATCTCTTAGGTTATTCATGGCTATTAGACGTATAATTATTATTGTGATCTAGTTATTAATAGGTGGATGTTCACACGTTCTGGCTTTCATCTATAGGTGTTTTCCTTGCCATAACTAATCTAGGTAGGGGTTTATGTTGGATATTCTTTTACTTTGTTGGAATACTTAGATGCTTTTCTTTCAAATCACCCCTAGCTAAATAGTGTTTCCTTTTTCTATAGTGTATTTTGCCATTATTTGTTACATGTGGTATTAAAGATCAAATGATTTTCATCCATCATTTGCCTTCCCCTGTAATAAATGATTTCCTCATAGTTTAGGTAGTAGCACTTGTGATGTAACCCTTTGAAATTTGGTTGCTCATGCCTACCTAAAATTCTTGTCATGAGTGAGCCTTCCTTCACATAGTTCTCTAAACTCTCACTCTCCTTTGTTTCTTTAGTTAGCTTGTATTTCTTACTTAAAATTCCTTTCTCTATTTGTTGTTGTCCTTCTGGTTCTTTCTAAAGGTGGCAAACTTCTCTCATCATAACATTTTATTGAACTATCCTACTTCTCTCTACTTTTGTTTCTATAACTTTTTTCTTTCTATGGTGTATAGATGAGGATTCACTCTCTAATTGTAGCTCTTTGAGCAATAGATCTTGAGTTTATCTTTTAAGGACCTTGTCATCCCTTTGTAAAAAATTATGGGGTTAAAAAAGAAACCCTAAACCCCAAAAATCTAAATACCCAAATAAACCCTAAAATAGAACCTTAAATAAACCCTAAATTCTAAACTCTAAATAACCCTAAAACATAAACACAAATCCTAAGCCTAAATAAACCATATGTTAAATAAACCTAAACAAATAAACTAATTAAACTTAACCCAGCCTAAATAAATATATGTAAGGAGTAGATCTAAAGAATGACTTAATCATAACATAGTTATGGTAGCTAAAAAATATCTTCATGAGACTTTCCATTGACTTTAGAATTATTAATAAATATATTATAATACCAAATATTATAATATAATGTAACATCATATATTTGAGCATGTAGTGATGTGTTTTTGGATGTTATAAGATGTTTTGAAATGTTTTAGTATATTATGGTATTATGCCTTATGTATATTAATATAAATCATAAAATATTGATTTAATAAATTAGATGATGAAATTTGTTAAATTTGAAGTGGGAATTAGGATGTAGTTCCAAAGGTGTCCACCACTTGTAGTCTAAAAGTAAGATTTTATGTTCAAAATAAATATTATATGTTGTATAGTATAGCATCATATATCATAATATATTGTTATATAAATTCTTTTAGTATTTTACACTCATGCAGTTGAGCCTACACTAGCATTATTTATAAAAATGTTGATATAGACTTTAAAATGGTGGAATTTGGCCAAATTCATAATAGGTAGAGCATGGCATCATAATATATTATTTCAATTTAAAATATGATACGACTAAAATATATAATTTTTATTGTAATTTTATGATTTTTATCTTAAGCAATCCTTGTGATGTGATATGCAATATAATATAATATAATATAATATAATATGTTATAATGTATTATAATATAGGATGCCATAACATAGTGTAGCATCATGCATTATAACATACTATTATGTATTACTACTTGTTGTTTAGCATATTTTAGTTTGTTATAGTATGATGTAGTAGTGGAGTTTGTTCAATAATTCATAAAAATGTTATAGGTTGAGATGATAGGATTTGGCCAAATTTAAGGTAAGCTTTAGGAAACATCAAGTGTGCTATTTTGTCATTTAATCAAAAAATGGAATTTTGCATACAAAATAAATGTACATCTTTCAACCAAAATTTATAAAGTTTTTATTTAAAGTGATTCATTTTAAGGTGTAATGTAAGATAATATATTATATCAAATCATATTAAAATATAATGTACATAACAATATAACTTCACATATAGATGAATGTGGTGGTGTGTTACTAAATGTTATTATACATTTTAGTATGGTTCACATTTGTTATAATACATTAGGTCAAAACTCACAAAAATGTTAATTTGAAGGTTGAGATGAAAGAATATGGCCAAATTCACAACACACACCAAGAAGCAACACCAAAATTATGTTATTTTATACCATTTCTAATAGAAAAATAATAATTTTACATCCAAAATGGACATTATTCATATTTTGAGAAAATGTTGTTATTTGTTCCTTTTAAGTGATTCTAATGAGGTGTAATGTTAGACAATATATTATATTATAGCAAATTATAATATAACATCATATATTATAATATAATATAGTGTGTTAATTCACATTATAATATGTTTAGCATGATATTGTATAGTTAGTTTGAGCTTGCACCATCACAAATCATAAAGATTACAATGTTAAGATGATGTAATTTGAATCAATACATTGTTAGGCTTTTGGTTGAAGTATTAAAGGTGTGCATAAAAGAAAATAAGATTTGATGAGAATTCATGTCAATGACATGGAGGAGATCACTTGGGGGATCACATGCATTGGATGACATGTGAGGGATCTGAGGGCATAGAAGAAGGAAATCACTTGGGGACAAGGTTTGAATTTGATTTGATTATATGATTTGTGGTAAGAATATCCACTAGGGAGAATCTATAATCCTCAGGATTAAGATCGAATCAAAATTAATTTATTTTATTTTAATTATCAGGCATATCTCAGATTTACAAATTTAAAGGGATAGTCTACAAGCTATGGGGAAGAGCTAGCCAACCTGAGGGTTGCCTTTCGGTGTGCAACGGCTGTGCTAAGAAGAAGGCATAACAAAATTACATCTTCTAAAGTGAGGCACAATTGTTGGGGTGACCTGTTGGATGCACAACAAATCAAACCTAACTTTGGGTGACTACTGAGTGAATATCGTTGGGGACTTATGTTAACTCAAAAGTAGTCAGGATTAATTTTATCTTAAATTCATGTGATTTGATATGGTTTTTTTTTGGTTTAGTTTGATTTTGAAATGAGGGCATATTCACTTGGGATGTGAGCTCGATCAAATTTGATAGATTTAACTTATAGACCATGTCGATGTGCGATGGACCCACTAAGAAGGGGCTATACAGGACATGTCCTATCTTAGATTTATAAATCTAAAGGGATAGTCTATTGGCCATGTGGTGGAGCTAGCCAACCTAAGAGGTTTCCTTTCGGTGTACAATGGCTATGCTAGGAAGAAGGCATAGCATGCTTACTGTTCTAAAGTAGGGAACAACTGCTAGGGAGACCTGTTGGTAGCCCAACAAATTGACCCCGAGTTAGGGACGATTATTGAGTGAATGTTGTTAAGAACTTATATCAACTCAAGAGTAGTCAGGTAATTTCTATATGGAGTTTTGCTGACACTGTCCTAAAGATAGGATGCCTGCTTGGGAAAAGGTACCACTAGGGGTGTCCTCCTAATCCACAAGTGAATATATATTTTGTTTATATGTTTGCATGGACCCTATTGGTGTGCTAGGGACCACACTGAAAGGGGAAATGTCATCCTTGACCTATCTCAGATTTACTAGACCAAGGGAGAATTTGCACATCTATAGGATGAATTCTCCAAACCAGGTGGTTCTTGGGAAAGGAACTTTCCAATTCGATAGTAGCCTAGGTATTGTCTAAATGGGGTCGCAAAAGACGTGATCTAGATATGCTAACCACAGGGGAGATGCTGCTAAGGGTGTTATCTTGAGCTTAAAAAAGAATGCCTATAAGTGTACGATGGCCAACTCAAGGAGAAAGTGTCGCAAACTTACATTTTCCATGAGTGGTGTATCCTAAAGTGCGAGAACCAACCAACCTAAGGTGCCTATCGATGTGAAATGATCAATCAGAAAAGAAAGCATGTAGGCTTACAACTTTCCAAGCAGAACTGATCATCAGAATAGTCAATTATCGATGGAAAGATGCTATATGACCAAGAGTGACTACAAAGTGGGGAGCCTCCAGGAAGGACTGGACCCAAACTTGAAGCACTAAGAAGGGAAGGAGCCATTAGAGGACTTATCCTAGACCTCAAATATACTCAACCCAGTCAATAAATGAAGGATAATCCAAGAAGAAAGTGTAGGAGAATCACATCCATTTAAATGAAGCCAACATGAGGTAGCTTATCAACCACATAGTAAAGCCTATCAAACTAACAAGGTGCTTATCAGTGTGTTGTGGGCAAGTAAGGAAAAAAAGCATAGCAGACTTATATCCTCCAAAGCAAAAGACCCCAGAGGTGACACACTAGTAGGGTAGCACGTCAACTCGACCTAGAGCAGCCACTGAGTGAGTGCCACTCAACTCAGAGTATCCTGAGACAAAAGATATGTGTTTGCATTATATGTTTATGTGTAGTTTGTGTTTGTGTTGTGTCGATGTAGGATAGGATACTGCTCAGGTTCCTTACACCTATCCTAAACACATCATGATGGATTCACAATCAAGAATACTTTCCACATCAAAGAGATTGAATTCAAAATAGAATTCTCATTAATGATAATTTCTTTCAAATATAATTTATAATATTTCTTTAAGTAGAGCCTGTTGATTAGAAGCAATGGGCTCTCTGCCTTGAGATTAATAAGCTGATAAGATCCTCCTTGGTAGGCTTTCTGTATGGCAAAAGGGCCTTCCCAAGTGGGTTCAAACTTGCCTCCCATCTTTTGACGAGCAATAATCGATTTTCTTAGAATTAAAATAAGCTCTCCTACTTGAAAAACTCTTGAACAGACCAACTTATTGTTAGCTTGAATCATTTTAGCTTTATACAACTTGAGAATTTGGCATGCTCATAGGCATCTCTCCTCCAAACCTTTGAGCTCTTCTAACTGTAACTTAACATTCTGTTGTATTGTGATCATACTACCCATAGCCATCCTTAGTGATGGGAGTTGAACTTCTACTGGTAGAATGGCTTCGAACTCATACACTAAGGAGAATGGAGTAGACTGAGTTAGAGTTCTATATGTTGTGAAGTAGGCCCACAAGGCTTCAACTAACTACTCATGCCACTGTCCCTTATTATTTTTGAGTGTCTTCTTCAGTATTTGGATGAGAGTTTTCTTGAAGACTTTTGCTAAGTTATTTACCCTTGGATAGTTGATGGTAGAACATCTCCAATCTATGTTGTGTCTCTGAGATAAGTTATTGAACTTGGTGTTCTTGAATGCAATACCATTATCAGATATAATTTGTTGAGGCACTTTGAACCTATATATGATATGGTTCCAAAAAAAATTGGAGCACATGCTGAGCTATGACCTCTCTGTGTGGAATCACCTTCACCTATTTGGAAAACTAGTTAGTAGCAGCTAAGATGAACCGATGACCCTCAGAAGAAGGAGGATTAATCAGAACCACTATGTCAGAACCTCGACAATTGAATGGCCATGAGGCCAATGTAGGATGTAGAATATTGGGTGGTTGGTGTAAGACCACACTGTGTATTTGACATTGATGGCATTACCTCACCATATCCATGCAATCTTTGATCAACGATGGCCAGTAGTATCTTAGTGTCTTGATCTTGGCTTTCATCTTTGGACCAAATTGGTTGGCTCCACATAATCCTGAGTGTACGTCGATCACAATCTTAGGCTTCATGCTTGTCTAAACAACGATACCACATATGATTGAAAGATCGTTTGTATAAGACAAGATCCATAAGAGCGTAGGAAAGTGCTCTCTGCTTTATCTGATGGGCTTGGTACTTCTCTTGAGGTAGTTTTCTTTTATTTAGGTAATCCATGAATAGTTTTCTCTAATCTAACTCCTCATCCTTCTTGGCAATGGCAACCTCAATGAGTACTTTTGATGAGTTTAATATCAATAAGAGATAAGACTTGTCTATTTTGGACCTTTATTGATATGGACTCATCCTCTGGACATGCCAAATCCTTGGCAAGCTTGGCTAAATAATATGCTATGGAATTCTCTCCTCGAGTAATCATACAAATGGTAACCTCAAGGATTTGGGCCAACAACTCCATGCTATACTTGTGGTAGTGATGGAGCTTGGGCTTTATAACCTTATAGGACCCAACAATTTGGTTAATAACTAGCTAAGAATCCCTGAAGATGTTGATGTTCTAGATGCTTAGAGTAACAACTAACTCTAGACTGATAATCAGATCCTCATATTTGGCTTCATTGTTGGTGCAAGGATTGGACAGATCATTAGAGAATCTCATCACATCAGGGCCCGTAGTTAAGAGAAATATTCCTACCCTTACCTTTGAGAGGAAGCTAAATAATAAAAGTAGTAGATTAAGGTTCTTCTCCTCTTTGAGAGGAAGTTGCACAATCAAAGTACATCTCTTAGAGGTGAATTCTAGTATCCCCTGAGTTCATGATTTATTCATTGGGGGTGATCATCACTAAGTGGAGAGTCAGTGGGAAGTGGGTGTGATGCTAAGAAATCCTCTAGTGCTTGTCCTTTCACATACGGAGGGGTACGAAGGAAATATCAAACTACAAGAAGATCATGGACCATCGTGCCAACCGTATAGATAACATCAGTGTGTCATAAGATACTTTAGTGGATTGATCCTAGAGATCAAGTTCACCTTATGAGAAAGCATGTAGTGCTTTGGGATGCAAATAAAAAGCTTGAAATGCTTCTTGATAAATGCTTTAGGAAAGATTAGATGGAGGGGGTAGATTTTCCTTCTTGTATGGGCCAACAAAGCACCAAAAGGGTCATCTAATCGAGTGTAAAGTATGAGCGGCTTGTCCGATAGAGGCTAGAAGGCATCAAGTAATGCTTGATGTCTTGAAGGCATGCTCACATATCATCCCACTTGAACTTGGCATCCTTTTGACAAGTCGAGAATGGTTGACATCTTTTCGATATGTTGGATACAAAGCATCTTAGATATGCCAACCGCCCTTGGAAGGATCTGAGTTGAGTTAATATTTTAGGGGGTGACATTTTTAATATCACATTGATCTTCGCCATATCAATTTTGTTTCCCTAGTGTCAGACAACAAACCCAAGGAATTTCTTGAAAGCTACTTTGAATGAACACTTCAGGGGGTTCATTCTAAGGATAAATTATCTTAACTGTTCAAAAACTACTCTCAAGTCAAAGAGATGATCATCCTTTTCTCTACATTTCACCATAAGATAATCGACATAACACTCAACTTGATGATGAATGAGTTCGTCGAAGATTTGATTCATAGCCCACTGGTATGTAGCACCGACATTTTTATGGTTGAAAGGCATGACCTTATAGTAATAGATTTTGATCAGGGTTCTAAAAGTAGTGTGTCTTTCATCTTTAAGGGTCATCTTTATTTGGTTTAATCCAGATGAGCCATCAATGAGAAAGAATACTACATGAGATGAGAAAATGTCTACCATCAACTCCGGGATTGATAGTGGGAATTCATCTTTTGGACATGCCTTATTTCAATCCCTAAAATTGATGCATATATGAATTTGGCCAATATTTTCTTAACTGGGATGATGATAGCTAACCAGGTTAGGGTATTTTTCTTATTAGATAAAGCTAGCATTAATCAATTTCTTGACTTCAAAAAAGATGTGTTATTCTATGTCAAATCGCATGCATCTAAGAGCTTGCTTGATAGGGTTAGCAGTAGGTACTATTATTAGTTTATGGACCACTACATCAGCAGCCAATCCAGGCATCTCTTCATAACTCCATGTAAAATAGTCCTTAAACTCAGTTAATAGCCTAACTAAGTCATTGGTTTTAATTTTATTCAACAAAGAATTGATGTATGTCGAGCGTGGATCTTCTTCAGTTCTTAAGTTGATTTCATTGAGCTCATCGATGGTTGACTAGATCTCTTCTTCAAACTCTAGCGGTAGATCTTTGAATTCAAAATCATCTGGATCATCTAAAGTTTCTAAGCACAGCTCCTCATATGAGTTAATATGATTTGAAAAGAACCTATCAGATTCTAAATAACTGGTGATGACTATGTAGTAATCATCATCATTAGACCCTTTGCGATCTAGTCACGTCTTCATTGAGAGCTTTTGCATTTGTTCTTCCATATTATTTCAGAATAGTCTGACCTGAGCTTTAACCAAGTATGTGGGATTAATCCTTTCTTAACTAAATTATGAACACAAGGCAACCAATCAAAAGGTAATTATATTAAATCTTTATATGAATCTTTCTCAAGTTCTACATCAACTTTTGACTTAGTTGCTCCCAAAAGAACCTCAGTCTTCACACCTTTGGATGACATAGGGGTTCCTTAACTACCAAACCCTTAGCTTTTTTGAGGAAAGTGTTGAGCTAAGGTTCCTGCTATTTACATATAGACTTGGATACACTTATTCTTTGCTTTAGAGCTTCTTTATTGCTAGCTCAAGTGTCACATCCAAGGGAATCTACTATTGAGAAGAGCTAGATGGAATGCTAACCATATAAGACTTATCCTATGAACGAGATTCTAAGTCTATATAGATAGCAAGTGTACTCTTGGTAGCTGGGACATATCTTCTATTGAGTGGCCAATAAGGAAGCTTTCCTCCCCTGGGACTGCCTTTGAATTGGCCTCATCCTCTGCCTGGTGGAGGTCAGGTCATCATACCCATATGTTTGAATGGAGTAACAAACTATGGGTGGAATCAAATGTCAAGCTTCACTTCCTCCTCCAATGCCAAGTTCACGAGAATAGACTTGTTGATTTTGAGGGAGGTAGTAAGCTGCATCCTCATATATGCTGACCTCATGAACTATAAATGGCTTGATATCTCCTTTAACACAGTAGACGATCCCACCTCTCATGAACTTCATACACTGATGTAGAGAGGATAAAACTATGTTGTTCTCATGTATTCATGGTCTTCTATGCAAAGAAAAAACCCTAACCTAAAGTAGCTAAATAAATTAGAAATAAACCTAAACCCTAAACCCTAGTAAACCTAAAACTAAACCTAAACCTAAACCCTAAGAATAAAAAAAATCTAAACCCTAAGAATGGGTAGAACCTTGATGGTAGAAGCATCACATCAACCGCTGATCCCAGATCGATCTAGTGGTGGAGAGAGGCGATTATCACTGGTGGTGGGGATGCGAGGTGTTGGTGGATATGGAGGTAGTGGTCACAGCAGTGGTGGTTATGGAGGTGGGAGGAGCGATGGAGGTTACAATCGTGTTGGTCGTGGAGGGAGAGATCGGGGATATCATGGTGGATCTTGCCACTCAAGAGGCTCAGGTGGTTCTGATGGGAACTAAAGAAATTGAAGAATGGCTAATCTGATATGCTACTTATGGAATTGTGTCTTAATAGTAAAAATGGTTCTAGTTATCTAGGGTTTTTGATTTGCTCTATGCGTGCTCATTTTTTATCAATGTTGTCATTTGTGTCTTAAAAAACTTGGTGTGTTATTTGGTTCATGAAATCAAAAAGAATAAATGTTGAATCTGAATTTGTTCTCTCTTAAAAAAAAGCAATAACCCTAAACTCTAAACAAAAACCTGAACTCTCTAAACTTAAAACCTAAACTCAAAACCCTAAACCCTAAAACATACAACCCTAAACCCTAAAACCCAAACCCTAAACCCTAAACCCTAAACCCTAAACCCTAAACTCTAAACCATCTAAACCCAAACCTAAAAAACCAAACACTAAAACCTAAACTAAACTTAAAACTAAAAAAATAAATAAAAAACTTAAACCTAAATAAAATAAAATAAACAAATAAAATAAAATACTAAGTTAAAATCTAAACCTAAACCTAAACCTAAAAATAAAATAAAATTAAAAATAAAAACTAAACTAAAATAAAATAAATAAAAACCTAAACTAAACTAATAAATAAAATATACCTAAAAAACCTAAATAAAGAGAAACTAAATGTAAAATAAAATGAAATAAACCTAAAAATTAAAACTAAATAAAACCTAAACCAAAAAATAAATCTAAAATAACTAATAAAATAAACTACTAAACTTAGAAAACCTAAAAAATAAACAAAATAAAATAAACCTAAACCAAATTAAAATAAACTAAACTAAAATAAACTTAAACCTAAACTTGAAATAAACTAAACCTAAACCCTAAACTATATAAAATAAAATAAACTAAAATAAACTTAAACCTAAACTATAAAATAAAAGCTAAAATAAAAATAAAATCTAAAACTAAACTAAATGACTAAAATTAAAACCAAAATCTAACCTAAAAAATAAAAGTAAAACTTAAACCTAAAAAATAAAATAAAATAAAACTAAACTAAAATAAATCTAAACCTAAACTACCTAAAATAAACTAAAATATAAACTAAAATATAGATAAACCTAAAATAAATAAACTAAACTAAATAAATATAAAATAACTAAAATAAAATAAAATAAAATAAACCAAATAAACTTAAACTTTTCTTAAATTAAACCTAAAATAAACCCTAACTAAACCTTTAACCCTAAACCATGCTCCCCCCCCCCCATAACCCAAACCTAAACAAACCCCAAACCCTAAACCCTAAACCCTAAAGCCTAAACATTAAATACTAAACTCTAAATCTTAAATTCTAACCCCTAAACCCTAAACTTATTTTCACTTTTTGGACTGAATTGGGTTATGTTTTTGACCTCTTACTTTTGGGTCAGCCTGGTGGTTGCTATCTAGTGGTTCCTGTCTTCAATCTTGGGTTGGCTTGGTTTTTTGGCTTGGTGGTTGCTATCTTCACATTGTTACTCTGGTTGTTGGTGGATGAGATGGTTTCTACTCTGGCTTTATGCTGCTTTTTGCAATGGTTGGTTTGTTGGCTCTCCTCTTGAACTCGTATTACTTTTTGTTGGTTTTTCAAGGTTGAATGGATGGACTTTCTAGTGGGAACTGTTGTTGGTTGTTTCCATTTTGGGAATTCTTTTGGAATTTCTTTACATTTTGGGGTTTCCACCTAGTTCCTTTGTGGCTGGATCCATCTTTTGGCTTGATTTTGTGTTTGGTTATCCTTCTAGATTAGCCTTTGTTGGGTGCATTATTTCCAGCACATTTTATGTTGTTATTATGCTTCCTGTCTGGTTAGTATTTATTGCTAGGGAAGTTTGGTTATTCGGCTGGTCCTAGTTAGCTACTATTGTTGCCTTTCTATGGTGATTGTGCTTCTTTTGGAACTCTATTATGTGGTGCTTTGTTAGTTTTCTACTTTTCCTTGGCTACTTGGGATGCTTCCTTTGTTGGATTCTTATGATGGGCTATTCTTTGGTGGTTTCCTTATGGTTGTTTTACTTAGCTAGTTTGGTTAGAGGACTTTTAGTTGTCCTTGGAATCTTGGTTGGTTGAATTTTTCCTTGTTGGACTATTCCTTCTTCTTGGAAAATTTGCTGGAGCCTTTTATTGCGCTGGCTAAACCTTTGTTGATTCGTTTGGATTGGAATTTTTGGTTTTTAGCAATTGGTGGTTGCCTTTGGCCCCCTTTTGTGTGGTTGTTTTATCTTGTAATGATTTACACAAGGTATAGCATATGTTTCCTTTAGTTGATGGTTTCATTTTTAAGCTATTTAGGCATTTGTGGTTGCTCACCCTAGTTTGGCTTGGTGACTGCTACTTGTTGGAACTTTGGCTTGAGGGCTCTTATCTTGGTTTTGTTGGATGTTTCTCTATTAATTAGCATAGGTCTGGTGCTTGCTCAAGTTTTCCCTAGTTTGGAGTTTGGATGGGTATTTGGATAATGGTTGTTGTTGGTGTTCTGACTTTGTTCTAGCCTCTCTCTTGGTTATTATGATTAGTCTATTATTGTTTTTGTTTGGTGGTTTTGTTGCTTGCTTGTTGCTGGTCAGTTGCTCTTTGTTTAATTGTGTAGGATCTAGAACTCTATGGACTACTGGCCTTGGATGTTTGCTTGTATCAAGTATGCTAGGATGGCTTTGATGTTACTCACCTCTTATCTCCGGTTGGTAGGATTACATATGATTGTAACACATTTTTATGAAGTTTGGATACTCATATGTATTATTTCCCCTTGAGATGATCCTAACTAAGCCTGAGTCTTCTCTTTCTTAGCTCTCTCTCCTTTTCCTCTCTTTATCCTTATGCTTTTTAGCTATGACTTTTGCCTTTGTAGTGTTTTGCATATTTCTTTTACAGGTTGGAACTTTATAAAGGGAATGGTCGTTACTCAGTCAACCCAAGTGCTATTGCTGTGGATATTGCTTATCTTGCTTTTTCAAAGGATTCATGAACTACTGCTGACTCATCCTTTTTATCATTTTTAGGATTTATTTTAGTCTTACTCTGTGTCCTTTTCTCTTATGATTTTTAGCTATTGTATTTGCTCTTTTGTTTTCATTTCTTTTTCTATTGTAATTAGATGGTGGTTTAGTTTTTTAAGTTTCTTGTAGCTATGAAAGTAGTAGAATTTTAGAGCTTTACTCCTATAAGGACATTGTATATTTTCCTTTTATGGTAATAAAATTCTAACATTCCTAAAAAAAAGCATAAACCTTAAACCCAAAACCCTATACAACCCTAAAACCTAAAACCCTAAAACATAAACCACAAACCTTAAACCCAAACCCTAAACCATAAACCCTAAATGCTAAACCCTAAACCCTAAATCTTAAAACCCTAAACCTTAAACCCTAAACTCTAAACTAACCTTGAACTCTAAAAACTAAACGTAAAATAAAAATAAAATAAACCTTAAAAAGAGAAATTATGAACTAAATAAAAACCTAAACCTAAAAAATAAACTTAAAAATAACTAAAATATAAAAACTAAACTCTAAACTTAAGAAAAAACATAAACCTAAAATAAACAAAATAAAACTAACTTAAACCTAAACTAAAATAAATAAAATCTAAACCTAAACTTAAAATAAACTAAACCTAAACCCTAAACTATATAAAATAAATAAATCCTAAACCTAAACTAAATAAAGAAAAATAAATCTAAAAATCTAAACCTAAACCTAAAATTAAATTAAAACATAAACTAAACTAAATAAAAGTAAAACTCAAACTAAAATAAATCAAAATAAAACTAAACTAAAATAAACTAATCTAAAACTAAACTTAAAATAAATTAAAATATACTAAACTAAAATAAATAAACCTAAAAACTAAACAAAATAAAAATAAAATAAACCTAAAATAAAATAAAATAAAATAAAATAAATAAACCTCAGTTTACTAATTTAAAAACTAAACTAAACCCTCCTACCCTAAACCCTAAAACCTAAACCCTAAAATAATAAACTACTAAATTTAGGCCCTAAATAACCAATAAACCTAACCAAACCCAACCACACCCTAAAAAACCCTAAACCCCAAACTCTAAACTAACTTGAACCCTAAACTAAACCTAAACTCTACCCCCCTAACTTTAAACCTAAACCCCAAAACCCCACCCTAAACCTAACCCTCACCCTAAACCCTAAAGCCAATACTAAATGCTAAACCCTAAATCCTAAATTCTAATCCACAAACTCTAAACTTATTTTCACCTTTTTTGGCTTGGGTTATGTTTTGATCTCTTGCTGGCTGGTGGTTGCAATCTTTGGTTCCTATCTTTGAGCCTGGGTTGGCTTAGTTTTTTTTTGGCTGGTGGTGGTCATCTTCTGCATTGTTACTCACGGTTCTTTGGTGGATGAGATGGTTTCTACTCTGGCTTTATTCTATTTTCTGCAATGGTTGATTTGTTGGCTCTCCTGTTGAACTCGTATTACTTTATGTTGGTTTTCATGGTTGAATGGATGGACTTTCTAGTGGGAACTGTTGTTGGTTGTTTCCATTTTAGGCAATCTTTTGGAGAATTTCCTAGCTACATTTTTGGGTTTTCCACCTAGTTCCTTGTTGTTTATGGCTAGATCCATCTTTTGGCTTAATTTTGTGTTTGGTTATCCTTCTAGGATTAGCCTCTGCTAGGTGCATTATTTGCAGCATGTTTTATGTCATTATTAGGCTTCCTGTCTAGTCAGTCTTTATTGCTGGGGAAGTTTGGTTTTCTAGTTGGTCCTGGCTAGCTACGGTTGTTGCCATTCTATGGTAGTTGTACTTCTTTTGGACCTCTATTATGTGGTGCTTTGTTGGATTTTTACTTTTCCTTAGCTTGTTGGGATGCTTCCTTTGTTAGCTTCTTATGATGGGCTGTTCATTGGTGGTTTCCTTATGGCTGTTTGATTTAGCTAGTTTGGTTGGAGGACTTTTAGTTGTCTTTAGAATCTTGGTTTGTTGAATTTTTTCTTGTTAGTCTGTTCCCTATTCTTGGACAATTTGCTAGAGCCTTCTATTATGTTGGTTGAACATTTGTTTATTCGTTTGGATTGGACTTTTTGGTTTTTGGCTATTGGTGCCTGCCTTGGGCAATGTTTTATGTGGTTGTTTTATCTTTTAGTGATTTGCAATAGCTATAGCTTATGTTTCCTTCAGTTGATGGTTTCATTTCTAAGCTATTTAGTCATTTATGGTTGCTCACCCTGGTTTGGCTTGGTGACTGCTACTTGTTGGGACTTTGGCTTGAGGGCTCTTATCTTGGTTTTGTTGGATGTTTCTCTATTAATTAGCATGGGTCTAGTGCTTGTTGATGGCTAGTTTTCCCTAATTTCAAGTTTGGATGGGTATTTGGATAATGGTTGTTATTGGTGTTCTGACTATGTTCTAGCCTCTATCTTGGTTATTGTGATTAGTATATTATTGTTTTTTTGGTGGTTTTGCTTCTAGATTGTTGCTAGCCGGTTGCTCTTTGATTAGTAGTGCAGGATCTGGAACTCTATGGACTGCTGGCCTTGGATGTTTGCTTGGATCAGGTATGCAGGCTATGAGGGCTTTGATGTTACTCACCTATTATCTCTAGTTGGTAGCATTACATAAGATTGTAACACTTCTTTATGAAGTTTGGATACTCATATGTATTATTTCCCCTTGAGTTGATCCTAACTAAGCCTGAGTCTTCTCTTTCTTTGCTCTCTCCTTTTCCTCTCTTTATCCTTAACCTTTTTAGCTATGACTTTTTCCTTTGTAGTGTTTACATATTTCTTTTATCGGTTGGAAATTTACAAAGGGAATGGTGGTTACTCAATCAACCCAAGTGCTATTGCTATGGATCTTGCTTATCTTGCTTTTTCAAAGGAATCATTAACTAGTGGTGACTCATCCTTTTTATTATTTTCAGGATTTGTTTTAGTCTTACTCTGTGTCCTTTTCTCTTATGATTTTTAGCTATTGTATTTGCTCTTTTATTTTCATTTCTTTTTCTAATGTACTTAGATGGTGGTTTAGTTTTTTAGGTTTCTTCTAGTGGTGAAAGTAGTAGAATTTTAGAGCTTTACCCCTTTAAGGACATTGTATATTTTCCTTTTATGGTACTAAAATTCTAACTTTCTCTAAAAAAAGCCTAAACCCTAAACCCTAAATCCTAGAAAACCCTAAAACCTAAAACCCTAAAACATAAATCACAACCTTAAACCACAATCCCAAACCCTAAACCCTAAACCCTAAAAGCTAAACCCTAAACCCTAAACCCTAATCTAGCCTTAAACCCTAAAAACCTTAAAGCCCAAACTAAAACCCTAAACCTAAACTATAAACTTGGTTTGTTGCATATAGTTGAAATCAAATGAAGAAATGTTGAATCTAAATTTATTCTCTATTAAAACCCTAACTAAATAAATTAAACTAAACTAACCTAAACTTAAACAAACTAACCTAAACCTAAACCTAAATTAACTAAACCCTAAACCCCACCTAAACCTAAACCTAAACCTACCCTAAATCAAACCTAAACCTTAAACAAACAAAATTAAACCTAAATTTAAACCCTAAATAAAACCCAATAAGCTAAACCTAAGACTAAACTAAATAAAACCTAAAAATAAAATAAATAAAAAAACTTAAACCAAAATAAAATAAAAAAATAAAATAAAAAATAAAAAAAATAAAAATTAAAAACTAAACTTAAACCTAATCATAAAAAAATAAGAAATAAAAACTAAACTAAAATAAAATAAATAAAAACCTAAACATAATTAAAAATAAAAAACTTAAATAAAATAAAAACTAAACCTAAAATAAAAATAAAATAAAATAAAAATTAAATATTAACATAAACCAAAAAAATAAACCTAAAAATAGATAAAAAATAAATCCTAAACCTAAAATAAAAATATAATAAACTAAAACCTAAACCTAAACCTAAAATAAAGTAAACCTAAACTCAATAAAATAAAATAAATTAAAAATAAATTGAAACCTAAACTAAAAAATAAAACTAAAAATAAACCTAAAATAAAAACCTAAAACCTAAACCTAAAAAAATAAAAGAAAAATCTAAACCTAAACCTAAAAATAAAAAATAAAACCAAAACCTAAAAAATAAAATAAAAGTAAAACTAAACTAAAAAATAAATCTAAACCTAAATTTAAAAAATAAACTAAAATAAAAAACATAAACTAAAATAAATAAACATAAAATAAATAAACTAAACTAAATAAAAAAAGCCTAAATAAAAATTAAAAAAATAAGATAAACTAAAATAAATAAAAAAATAAACTAAATAAACCTAAACTTACCACTTTGCTTAATTTAAAAAAATTAAAAAAATAGAAAAAACCCAATCCCTAAACCTTAAACCCTAAAACTAACCCTAAACCCTAAACCCTAAACCCTAAACCTACAACCCTAAACTCTAAACCCTAACCACTAAAACCCTAAACCCTACACCATAAACCCTAAACCCTAAAACCCACAACCCTATACGCTAAGCCCTAAACCTCAAACTAAACCTTAAACCTTAAACCCTAAACCCACTCTAGTTTTAAAGGGTGAAAGTTTGTGCCTTGAATTTTGGGATTAATCTTCCCCAAGGTAATGTCTCTCCTACCTAGAAAATTATTTACTAGATTAAACCTAATTATCACTACATTAAGGTTAACACTGATGGCTCAGTTTCTAATGGTTATTATGGTTGTGGTGGGATTTTGAGAGATCATTGTGGCAAGGTTTTCTCTACTTTTGCTGCCCCTTTAGAGCTTTATTATGTGTTATTTGTTGAGCTCAAAGGCTTTCATTCTTCTGAATAAAGTTTCCATCTACCCTTTAATTGTCTTTGTTGCTATCACATTGAAAGTGTTGATCATGTTTTTGTAAATGGCCCTATTATTGCTAAAATGTGGAATTGGTGTGATATTATTTTTAATACCTTCCATTTTAATGGTTCATATTTTATTATGCAACTTCTCCAAGCATGTTTCTCTCATACTTCTAAGAGTCATGTTAAAATTATTTAAGCTATTACTATTTTTTGGTATATTTGGATGGATAGAAATGATGCTAAGCATCGTAGTATTCTTATGAATTATCATCGTATTATTGCTAGAGCTAAATATAAAACTTTGTCTCTTTTCAAAGATAATCCTCTTACTCTAGCTTTAAAGGGTGCAAGTCTGTGACCTTGAATTTTGGGATTAATCTTCCCCCAAGTAATGTCTCTCCTACCCAAAAAATTATTTAATGGATTAAACCTAATTATCACTACATTAAGGTTAACACTGATGGCTTGGCTTATAATGGTTATTATGGCTGTGGTGGGATTTTCAGAGATCATTATGGCAAGGTT
Source organism: Cymbidium sinense (assembly GCA_021442155.1). Taxonomy (NCBI): domain Eukaryota; kingdom Viridiplantae; phylum Streptophyta; class Magnoliopsida; order Asparagales; family Orchidaceae; genus Cymbidium; species Cymbidium sinense. The sequence continues at coordinate 180,129,344 of CM038217.1, read as the reverse complement.
ATATCTGCTTTTGCTACCCCTTTAGAGCTTTATTTTGTGTTATTTTCTGAGCTCAAAGGCTTTCATCATGGCATTTCTATTTGTTCACAACCAGGTTTTCATAAGATCTAGTTTGAAGTTGATGCTCTCTTTCTTTTAGATTTACTCAAATCTGATGCTGATGGTAATGCTGAAGTGTATTATTTATTTAATCATACTAGGAGGCTTCTTATTAACATAGATTTTCAAATTTATCATATTTATAGGGAAGCCAACTCTTGTACTAACTTTCTTGCCAATTTGGGGGGCAAGTCTTCTTCTTTGCAAATGTTTTTTTTAATGATGACATACCTTTCCTTTTAAGGGATCTTGTGAATCTAGATAAAATTAGTTTGCCTTATGTTAGAAGCTTTTAGGCTTTTTTTCCTCTTGTGTGGCTTTGGCTTTCCTCTTGTTATTGGTTTTGAATATTTCTAGCTTTCTCTTTTGCTGGTTTGTCTTGATTTTTTTCTTCACCTTAACCTACTTTTATTTTCTAGTTTGGTTTCTTCCAATTCTTTAAATAGGTTGGGGTTGTCTTTCCATTTATTGGATTTTTGCTATTATTTTTACTTTCTGGTTTATTTTTTCTCCCAACCTGATAGAGGTGTTTGCAGTTGGTGGAGGCTATTGGATTTTGCTTGTCTTCTTGTTGGTGTGGTTCTCTTTATTGGTTGGATCGCTCTACAGCCTATTTTATTTGATGGTTTATTATTTGTAGGTGTTGCCTAGCTATGGGTTTTTTTTCCTTTCTGGGTGTTGCTCATGCTATTTTTGTGACCTTCCTGCTATAGTTGGCTATTTTGTGTCCTTGTTGTTTGCTGATCAGGATGGTTTTTCTAGTTGCTTTGGTTATCCTTTCTCTCTTGGTTTTGCTCCCGCTGCAAAGAGGAGTTGTGTGACCTTGAGGGTTCTTTGTTTTTTTGTTGTAGCTTGAAGAACTGTTGTCCTGTGGCTATCTACCCTTCCTTTAGTGCAATTCTGGATGAGTGTAAGGTTAGATGCTTCTGGATTATTATATCTTCTAAATGTTGGGTGTGGGTTCTATTTTTAATTTTGTTTTGAACCGGATAGCAAACTATGGGTTGGATGTTTTTTGCACTTGGCTGATGATGACTTTATTGGGGTTCTTATTTGCGGCTATATCTGGTTGTTGGATTATTTGTGATTCTAAAGGCTTTTACTTTTTCTATTTTTGGATACTGTATCTAGCTGTTTAAACTAGATTCTCTTGTCCTTGGATTTAGATTGGTGGTTGCTGCCTATGGCTTTCCCTTGGGATTTTTTTAGTGTTTGTGTGACTCGATAAGTCTTTCTATCTTTCATCCTGATGGTTCAAAGTCTAATGATCTAAATCTTTGGCTGTCTTGGTGGCTCGCAGGGTGGACTGCCTTGCTCGCTGCTTGGATTAGGTGCTCTAGCTGGATGGTTTGGCCAAAAGAGTATCTTTTTTATTATAATTTTACTGATCTTTTCAAGTCTATGTTTGGAAATGGATACTTACTTTCCCATTCTTCTCTTTTGGTTTCTATTTGCTGGGATTTTCATTTCTAAACTGTGGCTGAACCTCTACCCTTTCCTATTTGGAGGGTTTCCTTGTTTGCTAATAATCTTGATGTTAGTCTTACTGTTCCTCTGGATATTATTGTTTCTATATCTTTGCATGTTCTTATTATGAATGACCTTTTCAACTATGGTCCTACTTTTGCCTTTGTTTGGTCTATTCTCAGTCTTTCATCCCATATTGTGAGGTTTGCTCCTAGCAACTGTGTTAGAAATTTATTGTAGTGGCTTTGGTTGTGCTCCATCTAGTCTGAAGCTTTCCTGATGGGTTACCTCCTTATCTCCTTTAGATTTTATATGGTTTTATGGTTATATTTGCTATTTGAAGTTTTATACAGGTTTTTTCGATGATCGTCATTGGATAAGGTGCTACAAGAGATCTCTGGTACATGTTGGGAGACTTTTAAAGGATTGTGCTTGTTTCAAAAGGAGTAGAGGAAGTTTGCTATCAATTTAAGGATTATTTTTTGTGGATTTATGTTTCTTTTTATTAGCTAACTTTCATTATCTATTATATTAGCTAGGGGGCTTCTCTCCTTAGGACTTTGTGTAGCTCTTTGAACATTAACTTAGAGTTTTGCCCCCTCTAAGGACTTTGTAAAATTTCCCAACTTGCAAAAAAAAAAACCCTAAAATCCCTAAAACCATAAGAATCTAAACTATAAACCAAGCCCTAAACCAAACCCACTAAACCTAAATAAACCCTAAACCCTAAACCCTAAAAAGCAAAACCTAAACCATAAAATCATAAACCCTAAACCCTAAACCCTAAACCCTGAAAACCTAAACCTAAAATAAATAAAACCTAAAAATAAAATAAATAAAAAAACCTAAACCAAAATAAAATAAGAACATAAACTAAAACCTAAATTTAAACCTAAACCAAAAAAGAAAAAAAACAAAACCAAAATAAAATAAATAAAAATCCTAACTGAACTAAAAAAATTAAAAAAATCTAACTAAAATAAAACTAAACATAAAATAAAAATAAAATAAACCTAAAAAAAATAGAATGAAAACTAAATAAAAATCTAAACCTAGATAATAAACTTTAAAATAAAACATAAATATAAAAAAATAAAACATAAACCCTCAACTAAAAAAAAACATAAACCTAAAATATAAATAAAAAAATGTAAACCTAAACGAAAATAAGCTAAACTAAAATAAATAAACCGTAAACCTAAACCTAAAATAAACTAAACCTAAACCTAAACTAAATAAAATAAAATAAACTAAAAATAAACATAAACCTAAAGAAAAAAATAAAACCTAAAAATAAACCAAAAATAAAATAAAAGCCTAAACCTAAACCTAAAATTAAAAAATAAACCTAAGAAATAAAATAAAAATAATACTAGACTAAAAAAATAAACATAAATCTAAAAAATAAATTAAAATAAAATAAAAACCTAAACTAAAATAAATAAACCTAAAATAAATAAACTAAGCCAATGAAAAATAAAAATAAACTAAATCAAAATAAAAATTAAATAAACTAAAATAAATAAAACATAAACTAAATAAACCTAAATCTACTAGTTTACTTAATTTAAAAAGAAAACTTAAAAAACATCCTAAGCCCTAAAACTAACCCTAAACCTACAACCGTAAACCCTAAACCCTAAATCCACAAACCCTAAACCCTAAACCTAAACTATAAAACTAAATCCTAACTGTCAGAAAACCTAAACCTAAACCCTAAACCCTAAACCAACCTCAAACCTAAATCAAAACCTAACCTTAACCCAAGCTAAAAAAACCTACAACCCTAAACCCTAAACCCTAATCCCCAAACCCTAAACCATAATGTGAGTCACTATAGCACCAACAAAACATTTTCATTATTTTTTATTAGTTTTCATTGTTTTTATATATTTTTCCTACTAACAAAACATTTTCATTATTTTTTATAATGCAATATGATGCATGAAATACTGCATTCAAACCTTTATCACAAAATTGACTAATAGAAATTAAATTAATCCTTCTCTAGAAAAACTTTATCTAAAGTGATAGAATTCTTACAAATAGAACCAATGCCAAGGATCTTTCCCTTTACATTATCTCCATATGTAACAAATCCTCCATCACTTGATTCTAAAGTTGTGAATTTATCTTTATCTCTCATCATATGTCTTGAACATCCACTGTCCAAGAACCACATGCTTTCTTTGATTTTGCTTTGAAGGCATTCCTATAAAGAAACTCACATGTTAACTTTTGGAACCCAAACATGTTTGGGTCCACATTCAACATTTGAATCAAGATATCTATGGTTTGTGTAGTGCTTGTACCTTGGTACCCATGCATAAGATGATTGCTTAGTGTTTTGTAATTTACATGCATAGCAATCAAATGAAATATGCCCCTTTCTATCACAATAGTTGCACCAAACATTAGTGTTTTCATATGACTTAACACTGTAATTATAAGGTCTATGAGTGGGATGTGTATGATGCAAACAATTTTTATTAAATGTTTTTCTTGAAGAAGTATTATAATGAACTTCTGATTTCAAACATAATTCTAATCTTGCTTTTAACAAGATATTCTCTCTTTCAAGTTTACATACAAATAAAGAACAATTTAATTAAGAAGTATTTTTACTTTTTAAATTATCACATTCATTTTTTAAATCACAAAAATGCATATCTAAATTTTTATGTTCTTTTTCTAACGTTTTATATTTTCTTTTTAATTTTTTATATTCAATAACTAAATCATTAAAAGCATCATCTAATTCACCATAAGATATATCATTACATACCTCTTGAGAATTTAAGTTAGATTCTCCATTTGCCATAAGACATATGTTGACCTCTTCATCAGATGAGCAAGTACTTGATTCATTTGAATCTCGATTGGCCCATAAAGCCATCTTCTTCTTATGGTACTTTTTCTCCTCCATATTTTTTCTTCTTTTCACATCAATCTCTTTCTTCTTTGATTTAGCAAGTTCTAGACAATCACCTCTTAGGTGTCCAAGATTTTTACAATGGTAGCAAATGATCCCTTCACATGAAGGAAATTTTTTAGTTTGAAATTTATAGTTTTTAGAATTTTTATACCTTTGATTCTTTTTGCTTAGCAAGTTCCCAAACCTTTTGGAAAGCATGACCACCTCATGACTATCACCATTCGAGCTTGAGGTGTTATGCTCATCATTATCATCAACTTGTAATGCAATGGATTTTTTTTCTCCTTCTCCCTTTTTGCTGAGTTAACCATCTTATCCCTTTGAGCAAGAACCTGTTCATGTGCTATCAAAGAACCCAAAAGTTGATCAAGTGGATAAGTAGATAAATCCTTAGCTTCACCAATAGCTGTTACTTTAGCTTCCCATTCTTTTGGAAGGCATCTAAGAATCTTATAGACTAAGTCTTGATTCCTATATGTTTTTCCAAGAGAATGCAATGTGTTAATTATTTTCATGAATCTAGTATACATATCTGAAATAGATTCAGAAGGAGACATATGAAATAACTTATATTCATGAATAAGTCTATTTATGTGAGCATCTTTAACTTCACTAGTTCCTTCATAAGTTATAATGAGTTTATCCCATATTTCTTTTGCTATACCTAACATAGAAATTTTCATGTAATCATCAGGTAAAAAAGCAAAATGTAAAGTATTACAAGCCCTAGCATTTAATTCATCAAGTTCTCTTTCAACTACAGACCATTCCTCAGAAGGTTTTTCTACTTTAATTCCATTTATTTGTACTGTGGTTCTATGATATTGATGTGTCAGCATATACCACATCCATGCATCTTGATCTCTTAAAAATGAACTAATTCTATTTTTCCAATAGTCCAATGGTACATTATCTAAAAGTGGAGGTCTATGAGTGGATTGTCCCTCTAGTAGTGATCCCTTTGGGAAACCTTACATAGTGTGAAAAGATCTACTCTTGGATGTTAAGAGCAGCTCATAAAGAGTCTATGCATAATAGATAACAAATATTAAAAATTTTAAAATTGAAATCTTAAATTTTAAGTATTAGTAAAAAATTAATTTTTTATTTTATAATGACAAGATACAATTCTTAATGCAACAAAAATAAAAGTACTATAAAGTAAAGAGAGACAATATGCACACAATTTTTATGTGGTTTGGCCAAACCCCAAAGGGACGCCCACTAGTCACCCTGCTAATAATCCACTAAATGCAAAAATAGCTTACAAATAGTACTCTCCTATAATGAGGAGAGTACAACCCCTATAACAATAGGTACTCTCCTACAAAGGGGCGAGTACAATAACAATATAAATTTTATAGCACAAAAAGAAAAATAAAAAAATAATAAATTTTGATAAAATAAATCTCTCACAAATACACCAAGCTATTCAATTCAAAAAATGATCTCACAACTTATAAACAATCACTTACAACTTAGAAATTTTGCAAGATAAAATGCTCACTTAATATTGATAAGAAATAGTAAAATAAATATCTTAAAGTGATCTTACTAAGATGTTTATGTTATTACAATTTGTAGACTAATATAAAAAATTTTCAAAATAAATTCACAGTGTTCTTTTGCATAATAAAATAAATTTCAACTAGGAATAATTTGTTTTCTTTTAACCAAAAAGATTCTTTCAATTAAAGCTAATGATCACAAAATACTTAAATAAAATGAGTACATCATAGATCTAAGTAGGCTAGTAAGCTTTTAAATAAAAAGAGAGATCTAGCAAATATGAAAATAATTTCAGCATAATAATTTAATTTAAAATGCTTAAAATATACTTCTAAAATAGATCTAAGAATGAATGATCTTTTAAAATGAGATTAATGAAGAAATATTTCTAGAAAAAAAAAAAAATTTGTAGGAAGTTAAAAATTTCAATAAGTTGAAATAGATCCTACAAACTATAACAACAGTTTTTCACAAAAAAAATAATTGAGAAACTTTGATGTGAAAAACAATGTCCAAAGACTAATCCACCAAAGAGTATAAATTGGAAAGAATAAATAGATGGTGAAAATAGCATGAACAACTAAAAAGGATTAAGATCAAGAAAACAAACTCAAGTAATTTGGGAAAGCTTGCTTAGTTGAAGATGCTGAAGCTTCCAAACCAAGGATTTGATGTTGTAATATTTGGAGAACACTTGGAAGGAAAATTGAAAAAAATTTCTCTTAGATTTGCTGGAGGGATTTTGAATTTTGAATGAGGAATGCTTTCATGAAGAGAATGAGGGCTATTTATAGGCAAGAATGTCATTTTAAATTATTTCAAGAAAATATATTATTCTAACCTCATGTTATCATGTGATAATTTAATATTCAATAAAAATATAATTTATATTAAATAAATATTAAATTAAAGTAACCAAAATTTGACTCTTCACATGGGCAAGTAAAAAATAATCAAATATGACTCTTAATATATTCAAAGCATGTAGCATGCATTCATTATTAAAATCAGCTAATGTTTGAAAAGTCATAATAAATTCAATTTTAATCAAACCTGGGTCATGTGTCCTATCAAATTAAAGGAAAAAAAATCCAAGGAATCCATTAGAGATGAAATCAGATATAAATTCCTTGATTTTAAAATGACTTTGGCTAAAATACAAAATTTCATATATTTTATTAATTTTGACATGTGATATTTTAATATTATGATATAATTTATATATAATCATACATATGTTAGTTATCATATAACCATCAAGTTAAATTAAAATATTTAATTATTAATAATTACACTTATCATTATCATTTATTAATAATGCTATGTATGAAACATATAATTGAATGTTAATTAGATAGAGATTTATATAAATTAACCTCATTAAAATAATATGTTAAGTTGTGAGCAAATTGATTCATGCCAATGAGAAATATTATATTTTGAGCTTCATTTATCCAATTTGATCTATCTTTCATTCTTCTACTCTTGCAATTTCCTCAAACATATTATGAGATGTATTGGATATGTAATTAGCAATTGATATATCAAATACATAAAACATTCATTAGAACATCCAAACATTCATTTGTTATCATCAAAATTGATCGGATTGAACATGAGGCTCATTAGCCACAATCTCCCCTTTTGATGATGACAAACTAATATGGTATTGATTTTGATGGAGGTGCAAATTGACCTTTCATCATAGTTTTGAAAAAATCTCTTCTAAAAAAATTTATGCACAAGAGATGAATAATGTTGCTCCCTAGATGTATGCATAGACTTAATACTAACCAACATTTTACTCTTCCCCTTTTTGACAATATCAAAAGTGAGAAGAAGCTACATACAATTTTAAATATTAGGATCTAACATTCCAAGCATGCATCTTAAATTATAAAAAATATTCTTCTGGTAAGGGTTTGGTAAAAATATCTGCAATTTCTATATCGATACTAATGAAATTAATATTAACATGACCTTTCAAAACATGATCCCTAATAAAATGATGTCTAATTTCTATATGCTTGGTGAGTGTTGATAGGATTTTTGGTCAAACTAATAGCACTAGTATTGTCACACCGAACTAGAATGTGATCTGCTTAATACCAAAATCTTCTAATTATTGCTTTAACCAAAGGACGACCAACACAACTACCACTATGTACTACCTAGTGGATAAAGCTACAAAATTTTGTTTCCTAGATAACCAAGACACAAGTGATGATCCTAAAAAATGACATGTGTCTGATGTGCTTTTTCTATCTACTTTGTATCTCGCAAAATCAACATCGGAATAAGAAACCAAATCACATGATAAAGAATTTTTAGGATACCATAAACCTAACCTAATAGTGCCTATTAAATACCGAAAGATGCTTGACGCTATTAAATGAGATTCTTTTGGCCTAAAAAAATGAGCACACAACAAAAAATAGCAAATATAATATCGCCTCTAGAAGCAAAAGTGAACCTATCATACTCCTATAAAGTTTTGATAAAAGATTTTCCTAATTCATCTAAATCCAATTTTGTAGATGGGCTCATAAGAGTTTTACTAGATTTAAATCTTTTCATGTCAAACCTCTCAAGCAATTCATTGAAGATAGATGAATGTGTCTCTTTGTTGTTGCTTCACTTGAAGACCTAAGAAAAAATTAAGTTCTCCCATCATACTCATTTCAAACTCTTTAGACATCAAAGATGAGAACTCATGGCATAAAGATTCATTTGTACTTCCAAATAATATATCATCTACATACACTTGTACCATAATCAAATCATCATCTATGCTCTTAAGGAATAAGGTGGTATCTACTCTACCCTTTCTAAATCCATGATCTATCAAAAGTTACTTAACCTATCATACCAAGAGAGCCTTTTAAACCATATATTTCTTTAATTTATACACATGATTTGGACAATCAAGGCTCTCAAATCCAGGTGGTTGCTCTACAAATACATTTTGGTCAATAAATCCATTCAAAAATGCACTTTGACATCCATTTGAAAAAGTTTAAAATCCCTAAAATAAGCATAAGCAATGAGTAACCTGATAGCTTCTAGTCTTTTGTGAAAAAGATTCTTCAAAATCTATACCTTCAACTTGTGTGTACCCTTGTGCAACTAACCTAGCTTTATTTCTAATAATACAACCTGAATCATCTAGCTTATTCCTAAAGACCCATTTTGTTCCAATGACATTTTGATCTTGGGGTCTTGGGACTAATTCCCAAACATCATTTCTTACAAATTGATTCAACTCCTCTCCATAACAATAATCCAAAAAATTATCATTTAATGCTTCTTCTAAATTTTAGGTTCAACCTAAAAAATGCTAAATGATCTACAACCTCTCTACTATGTCTTCGGTCATAACTCCTTTTGAAGGATCTCCTATAATTAGTTCCTTTGGATGATTTTATTATATTACCATTCTTTAGGAAATGAATCATCCACATCATCTTCTAAAGATATTTTCTTAAAATTATCAATCTCTTCATCAATTCATTCTTTGGATCAATTAAATTTTCATCATAACATTGATTCTTCTACAATCATTTTATCTTATTGAAAACTCTATAAGCTCTACTAGAAAGAGAGTATCCTAAGAAAATACCATCATCGATTTGCAAATCAAACTTACCTAAATGCTCTTTCCATTATTCAAAATAAAGCATTTACATCCAACTACATGAAAGTGTTCAATCTTAGGCTTCTTTCCAAAAAAAAATTAACAGGGTGTCTTCTTCAAAATTGGTCTAAAATAGATCCTATTTATCACATAACATGCAATATTTCTCGCCCAAAAAATATTTTGGCAATTTATACTCATCAAGCATTCTACTTAATTCAATTAATATTCTATTTTTTCTCTACTACTCCATTTTGTTGGGGAGTTCTAGTGCAGAAAATTATGTCTAATCCCATGTTCATCACAATAATCCTCAAATAATTTATTTTCAAATTCGCCACCATGATCGCTTTGAACCCTATTAATCAAAAGGCCTTGTTCTCTTTGAATATTTTTAGAAAACTTTCTAAACTCACCAAAAAACATCATCCTTGTAAGTTACAAATAAAACCCAAGTATATCTAGAGAAATCATCAACAATCACAAAACCATAATTTTTTCCACCTAAGCTAGTGCTAATAGACCAAATAAATCCATGTAATAATTCTAGAGGTCTAGAAGTAGAAACAATATTTTACTTTTAAATGAGCTTCTAGAATGCTTACATGAATACATGCATCACAAACATAGTTTGAATAAAATTTAATTTAGAAATCCAACTACTAAATCAAGTTTAGTAATTTTATTAAGTGTGTGCATGTTAATATGACATAGTCTCTATGCCATAACCATATATCATCATGAGTGCTTTAAAACAAAGTAAAATTCAAAAAGCTATCTAAATCAATGACATAAATATTTTATATATTTTTCCTACTAACAAAACATTTTCATTATTTTTATAATGTAATATGATGAAATACTACATTCAAACCTTTATCACAAAATTGACTAATAGAAATTAAATTATGTTTTAATCCTTCTACTAGAAAAAACTTTATCTAAAGTGATAAAATTCTTACAAATAGAACCAATGCCAAGGATCTTTCCCTTTACATTATCTACATATGTGACAAATCCTCCATCACTTGATTCTAAAGTTGTGAATTTATCTTTATCTCTTGTAATATGTCTTGAACATCCACTGTCCAAGTACCACATGCCTTCTTTGATTTTTCTTTGAAGGCATTCCTACAAAAGAAACTCACATGTTAACTTTTGGAACCCAAACATGTTTGGGTCCACATTCAACATTTAAAGCAAGATATCTAGCATGCGGTTTGTGTAGTGCTTGTACCTTTTGGTACCCAACATAAGATGATTGCTTAGTGTTTTGTAATTTACGCATAGCAATCAAATGAAATATGCCCCTTTCTTATCACAATAGTTGCACCAAACATTAGTGTTTGCATATGACATATGTAATTAGAAGATATATGAGTGCGATGTATGATGCAAATAATTTTATTAAATGTTTTTCTTGAAGAAGTATTATAATGAACTTGTGATTTCAAACATAATTCTAATCTTGCTTTTAACAAGATATTCTCTCTTTCAAGTTTACATACAAGTAAGGAACAATTTAATAAAGAAGTATTTTTACTTTTTAAATTATAACATTCATATTTTAAATCACAAAATGCATATCTAAATTTTTATGTTCTTTTCTAAGTTTTGTATTTTCTTTTAATTTTTATATTCAATAACTAACTCACTAAAAGCATCATCTAATTCATCATAAGATATATCATTACATACCTCTTGAGAATCTAAATTAGATTCTCCATTTTCCATAAGACATATGTTGACCTCTTCATTGATGAGCAAGTACTTGATTCATTGAATCTGATTGGCCCATATCTTCTTCTTCTTATGGTACTTTTTATCCTTCATATTTTTCTTCTTTTCACATCAATCTCTTTATTCTTTGATTCAACAAGTTCGACAATCACCTCTTATGTGTCCAGCTTTTACAATGGTATAAATGATCCCTTCTGTAAAAAATTTTTAGTTTGAAATTTATAGTTTTTAGAATTTTTATACCTTTGATTCTTTTTGTTTAGCAAGTTCCCAAGCCTTTTGGAAACCATGACCACCTCATCACTATCACCATCTGAGCTTGAGGTGTTATGCTCATCATTATTATCAACTTGTAATGTAATGGCTTTTCCTTTCTCCTTCCCCCTTTTTGCTGAGTTATCCATCTTATCCCTTTGAGCAAAAACCAATTCATGTGCTATCAAAGAACCCAAAAGCTGATCAAGTGGATAAGTAGATAAATCCTTAGCTTCATTAATAGCTGTTACTTTAGCTTCCCATTCTTTTGGAAGACATCTAAGAATCTTTTAGACTAAGTCTTGATTCCTATATGTTTTTTCAAGAGAATGCAATGTGTTAATTATTTTCATGAATTTAGTATACATATTAGAAATAGATTCAGAAGGAGACATATGAAATAACTCATATTCATGAATAAGTCTATTTATGTGAGCATCTTTAACTTTACTAGTTCCTTCATAAGTTATAATAAGTTTATCCCATATTTCTTTTGCTATACTTAACATAGAAATTTTCAATCATGTGTAATAAAGCACAATGTAAAGTATTACAAGCCCATCATTTAATTCATCAAGTTCTCTTCAACTACGCACATTCCTTAAAAGGTTTTTCTACTCCATTTAATTCTACCGTGGTTCTATGATATTGTCAACATATACCACATATGCCTTGACCTCTTAAAAATGTAATTCTATTTTTCCAAGCCAAATGGTACACTATCTAAAAGTGGAGGTCTATGAGTGGATTGTCCTCCGTAGTGAACCCTTTGGGAAACCTTCCATAGAAAAGATCTACTCTTGGATGTTAAGCCAATAAAAGAGCCTAGGCTCATATACCAAGAGTCACTATACCCAATAAGTGTATTTGAAATTATATTAAAATTTTAAACTGAAATCTTAAATTTTAAGTTTTAGTAAAAAAATTAATTTTTGATTTTATAATGACAAGATACAATTTTTAGTGCAGCAAATATAAAAGTACAGTAAAATAAAGAGAGACAATAGGCATAATTTTACTGGTTAAACCCCAAAAAATAGCCTACGCCCATCTAATCCACTTAAATGCAAAAATAGCTTAGATAGTACTTCATAACTAAACCCCCAATAATATGTATTTTTCTATAAAGCAGTACAATCAAATAAATTTTAAACAAAAAGAAAAATACAAAATAATAAATTTTGATAAAATAATTCTCTCACAAATACACCAAGCTATCCAATTCAAAAAATGATCTCACAACTTATAAATGATCACTTACAACTTAAAAATTTTAGTAAGATAAAATGCTCACTTAATATTGATAAGAAATAATAAAATAAATATCTTAACGTGATCTTACTAAGATGTTTATGTTGTTACAATTTGTAGACTAATATAAAAATTATTTCAAAATAAATTCACAAAGTTCTTTTGCACAATAAGATAAATTTCAACAAGGAATAATTTATTTTATTTTAACCAAAATGATTCTTTCAATTAAAGCTAATGATCACAAAATACTTAAATAAAATGAGTATATGATAGATCTAAGTAGGCTAGTAAGCTTTTAAATAAAAAGAGAGATCTAGCAAATATGAAAATAATTTCAGCATAATAATCTAATTTAAAATGCTTAAAATATACTTCTAAAATAGATATAAGAATAAATAATCTTTCAAAATGATATTAATGAAGAAATATTTCAAGAAACCAAAAGAAATTTGTAGGAAGTTAAAAATTTCAACAAGTTGAAATCGATCTTACAAACTATCACAAGAGTTTTTCACAAAAAAAAATGATTGAGAAACTTTGATGTGAAAAATAATGTCCAAAGACTAATCCACCAAAGAGTATAAATTGGAAAGAATAAATAGATGGTGAAAATAGCATGAACAACTAAAAAGGATTAAGATCAAGAAAACAAACTCAAGTAATTTGAGAAAGGTTGCTTAGAAGATGTTGAAGCTTCCAAACCAAGGATTTGATCTTGCAATATTTGGAGAACACTTGGAAGGAAAATCTAAAATTTTCTCTTAGATTTAGAGGATTTTGAATTTTGAATGAGTAATGCTTTCATGAAGAGAATGAGGGCTATTTATAGGCAAGAATGTCATTTTAAATTATTTCAAAAAAATATATTATTCTAACCTCATCTTATCATGTGATAATTTAATATTCAATAAAAATATAATTTATATTAAATAAATATTAAATTAAAGTAGCCAAAATTTGCCTATTCACATGGGAAGTAAAAAATAATCAAATATGGCTAATATATTCAAAGCATGTAGCATGCATTAAAATAAAATCTAATGTTTGTTTAATAAATTTAATTTTAATCAAATGTACCTATCAAATTAAAGGAAAAAAATCCAAGGAATCCATTAGAGATGAAATCATATAAATTCCTTGATTATAAAATGACTTTAAAATATAAAATTTCTTATTTTTATTAATTTTGATATTTAAATATTATGATAATTTATATATAATCATACATATGTTAGTTATCATATAACCATCAAATTAAATTAAAATATTTAATTATATTAAGTAAATAAAATAATTACACTTAATAGTCATTATCATTTATTATTTTGATAATTCAAATGCTATAAACATATAATTGAATATTAATTAGATAGAGATTTATATAAATTAACCTCAAAATAATATGTTAAGTTGTGAGCAAATTGATTCATGCCAATGAATAAATGCATATAACCTAAAATATTATATTTGAGCTTCATTTATCCAATTTGATCTATCTTTCATTCTCTTTGCAATTTCCTCAAACATATTATGATATGTAAATAACATATATTAAAATACATAAAAAATATTCATTAAAACATCCAAGCATTCATTTGTTATCATCAAAATTGATCGGATTGAACATGAGGCTCATTAAGCCAACACCTAAACCTAAAAATCTAAACTTAAATTAAATAAAACATAAAAATAAAATAAATAAATAAATCTAAACATAAATAAAATAAAATAAAAACCTCAACTAAAACCTAAGCCTAAACCTAAACCCAAACCCTAAACCACAAACCCTTGTAAGGTGGTGGTCATAGTGGTTAAGGTGGAGGAGCTGAGGTTACAACCGTGGTGGCGAGGGAGAGATCGAAAATAAAATCTTACCTAAAAGAAACTAAAGCATAATCTAAATTAAACATGTCTTTAGAGAGACATCTCTAGTTTTTTTGATTTGCTCTATCTTTTTTTTGTATCAATGTCATCTAGAAAACTTGATATATTTTGAGAAAATCGAAAGAAGAAATGTTGAATCTAAATTTATTCTCTATTAAAAAAAATCAAAAACCAAAAATCCTAAACCCTAAACCCTAAAAACTATAAACCCTAAGGCCTAAACACTAAACCTTAAACCTAAACCCTAACCCTAGACCCTAAACCCTAAAACCCTCAGTCTTAAACCCTAAACCCTAAACCATAAACCCTAAAAACCTAAACCTAAACTAAATAAAACCTAAAAATAAAATAAATAAATAAAATAAAAACATAAACTAAAACCTAAACCTAAAACAAAAATAAAAAATAAAAACTAAAATAAAATAAATAAACCTAAACTAAACTATAAAATAAAACTTAAATAAAATAAAACTAAACATAAAAAGTAAAATAAACTTAAAATTATAAAATAAGAAATAAATAAAATCCTAAACCTAAATAATAAACCTTAAAAAAACCTAAAAATAAATAAAAAATAAAACCTAAACCTTAAATTAAAAAAAAACTTAAACAAAAAATAAAAATTAAAAAAACTGAAATGTAAATTAAAATGAACTAACTAAAATAAATAAAACCTAAACCCAAACCTAAAATAAACTAAACATAAACCTAACGCAAAACTAAACAAAATAAAATAAACTAAAAATAAACCCAAACCTAAACAAAAAAGTAAATACTAAAAATAAATCAAAAATAAAATAAAAGACTAAACCTAAACCTAAAAATATAAAAAAAAACCTAAACTTAAAAAAATTAAAATTAAAACTAAACTAAAAAATAAACCAAAACCTAAACCTAAATCTAAAAAATAAACTAAAATGAAAAACCTAAACTAAAACAAAAACCTTTAACTAAAATAAAAGCTAAATTAAATAATCCTAAATAAAATAAAAATAAACTAAATAAACTAAACCTACTAGTTGCTTTAATTAAAAATATAATAAAAAATAAATAAATAAATAATAAATATAAACTAAAAACTAAATAAACTAAACTAAACCTAAACTAAATTTAAACTTAAAATAAACCCTAAACTAAACTAAACCTAAACCCTAAACCTAAACTAAACCCTAAACCTAACTAAACCTAAGCCTAAACCCTAAACTAAACCAGAAACCCTAAACCCTAAACCTAAACCCTAAACCCTAAACCTTAAAACCAACAACCCGAAATCTAAACCCTAAACCCCAGACCATAAACCCTAAACCTAAACCTTAAACCCTAAATCGTAAAACCCGAAAAACATAAAAACCTAAACCTAAACTAAATAAAACCTAAAAAATAAATAAATATAAAAACATAAGCCTAAATAAAATAAAATAAACTAAAAAAATAAAATCCTAAACCTAAAAATAAAATAAAATAAATAATAAAAACTAAATTGATTTGTAATAAATAAAAAACCCAAACTAAACTGAAAAATAAATAAACCTAAAAATAAAAAAACTTAAATAAAATAAAAACTAAACAAAATAAAAATAAAATGAACCTAAAATAAAATAAATTAAAAATAAATTTACCTAAACCTAAAAACATAAACATAAAAATAAAACCTAAACCCTAAACTAAAAAAAAAAACTAAATGAAAAATAAACAAAAAAAACCTAAATGTAAACTAAATTAAATAAAACCTAAACCTAAACCAAAATAGTCTAAACAAACCTAAATAAAATAAATAAACTAAAATAAACCTAAAAAAAAATTAAACTAAAATTAAACCTAAAGAAAATGATAAAACCTAAACCTAAAAAAAAACCTAAACCTAAACT
This sequence comes from Cymbidium sinense, assembly GCA_021442155.1. Lineage (NCBI taxonomy): Eukaryota > Viridiplantae > Streptophyta > Magnoliopsida > Asparagales > Orchidaceae > Cymbidium > Cymbidium sinense. The sequence goes on along the minus strand of CM038217.1, from coordinate 180,112,699 downwards.
TAAAAATAAAAATAATAATCTAAACCTAAACGATAAAATAAAAATCAAACTAAACTAAAAAATAAACATAAACCTAAACCTAAACCTAAAAATAAACTAAAGTAGAAAACCTAAACTAAAATAAATAAACCTAAAATAAATAAATAAAACTAAATAAATATAAAAACTAAGCCTAAATATAAATAAAAAATAAAATAAACAAAAATAAATAAAAAATAAAGTAAATAAACTAAATAAACCTAAACTTACCAATTTACTTAATTTAAAAAAACCCTAAACCCTAAAACCCAAACCCTAAACCATAAACCCTAAACCCTAAACCCTAAAACTAACCCTAAATCATAAACCCTAAACTTACAACCGTAAACCTACAACCCCATACCCTAAACCCTAAAACTATAAATAAACCATATAACAACCTAAACTAAACCCAATTAAACTAACTATCCAAACGCTAAACTATAAATCATAAACCCTAAACTAAAATAAACCCTAAACCTAAAGCCTAAAATAAACCCTAAACTAACTTAAACCTAAAGCCCTAAACCCTAAACCCTAAAACTTAAAACCTAATCTAAAGCCAAACAATAAACTAAATCAGAAACCTAAACCCTAAAAACCCAAACCCTAAAATAAACCCTAAACAAATAATTCTAAACCCAAAACCCTAAACCCTAAAAACCTAAAAATCTAAACCTAAACTAAATAAAACCTAAAAGTAAAATAAATAAATAAACCTAAACCATAATAAAATAAAAATAATAAAAAAAGTTAAACTAAAATGTAAACCTAAAGCTAAAAACCTAAATGAAATAAAACCTAAAAATAAAATAAATAAAAAAACCTAAACCTAAATAATAATAATAATAAAATAAAATAAAATTTTTAACTAAAACCTAAACTTAAACAAAAAATATATAATAAAATAAGCAAATAAAATTAAATTAAAAAAAAATAAAAAATCTTAACTAAACTTAAAAAAAATAAAATAAACCTAAGAATAAAAAATCCAAATTAAATAAAAACTAAATGTAAAACAAAAATAAAATAAACCTAAAATAAAATAAAATAAAAACTAAGTAACAACCTAAACCTAGAAGGTAAACCTAAAATTAAAAACTAAAAATAAATAAACAATAAAACCTAAATCCTAAAAAAACATATACCTAAAGTAAAAAATAAATTAAACAAAATAAAATAAACCTAAACCTAAATAAAATAAACTAAACTAAAACAAATAAAACCTAAGCGTAAACCTAAACCTAAAATAAATTAAATAAAATAAACTAAAAATTAACAAAACCTTAATTAAAAAATAAAATATAAAAATAAACCTCAAATAGAAACCTAAAACCTAAACCAAAATAAAAAAATAAAATAAGAAACTAAACCTAAACCTAAAACTAAAAAATTAAACCTAAACCTAAAAAAGAAAATAAAAATAAAACTTCAACTAAAAAAATAACCTAAACATAAAAAAATAAACAAAAATAAAAAACCTAAGCTAAAATAAATAAACCTAAAATAAATATACTAAATTAAATAAAAAAATAAACATAAATAAAAATAAAAAATAATATAATATAAAATAAAAATAAATTAATTAAATAAACTAAATAAACCTAAACCTGTTGGTTTACTTAATTTAAACAAAAAGCCCTAAACCCTAATCTAACCCAAAACCTTAAACCCTAAAAACCTTGACCCCTAAAGCCTAACATTAAACCCTAAACCCTAAACCACAAACCTAAGCCCTAAATCATAAAACCCAAAATGCTAAAGCCCTAAACCCAAAATCCAAAACCCTGAAAACCTAAACCTAAACTAAATGAAACCTAAAAATATAAAATATAAAAAACCCATATATAAATAAATTGAAAAAACTAAAATAAAATAAAAACCTAAACTAAAGCCTAAACCTAAAAATAAAATTTAAAAATTATTAAATATAAATAAAAATAAAATAAAGAAAAACCTAAACTAAACTAAAAAATAAAATAAATCTAAGAATAAAAAATTTAAATAAATTTTAAACTAAATGTGAAATAAAAATAAAATAAACCTAAAATAAAATAAAATAAAAACTAAATAAAATCCTAAACCTAAAATTAAAACCTAAAAATAAATTAAAAGGAAAACTAAAACCCTAAACTAAAAAAACTAATCCAAAAATAAAAATAAAATAAACTAAATAAAATAAAACTACACCTAAACTAAAATAAATAAAACCTAAACCTAAACCTAAAATAAACTAAACCTAACCTAAACCTAAACAAAATAAAATAAAATAAACCTAAACCTATCCAAAAAAAATATATCCTAAAAATAAACATAAAATAAAATCATAATACCTAAACCTAAAAAAAAGGAAATAAAAACCTAAACCTAAATGTAAACCTAAAAAATAAACTAAAATAAATAAAATAAAATCAATTAAACTAAAATAAAAAATATAAAATAAACTTAAATTAAAATATAAAATAAAATAAAATAAAATACATAAAAATAAACTACATAAATCTAAACCTACAAGTTTACCTAATTTTAAAAAAAAAATCATAAACCCTAAATCCTAAACACTGAACCCTAAACCTACAACCCTAAATCCTAAACCCTAACCCTAATAAACCCTAAAAGCATGAACCCAAAAACCTAAACCCTAAACACTAAACCCTAAAACCTAAACCCTAACCCTAAACCCTAAACCCTAAACTCCAAACCCTAAACCTAAACCTAAAGTATATAGATAAATTTAAAAATAATCCTAAACTTTAAAACCTAATAAACCTGAACCTAAATCAAGAACCTAAGAATTGGCAGAACCTTAATGGTAGGAACATCAATGTCAACCAAGCTTAGTCGAGATCTGGCAGAGGAGGTGAAGGCAGAGCCGGTGGTTATCCCCATGCTGGTGGGGGATCTGGAGGTGCTAGTGGATATGGAGGTGGTGGTCGAAGAAGTGGTAGTTATGGAAGTGGGAGGAATGATGGTGGTTTCTGTCGTGGTGGTGGCGGAGGGAGAGATCGGGGATATGATGGTGGATCCTACTACTCGAGAGGCTTGGGTGGTTCTAATGGGAACTGGAGAAAGTGAAGAATGGCCAATCCGATCTGCTTCTTATGAAACTGTGTCTTTACAGTAGAGACGATTCTAGTTATGTATAGTTTTTGATTTATTATTTGCATGCTCATTTTTTATCTATGTTGTATTTTTTATCTATGTTGTCATTTGTGTATTAGAAAACTTGGTGTGTTACTTGGTTGATGAAATCAAAAAGATGAAATATTGTATTTAAATTTGTTCTCTGTTAAAAAAATCCATAAACCCTATACCCTAAACTAAAACCTGAACCCTAAACCTTAAACCCTAAACCCTAAACCTTAAAATCCCTAAACCTTAAACCCTAAACCATAAAACCCAAAACCCTAAACCCTAAACCCTAAACCCTATACCCTAAATGCTAAACCATAAAGCCTAAACCATAAACCCTAAACCCTAAACCCAAAACCCAAAAAAAAACCTAAACCCTAAAGGTATAATCCTGAACCTAAATGAAATAGAACATTAAAAAAAAATTAGATAACATAAACCAAAATAAAAAATAATAATAATAATATAAAAAAATATAAACTAAAATTTGAACCTAAACTTAAAATTAAAAAGAAAATATAATAAAAATTAGAAACTAAACTAAAATAAAATTAAAAAAAAACCTAAACTAAATTAAAAAAATAAAAAATGTAAATAAAATTAAAACTAAACCTAAAATAAAAATAAAGTAAACCTAAAATAAAATAGAATAACAACTATATAAAAATTTAAACCTAATAAATAAACCTAAAAATAAATAAAAAATAAAACCTAAAATTAAATAAAAATTAAAACCTAAACCCTAAGCTAACAAAAAAACCTAAACCTAAAATAAAAATAAAATAAACTAGAACCTAAACTAAAATAAACTAAACTAAAATTAATAAAACCAAAACCTAAACTTAAACCTAAACTAAATAAAATAAAATAAACTAAAAATAAACCTAAACTAAAATTAAAGAAATAAAACTTAAAAAAATAAACCTAAAATAAAAACCTAAAACCTAAATCTAAAAAAATAATATTAAAACCTAGATCTGAACCTAAAAATAAAAAATAAAACCTAAACCTAAAGAATCAAATAAAAATAAAACTAAACTAAAAAATAAACCTAAACCAAAACCTAACCCTAAAAAATAAACTTAAAGGAAAAACTTAAATTAAAATCAATAAACCTAAAAGGAAAAACTAAATTAAATAAAAATAAAAATAAACCTAAATAAAAATAAAAAATAAAATTAATTAAAATAAATAAAAAATAAACTAAATAAATTTAAACCTACTAGTTTACTTAATTTAAAAAAAAAGTTAAAAAAAAAAAGAAAAAAGCCCTAACCTTCAAACTAACCCTAAACCCTAAACCCTAAACCCTAAACCTTAAAAACTAAAACCTTAAACCCTAAAGCCAAAACCCTAAACCCTAAACCCTAAACCTAAACCCTAAACCTAAAACCCTAAACCCTAATCCCTATACCCTAAAACCTACAACCCTAAACCCTAAACCCTAAACCCAAACAAAACAAAATATAAAATAAAACAAAAATTAAAACTTAAATAAATTAAATAAAATAACTAAAACCAAAACCCTAAACCATTTTCTACAGCCCCTTCCCATCCCGAGCTCTGGTGATTCTGGAATCCTTTTCCTTTTTGTTCTCTTTCTTTCTTTTTTAGTTTTCCAAATATTTCTTTGTTTCAATCTTCGCCTTTAGCCGATCCTTGTTCGTTCTTATGGCACCATTTGCCATGGTCGGTTTCTATGAATACTTGGGAAAACTAAATGCTCAAGCTAATCACTTCTTCTTGGGTATATTAAACCTTTTGCCTCTAAATCCTTCAAAGTTTCCTTATCTAGTAAGGATTCTTCAACTTTGTTGATATTTCTTTAAACTTGGTTCATAAGACCTTCAAAGGTGTTCTGCTATTACAGTTTGATATTGAAAATTAGTCGAGCTTTCTGCAATCATTTCAAAACTTATGGCCATGAAGTCTCAGAATGTTTTGTTACTCATCCGTATCTTAGGAAGAAAGTGTTTAAAGATCCTAAGGTTGTTGGAAAAATTGGAGATTTAAAAAGTAATAAAAAAACTACTTTAAATGAAGAGAATAATGGTGCTGTGAACAATATTATTGATGTTTCTAATGCTATTCCTAATGTTTCTATTGTTTTTCCCAATGTAAGTGGTAGTGATAAGCTTGTTAAAAATGCTTCTAAAACTATTTTGGAGAGTAATAAGGTTTCGGCTGCTATTTTTTGGTTATTCCTGAAAATTTGCAAGTGGATGATTTTCTTATTTTATTTTCAGATTCTAAGGAGATTTGTGCTGTTAAAAATCTTATAGAAAATGGTTCTATTATTTTTCCTCAAAAAATCATTAAAAGAAAATCTTATTTTATCTTCTTTGAATCTGGGCAAGAATGATGGTATGGAGCTTGTTGACAATGTGCATCCAAGTGTTTATTTGCTTAATAAATATGTTTCTCCCCCTTCTTTAGTGTTATTCTGGATGGTACTTTCCTTAGTGATAATTCTCGTTTAATGGATAAAGAGGATTTGTCTTCTTATCAAATGGGATCTTCTTCTAAATCTATTGTTAATAATGATGATAAAACGTTTTCTGATGATGAATCAATGGAGAATGAGATCAATTTTCAAACTATTTTTATGAAAAAAGAAAAAACAATTTAAAAATTATCCTCCTAAACTTTCTAAATCTACTCGATCTTCTTCATCTTCTTTGCCTAATAAAAATTAATGTTTAACTTTCTTATTTGGAATGTGAGGGGCATTGGTACTCTTGCTATTAAGGATTGAATTAGGAATCTTTGTAGAATTTATAATGTTGGTTTCTTGGTTATTCTTGAACCTCTTATTTTTTCTTCTAAAATAGTGCATATGGCCGTGATGATTAGTTTTAGCAACTTTTATTTCAATAGCAATAATAAGATTTGGTTATTTTGGAATAATTTTATTACTATTTATGTTATTAATGATTTTCATCAAGTTATTAATGTGGATATTTCATTTGGTGATTATGATGCTTTTGGCCCTTTTTTTATGCTGCTTGTAACAATTTAGAGAAGAGAATTCTTTGGGGCCAATTATCTAGTTTTGCTTCTGTTGTTAATGATTCTTGGATTGTTGGTGGGAATTTCAATACGGTCCTTTCTTTGAATGAAAGGAAAAGGGGTTCTTTGCCAAATTTACATTCAATGTAAGATTTTGTAAATATGATTTTGGATTGTAATATTCATGATGTTGGTTACATTGGTTCGTAATTTACTTTGAATAATCATAGATTATGGAAACGGTGGATCGTGCATTATTTAATAATTATTGGTTAAACCATTGGCCATTAAATTTGGTGGAGCATCTTAGTAGAACTCTCTCTGATCATGCTCCTTTTTTTATTACTATTAAGGATGTTGTTCATAACAATAATATCATTAAAAAATTTTATTTTTAAAATATGTTGTTATAAGATAAAAGTTTTCTTGATGTTATTGCTTATAATTAGTGTACTCCTTCTTCTCTTGATGATTCTGCATTTGGTATGATAAGGTTTTGGCTTAAGCTTAAAAGGTTTAAGCATAATATCACATGGTGGAACAGAAACTATTTTAAAAATATTTTTGATAATATCAAGAATATGGAAACAAAGGTGAAAGATTTGGAAGAACTTGTTATTAATAATTCTTCTTTTTGTTATAATCTTTGAAGCTAAAGATAATCTCATTAATTTTCGAATATGGAGGAGACTTATTGGAGACAAAAGTGCGCCTCTAAGCATCTGAGGGAAAAGAAACACTAAATATTTTCATGCTTTGGTAATGAAAAAGAGAGTTCTTGGTCACTTTCATAAAATCAAGAACTTTGATAGTTCTTAGTTTATAAAAAAAAGGATATATTTTCTTCTGCTCTTAATTATTTTAAAGATGTTTTAAATAAGAAATTGTTAACTTGAGCATTAATCCAATCCCTCTATCATCCCTTCTATTATGTCTATAAAGGATAATGAGTGTTTGGTTACTCCTCCTTATGATGAGGAAATTTTTAATATTCTTAATGGTATGAATGTTGATTCTATTGCAGGGCCAGATGGTTACACTACTTTATTCTTTCCAAAAAAGCTTGGCTTATTATTAAAGCTGATCTTGTTAATGTTGTTAAGAAATTTTTTTCAAGGGAATTATATTCCTAAATATTTTACTAGCACTTCTACTGTTCTTATTCCTAAGAAAGATAATCTTGACTTTTGGAATGACTTTAGACCTATTAGTCTTTATACTTTTTTCAATAAATTGATTTCTAAAATTTTGACTAATAGGCTTAGTAAGTTTCTTCCAAAGATTATCACCCCTAATCAAATTGGCTTTATGAAAGGTAGAACTATTTCGATAACATCTTGCTTGCTCAAGAATTGATTCATGATTTGAATGTTAAAACTAGAGGTGGAATTTACTTTTAAGCTTGACATCACAAAAACTTATGATAACATTTATTGAGATTTTCTTAGTAGCATTCTAACATTATTTGGTTTTTCTAATCATTTTTTTCTTTGTTTAATAATATAATTACAAATTTTTGGTTTCCATTAGTTATCAATGGTGAAATCTTTGGTTTCTTTAATTCCACTCAAGGTATAAGACAAGGTGACCCTCTTTCTCTTATGCTTTTTATTATTGTGATTGAATATTTATCTCATTGGCTTAATCTACTATTTTTAGATAAAAATAAACCTCAATAAAAATATAAAATAAACCAAAACCTATCGATTTACTTAATTTAAAAAGAAACCCTAAACCCTAAACATAAAATCCTAAAACCTAAACCCTAAACCCTAAACCCTAAAACTAACTCTAAACCCTAAACCCTAAACCTACAACCTAAACCCTAAAAAAATCATAAACCCTAAAACCTAAACCCTAAACTAAACCTAAACCTAAGAAAACCCTAAACCCTAAACCTAAACCCTAAAATTTAAACCTTAAAGTTAAATCTAAACCCTAAACCCTAAACCTAAACCCTAAAACCCTAAACCTAAAGCTAAAGTCTAAACCCTAAAACCTTAAACTTAAACCCTAACCCTAACCTAAACCCAAGCCCTAAACCATAAACGCTTAAAAAATCCTAAAGCCTAAAACTAAACCCTAATCCCTAAATAATAAACCCTAACCCTAAACCTTAAACACTAAAACCCTTCACAAACCACAAATCTGATCTAAACCATGAAAAGGCTATGACTCAAACCCTAAAACCCTAGAAACCCTAAACCTAAACTAAATAAACATAAGTAAAAATAAAAACCTAAACCAAAATAAAATAAAATAAACCTAAACCAAAATAAATAAATAAAAAAATAAAAATAAACTAAAAATAGAATTAAATAAAACCTAAACTAAACTAAAAAAAAATAAAATAGAATAAAAAACCTAAATAAAATGAAAACTAAATGTAAAATAAAGAAAAATAAACCTAAAATAAAATAAAATAAAAACTAAATAAAAACCTAAACCTAAAAAATTAACCTAAAAATAAATAAAAAATAAAACCTAAATGCTAAACTTGAAAAAACCTAAACCTAAATTAAAAATAAAACAAATAATATAAAATAAACCTAAACTAAACTAAAATAAATAAAATCTAAACATAAACCTAAAATAAGCAAAACCTAAACCTAAACCTAAACCTAAACTAAATAAAATAAAATAAACTAAAAAATAAACATAAACCTAAATTAAAAAATAAAACCTAAAAATTAGTCTAAAATAAAAACATAAAACTTAAACTAAAAAAAATAAAATAAAAACTTAAACCTAAACCTAAAAATAAAAAATAAAACCAAAATCTAAAAGATAAAATAAAATAAAAAACTCAACTAAAAAGTAAACCTAAATCTAAACTTAAACTTAAAAAATAAACTAAAATTAAAAAACTAAACTAAAATAAATAAACTAAACTAAGTAAAAATAAAAAATAAACCTAAATAATAATAATAATAAAGTTAACTAAAATATATAAAAAAGAAACTAAATATACTAAATAAACCTAAAACTACCAGTGTACCTAATTTAAAAAAAAAACCTAAATCATAAACCCTAAACCCTAAACCCTAAACCCTAAACCATAAACCTACAACCCAAAACCCTAAACCCTAAATAACTGTAAATCCTAAACCTTAAACCCAAAGAACATAAAACCTAAAACCCTAAACCCTAAACCCTAAACCCTAAACTCTAAACTCTAAACCATAAAACCTAAACACTAACCCTAAACCCTAAACCCTAAACCCCAAACCCTAAATTAAAACCAAAGGTAACTAAATAAATTAAAAAATAAACTTAAACCCTAAGAATGGGCAGAACCTAGATGGGAGGAACATCACCATCAACCAAGCTTAGTCTAGATCTGGCAATGGAGGAAAAGCTAGAGGCGATGATTATCGCAGCGGTGGTGGGGGATCTAGAGGTGCTGGTGCATATGGAGGTGGTGGTTATAGCAGTGATGTTTATGGAAGTGGGAGGAGCGACGGAGGTTATGGGCATGGCGGTGGGGGAGGGAGAGATTGAAGATATGATGGTGGATCAAACTCAAGGCGCGAGGTGGTTCTGATGGGAACTAGAGGAAGAGCTGGATTGATCAACTTATGCAACTATGTCAATATAATAGAGATGGTTCTCATTATCTAGGGTTTTTGATTTGCTCTATGCATGCTCATTTTCATCTTTATTGTCACTTGGGTCTTAGAAAACATGGTGTGTTACTTGGTTCATAAATAAAAAAAAAGAAATTTTGAATCTGAATTTGCTCTCTATTAAAAAAAACAAAAACCCTAAACCCTAAACTCAAACCTAAACCATAAACTTAAAACCTAAACACTAAACCCTAAAACCATAAACCTTAAACCCTAAATCCTAAAACTTAAACCCTAAACCCTAAACCTAAAACCTAAACCCTAAACCCCTAACCCTATACCCTAAACCCTAAACCATAAACTAACCCTAAACCCTAAAATGCTAAACAATCTAAACTTAAACTAAATAAAACCTAACAATAAAATAAATCAAAAAACTTAAACCAAAATAAAATAAAAAAAACAAAATAAATTAAGACTAAAATATAAACCTAAACCTAAACCTAAACCTAAAAATAAAATAAAATAAATAAAATAAAATAAAATTAATAAAACCTAAACTAAACTAAAAATAAAAAAAATAAAATAAAAAAATAAAATAAACCTAAACTAAAAAATAAATAAACTAAAATAAATAAAACTAAAATAAAAAAATAAACCTAAACTAAATAAAATAAAATAAACTAAAAATAAATCTAAACCTAAACTAAAAAATAAAACCTAAAATAAACCTAAAAGAAAAAAACCTAAACCTAAAAATATAAAATAAAAAACCTAAAATTAAATAAAATAAATAAACCTAAAATAAAATAAAAAACTAATAAAAAAAATAAAAAAAAACTAAACTAAAATAAACCTAAACTAAACCTAAACATAAAAAATAAAATAAAACCTAAACTAAAATAAAACCTAAAATAAATAAACTAAATAAAATAAAATAAAATAAAATAAAATAAATAAAATAAATAAAAATAAACTAAATAAATTAAATAAACCTAAACTACCAGTTTATTAAAAATTAAAAAAAATTAAATCTCCCAAACCAAAACCTACTAAATCACAAACCTGATCCCAACCAAACTCCCTAACCCTAAACTAAACCCTAAACCCACCCTAAATCTTAAACCTAAACCTAACCTCCCTACCCTAACTACCACAACTTAACTGACCATAAAACTCTAAATCTTAAATCTGACCCTCACTACACTAAACCCTAAACCAAAAACTAAACCTTCAACCCTAAACCCTAAACCCTCAGACCCTAAGCCCTAAACACTAAAACAAACATAAACCTAAACTAACCAAAATCTTAAACCCTAAACTCTAAACCCTAAACCATAAACCCTAAACCATAAACCTTAAATCATAAACCAAAAAATCTAAACTTATTTTCACTTTTTGGCTTGAGTTGGGTTATGTTTTAGATCTCTTACTTCTAACTTGGCCTAGTGATTCTTATCTTTCCAGCTTGGGTTGGCTTTATTTTTTTTAGTCTGGTGGCTACTATCTTCTTTGCCTTATTACTATGGTTACTAGTGGATGAAATAATTTCTGCTCTGGCTCTATTCTATTTTTTGCACTATTTGTTTTGTTGGCTCTCCTCTTGAACTTGAATTACTTTTTGTTGGTTTTTCATGGTTGAATGGGTGGCCTTCCTAGTGGGAACTACTATTGGTTGTTGCCTTTCTAGGACTTATTTTGGAGAGTTTTCTAGCTACTTTTTTGGGGGTTGCCTCCTAGTTCCTTGTTATTTGTTACTGGATTATTCTTTAGCCTTGGTTTTGTGTTTGATTATTCTCCTGGTATTAGCCTCTACTGGGTACGTTATTTGCAGCAAGTTTTATGTTGTTATTATGCTTTCTATCAGGTTAGTATTTTTTTTAGAGAAGTTTGGTTTTTGGGTGGTCCTGGCTAGCTGTTGCTATTGCCTTTCTATGGTGGTTGTGCTTCTTTTGGACCTTTATTGTGTGGTGCTTTGATGGTTTTCTACTTTTCCTTGGCTATTGGGGATGCTTCCTTTGTTGGTTACTTATGATGGGCTATTCTCTAGTGGTTTCCTTATGGCTATTTTACTTAGCTGGTTTGGTTGGAGGACTTTTAATTGTCCTTGGAATCTTGGTTGGTTGATTTTTTTCCTTGTTGGTCTTTTCCTTCTTCTTGGACAATTTGATGGAGCCTTTTACTATGCTAATTGAACCTTTATTGATCCTTTTGGATTGGACTTTTTGGTATCGAGTGTTGGAGGTTGCCTTTAGCCTTCTTTTGTGTGGCTATTTTGTCTTCTAGTGATTATCACAATGGTGGTGGGGGATCTAGAGGTGCTAGCGGATATGGAGGTGGTCATTTATGGAAGTGGGAGATGATGGAGTTCTGTGGTGGTGTAGGAGAGATCGATATAATGGTTAAATGCTACTTGAGAGGCTAGGGTGGTTCTAATGGGGCTCCAAGAATGGTTGATCGATCTACTTATAGGCTGTCTTTATAGTAGAGCTTCTAGTTATCTAGATTTTTTATTTTTCTATGTGTGCTCATTTTTTTATGTCACTTATGAAAAACTTGCTATGTGTGGTGTTTATTTTTGAGATATGGGACACCATCACATCTTAGGGGTACTTATTGAAATGGCCGCATGACATTAAGGAAAGATGCACTATCTTGAAAGATAGAAATCATTACCTTATAATGGACCTAATCACCAAATAAGGACTCTTAAGGTATGATGGGTCTTCGAATGTACCGGAGATCTTTCCCCTACTTTACATGGAAAAGTAAAGTAGCATTTATATTAAGATGGGTTTATTAAGTTTTGTATGGAGGCAAGCCTCCAAAGTTAAATACATTTTAAGTGATGTGAATCCCTTAAGAATACTCTCGATTAAAGTAGCAATTAAAATCTCTATAGATTTCAAGGCTAGAATATCAAAGGATTAATTGTATTGGAAAATTAAGTGGGAAAACTCAAAGATAAGACTTATAATCGAAGCCAAATGAAATGAGTAGGGAATGCTCTTGATACTAGGAAACCTATTCCATTTCATGTAATTATCTTTATAATTTTGAAATTGAAGAGAAGATCAATTTTGTTAAAGTTGACATTTCATTACAAAGCTAAGACTTGTAATCCAACAACACAAGATTATGGAGATGCCTAAGAGGTGAGGATTTATACTTATAGCCCAAAAAAACAACCACCTTGGATCCTAAATATATGTAGCTTTAGTATAAGCCAAAGTGCAACCTAAATCTAAATGAAAATAGGCATATGGTTTAACTCCATAAGAGAGGATAAACCACCCAACTGCTGGACTTACAACCATCTAGAGTGGAAGCCAGCTAACACCTCCTATGCTTTAAATCCAAGAAGTCTGCTCATATGATTTGCATGATTATTTAGGCTATTGTTTAATTAAAAATAAACTAAAGTCCTTAAACCCACTCCCTAAGAGACTACAGCATGAGTGGTATGAGCATATGACTTAGTCTAATGTAAAATATTTTCATATTTATTTATTTTGACACATCATTTTGACAAAGGCTTTCAATTTTTGATACCTACATGCATGATAAAATAAGGTTGTTGGCTAAATCAATAAGAAAGGAGTGTTTTTCAACACAAAGGATTCCCTCATAGGTCAAGCATTCCCCTATCATGCAAGACAAAAATCCCTTATTTTCAAGAGTGAAATAATATGATGTGCATGTTGTTGGCCATTCAACATTCTAGGGTTATTAAATCTTTTAATTATCTTAATTTATGTCCTAGGTTTTATGTAAGGTTATGAATTGTTTAAAACTTTAGTTATGAGTTATAGTTGGGCAAAAAGGTTAATTTTTTTCTCAAGAGCTTAATCGCATTCAAGGCCACACATTCAAACATCAAACATATAAAGAAATTAAGAAAAGCTTGCCATCCTAATTGCACATTTTAAACATAACATCAAACAAATTTTATAGCTAATATAAAATTATACAATCTTCAATTGTGCACAAACCTAAAAGAAAAATGGGTAGCCAAGCTCTACCCTTATACAAGTGGTACTTAAAAGAATAATTTATAATTTAGAAATGATAAATGCTATGGGGGGTCTTCATGTATCTTCCTTCTTCTTTAACTTTGATTGCTCCACTTCAAAGGAATCACATGGCCTCCCATGATAAAGCCTTCTAGCCAATGGTCATCCTAATCCCCCCATAGCACTAATCCTAATTCCTAATATAAAATTACATTAAAAATAGAAAAATTAAATCTAACTACACCTAGAAGATAAGTGTTAGCTAAAGACACATACAACCCATACAGTTATATTTATAATTTGGACTTAACACCCTGCACATGAGTAACCAATCCCATCTACCCTAACTTGGATTATGCTTAAGGGGCTTAAGCAACCTGTAAAGAGAGCATTTATATTTATTATTAAGCATCCCCTTAAACATAATCTCTTACAAAAAATATAATTAGGCTAATCAAGGCCTACCATCTAGTCTAAGAAACATACACCTTAACATCTTGTCTAAAATAATACATCATAAAACAAAACATACATCACACCATGCACCATCCTAACATAAGGCTAGAAGTGGTGACTTAATTTAATATGTGTGTATTAAGGCTTGTGTGGTATGTCCTAACTAGGCATTAGAGTTAAGATTTTCTAAGTGTAGAAAGATTCAACTTAAAGGGTTGTTTCACTTCGAGTGCTTTAATTAATTTGCAAGTTTTAATTTATGTTTTCTTTTGTTTCATATGACTACATAGCAACTAAGTGTTGTAAGAGAAGAAAAGAGGTTGGCCTTTTCATCCCTACCTTAAACCACTTTCTAAAGCCTATTAATTTGTTTTAGTTCTCTTTAGTGAGTGGCTTATTACACATTTTAGATTAATCCTAAGTTTAGGTTCTCTTTAAATAATTCTATTCAATGTGAAAGGCTTCTTAAGATTAATCTAACTGAAATACTATCACATGACACATGTTAAATCATTCCTTTCTAGCACATGTAACATGCATATGATTAAATCTTAAGTATACCTACACATACAATATGTTTTAGCATACTTGAATGATGGATGTGAGTATGTACATTTGAAGCTTCATATTTCCTCTCTGATTGAATTATTTTATCATATTAATTTAAGGCTCTATCTAAATTCTTATGCAAAAATACATAAGGATGAAATTAAATACATACATGTCATTGTTAACAAAGGAAGAATCAAATGACCTCCTTGGGTCTAGCTAAAGCCTCATATTCCCAGGATATCCAGACTATATACCATTACATTCAACCATATGTAAATTTACATGCATGAACATAAGAAAGAGAGCTCCAAATCACATGATAAATTAAATCAATCACTTGAACAATTTCAAAAGCATGTATTTATTAATAAAAAGGAAGGATTACCATTCTCAAATTAAATACACACATGTATGTATAAAAGACATAAGCAAGTACAAGCCTTTGTTAAACCCAGGAAGTGAGGTAATCAAATGACCTCCTTAGGGCTAGCTAAAGCCTCATTTTCCTAGGATGTCCAGACTATATACCATTTTTCTTAGATACATACACATGTATTCATAATTTGGAGAATGAAAATCATGCAAAATAATTGATATTTAATTTGATTGATTCATTTAATATTGAAATACATAAGAATGAAATCAAATGGAGTACATGCCATTGTTAAACCAGGGAAGTGAGCTAATCAAATGACCTCCTTGGGACTAACTAAAGCCTCATATTTCCAGGATGTCCAAACTATATACCCATTAACATTCTCACTTACATAAATCAATTCATAAATAAATTGAAAGGAGCTTCAGTTCTTACATTTAAGTTATAATCACATGCATCTCTTATGTATTTATAACTAGCATTCATAGCAGATGTAACCATTCATTTATAAGCTTTGGAAAATATGTTTGGATTTAATAGTGATAACAACCACGCATATTATAAATTAAATCAACACATGCTAGCTTGACCTAAAGGAAACCCATTTGACTTAATTAATTTTGAAAAGTTGAATGTATGATTTCAAATGACATACAAAATTTAACATGATTGGAAAAGAACAAATGAGTACAGATATACAATTTCATTAAATTAAATTAATTCCCAAGGACAATCAAATCAAATAAAAGCATTTAAAAAAACCAACACTTTTTAGTTATCACTTTCAATTTCATATTTGATTTGGTTTGAAGAAATTAGGGAAACTTTGCTGATCCTAACCCATTCCCGTGTTTGTGATTTAATTTGGTTTAATGAAAAGTAATTGAGTTGATTTTATGGGTTAATTAGGATGTACTATGAATTAAATCCACTAATTAACCCTTACTTATGTTGCCTTAATTTAATTAACCAAGTAATTATGATCCAACATGATATGTACATATATTGGAAATTAAATATGAAATGAACCTAAGAAATGAAAGAGGCCTAATGCAATTGGCTCACAATTAGTAATTAATTAAGTTAAGAAACTTAATTAAGTACTTTCATGGTTTTCCCACACATGTGGGTTAACCATAATTTCCTTAAATTTCTTTAAGATATTGAACACCTAAATATCTACCAATGAATTGATTAATTAAGATTCCATGTGATTATAGTTTCAAATTGATTAATTAAAATTTAATTAATGAATTAAACCATCAATTAATCCCAAATTAATTAATTTCATTCAAGTGAAATGGAACTTAGGGAAAAGATTGGGAAAGAGGTCCCAATCTCATTCCCCATGCCCATTCACTATTTCACAATGATTAGCAAGCTTAATTAATAATTTTCTTACTATTTAGAATATTAATTAATTTCCTAATTAATTAGGAAAGTAATTAATGTTAAGATAACCAGTTTCCCTAATTAAAGAAGAAAAAAATCTCAAGAAAATTATGGGATGCAGAGGTCAGCCCATTAATCAACCTCAATAAGTTTTTAATTAAGCTAATTATCTTTTGAGAGAGTAATTAAGCTAATTATATTTTTAATTATATTTAAATTAAGCCTTAATTACTGTTCAAAATTAATTGGAATCAATTTTGATTGAATCTCCTCTTAAATACCTTCAAAATAAATATTTACTTGCATTTTTATGATTTTTTATGATCTTTTATAATTTTCTAAATCAGCTGATTTAAATGATTTTCCATGATTTTTATAAAGCCTAATAATTTATTTTAACCATTTGAACTTCAAAATGCAGTATCTCTGAATTCATAAATCCTTTTGACTTGAATTTTTCATGGAAGGTAGATTTTACGCTCAATTTTTATCTTAGAGAATTTCAAGTCAATCTGATGTGTCTTTATTATTTAATTAATCAAATTTGATTTTACCTAAAGCTTAAATTAAGGTCATAATATTCTATAAAATTTGGGGCTTTTGGATTCATTGTATTCCTCTCAAAAAGATAAATCTAATGAGCCCTTATTTTTAATTTTTACTTAAGTATTTTATTTTCTATGAATTTTTTAAATTTCAAGTGTTTTTAATTAATTTTTAAAAAGCATAAAATGACTACTTTATTACTTAA
Source organism: Cymbidium sinense (assembly GCA_021442155.1). Lineage (NCBI taxonomy): Eukaryota > Viridiplantae > Streptophyta > Magnoliopsida > Asparagales > Orchidaceae > Cymbidium > Cymbidium sinense. The sequence continues at coordinate 180,095,434 of CM038217.1, read as the reverse complement.
CCTAGGCAGTGCCTGTGCAGTGCTAACTAGACCATGTAGTGCCATATGGCACTGTGTGACTGGCTGGAGCGATGCCGCCTCAAAAGATGAGCGAGAATATGGATAGGGATGCACAGATTGGATCTGATCATCTGATCATGGATCGGATGGTCCAGATCAGTACACACGATCCGCATGATTTTAGCCACGTGATACATCAGTAGAACCATGGGATCCACAGGATCTGTGCTATTTATCTCCCTGAATAGAAGATCAGACAGCTATCAGGCTATCCAATAGAAGAGTAGACAAAACACTATTCCAGGTGGGATTTTTGTGATTTTGTGAAGAAATTAAATTATAACTTCATTTTAGGCTCAAATTCCTAGCGATATACTCCAAAAATCACTCAAAATGCATGTGGATGATGTAAAATAAAAAAATGCAAGGGCAATATAAAGAAAATTCTTAAAATTGAGCAAAAACCATTACAAATAAAAGAACCGAAGGCCGGCTACAGTTTCTAAAAATTATCTCACTAGGGATGATTTTTGGTTGTGATGATGATCCGAGCATGCTCCTGAGTGGAAGAAGAAGCTTTGGAATGGGTTCGGGCTCTTACTTCACATTAGAATAATGTATCCACTAATGGCCACCACTTCCTCATAAGAATCCACTTGATTTTGATGGCTTATTCTCAAAAACCAAGTAGGAACGGTTGCTGGTTGGTTTTGGAGCTCTAGGAGAGTGAAATGAGTGTGTGAGGAAGATTTTTTGCCTCTGTATTTTTTGTTTTCTTACAATGGCCAAAAATCACCTCATTTATGGTGATTTTTGGCTCCAAGTGGGTGTCCTTTGCTTGGGGTGGTTGGGATTCTCCTTAGGTGGCATAAATTGGTTGTCGAAGGAATGAGAGTTGACTACTATGAAGGACAAGTGGGTGTCCTAGCAAATGGAAGTGGAGGTCCTTCATTCCAAGTGTTCTAATGTGGGAGAGGAGGTGATTTCACCTCCCCAAAAGTCATGGCTGACCCAACCACTTCTTGGGTTAGGTTGGAAAGTGTCCTTGGAGCCTAGGTGGACTAATTTACATTGGTGTTTTATCTTATGTAATAACCTTAGCCCAAGGGTAGAGTGGTCATTTGATATTGAATTTGATTTAGGTAGATTTGAAATGAGTCAAAAGTGAGTTGGACCAAATTTCATGTCATTTGGAGTTCATTTGGTTTGGTTTGGTTCAATTTGACCCATTTGGGTCATATTGAGTGAAAATGGGTTAGGTTTACCAATTAGTCAAATTGGGTCACACTAAGAATTAGGTCAAGTTCATATTACTATTTGGAGAGGATTGTATGCTTTTGTTTGATTTAATTTGGATTTAATTTGGGTTTAGTCTAATTTGACCCTTTATGTCAATTTTGGTCAACTTGAGTCAAGAGGGCCAACTAGGCTAGGTTTGGCTCAACTGAAGGTCAAGTCATGTTTAAATATTGATTATGGGTTGATTTAAATCATTAAATGGCTTTGGCTTAGGTTGTAATTTGGCTATTTTTGGTTCATATAGGCTAAAGTGTTGACTTGGTCATCAGGCTAGGTTGACTTGGTTTGACCCAATTTATATCAATTGATCATCCTAGGGTGATCAACAATCATGATATGAAGTTTGGATTGGCTTAATTCACTTTGATTTGGAATTGAATTGGATTTTGGTTCATGTAGGTCAAATTGGCCACTTTGGGTCAAGTGAACCAATTGGATTAGTTGGCATTTAGTTGAGTTTATATATAGATTTAAGATTGATATATAAATTCAATTGCAATTGGTTTGGATTCAAATGAGTTTTTGTTCATTTGAATATTTTAAGTCAAATGGGTTAGGTTGGGTTTGACTTGGGTTGATTTTGGTTTGACTGGATGATTATAGGTTTCATTTATATTTGGATAGATGATTGAAGGAATGCTTGATTCAAGAGAAAATCCATTGATTTTGGCTTAATTTAGATCAGTTTTGGCCAAGTTCAAGGAAATGTCTTAAAGGGTTTAAATTAGGTTTTGATTTGATTTTGGGTTTGATTTTGGCTATCTGAATTTATATTATATTTATATTTGAGAAGATAATTTAAGGTACAATTTATTTATTAGAAAATCAATTGAGTTCAGATTGAATTGGATGAAAATTTGGCTAAGTTCATGAAGGTTGATTAAAGAGCTTGGGAAGGATTTCAAGTTTGGATTTGATATGAGGTTTCAATCATTTGCAATTGTGTTTGGACTTGGATTTGGATTTGAAATTGAGTTTGAGATTTGGTTGGAATTTTGGATTTGAATTGAATTTAAGAAGGTGTACATGGATTGGGTTTTGGGTTATGTAGGTAATTTTCTAAGTCTCTAAGTCATGACCTAATCCTATGATTAACCCTTCTAAGTCTCTAGGCTTAGGTAAAGTGTTTACCCACTCTCTAGAAGTGTCTTATGACTAAAGAAACCTTGGCATCTAGAAGGTTCCTCAGTCTAAGAAGAGGAGGTTGAGAACTCACTCCAAAAGTGAGGTCAACAACCCCCCCCCCCCAAATAGGTGTGGTGTAATCGACAAGGCACACCGCACATATTGGCATTGACCGAGGCAATCAAAAACATCAAAAAGGATGCAAGCACTAACAAAAATGATCTATACCTAAACTTTAAAGGTAGATAGAATCACGATCTAAGTGTAAAGTAGCTCTCTTTATGCCAAGGGCATAAGAGAGCCAGATGGAATCCATGGGGGATTGAGTATGTGAACCTTCCACTAGGAAGGGTTAAGAAATCGAGGATATGGATTTGAGTTTGATTATGAATATGATTTGTTTGGGCGTGTATCCACTGGGGATAAGAATCTATAATTTGCTAGGGATTGGGAATCTGAACGTTCCACTGGAGAAGTAGGTTCGGGTTACCACTTCAATAAGAGTCTCATGGTAATTCTTATGGCTCCACTTGGGAGATTAATTTGATTTGCTCCTCACTAAGGAGAAGTTTAGTTTGTTCAATATGTTTTAATTTGACTCTGTTGGGATGGTTGGTTTCAAATTTAGTTTATTATGGACCTTATCGGTGTGCGATGGACCCACTTAGATGGGGCTATGTCAGCTTTGACCTATCTCAGATTTACAAATCCAAAGGGATAGTCTACCAGCCATAAGGTAGGGCTATCTGACCTAAGGGGTTGCCTATTGGTGTGCAATGGCTGTATTTAGGAAGAATGTGTAGTAGACTTAAATCTTTCAAAGTAGGGATCAACCACTAGGGTGATCTGTTGGATCCGTAAAAAATTGAACCCAACCTAAGGGCGACTATTAGTGAATGCCACTAGGGGGCTTATTTCAACTCAATAGTATTCAAGATTAATTTCATTAATTTTATTGATTTGTTTTAATTTGATTTGGTTTGTTTTCTTTTTTTTTTTAATTTCATTTGATGGATCCCATCGATGTGCGATGGACCGCACTGAGAAGGGGCTATGTTAACCTTGGCCTATCTTAGATTTTTCGATACAAAAGGGTAGTCTACCGACCGAAGGGTAGGACAATCCAACCTAAGGGGTGCCTTTTGGTGTGCAGCAGCTTTGCTAGACAAAGCATAGTAGACTTACATCTCCAAAGTAAAGAATAACTACTAGGGTGACCCGTTGGATGCACAACAAATTGAACCAACCTAGGGGCTGCTCATTGGTGTGCGTCGAAAAGAATGCATCTTCCAGCGGGGCGACCACCAGGGCAACCTATTGGTGGAAAAATAGATTGAACTTGACCTAAGGGTGACTACTGAGAGAGTGTCGTGGGAGACTTATCTCAACTAATGAGTTGTCAGGTGATTCTTATAGGGAGTTTTGCTCACACTGCCCAAAAGGTAGGATGCCTACTTGGGATAGGTGTCACTAGGGGCATTAATTCTAATAAGCATATATATATATATATATATATATATATATATATATATATATATATATATATATATATATATATATATATATATATTTTATTATATATATATATATATATATAATATTAATATATATTAGTTGTTAGGACCCTATTGGTGGAGGACCACTATTTGGACCTATCTTAAATTTACTAGACCAAGGGAGAATCTATGCATCCATAGAATAAAATCTCTAACTGCAAGGGTGGTTACTAGGAAAGGGGGGCTATCCAATCCAGTTGTAACTGTGGTAGTGTCTAAATGAGGTCACAAAAGATATGAGCCAAATAGAGTGCCCACAAGGGAGGTACCACTAGGGGCGTTATCTTAGACTCTGTAAATAAGAAAGTCTATAGGTGTACGATAGCCAACTCAAGGACAAACCATAGCAGACTTACATCTACCATGAGTGGTCTATCCACTGAGTGGGTCACTGTTAGCATAGCAAACACCAAGCAACCTAAGGTTCCCATTGGTGTGCGACAATTAGTCTAAGAAGAAGGCATGTGGATGTATATCTCCCTAAAGTTGAACTGATTGTCAGGATAGTCTATCATCGGCTTGACATCTACTATCTAACCTAGGGCTGCTCGACAGTGTGCAATGGTTGTACTTAGGAAGAAAGAGTAGCAGACATACATCTTTCAAAGTGAGAAATAACCACTGGGGTGACCCATCGTTGGCACAACAAATCAAACCGACCTAAGGGCGACTACTAAGTAATGAGTATTAAAGAAGTACTGGACTCAGACTTGAAGTAATCAAGAAGAAATGTATCGTTATGGGCCTTACCCTAATCATCTACTCGACCAAGTCAAATCACGATGGCTAGTCTAAGAAAAATGCATATAGTAGATTTATATCCTCTTGAATGAAGCCAACATGAAGGTAGCTTACCAACCGCATCGTAAGGCCTACCATGGTACCAAGGTGCTTGTCGATGTGCAATGGTCAAGTCAGGAAGGAAAGCGTAGTAGACTTACATCCTCCTAAATAAGGGACCACTAGGGTGACACTGGCGGGTAGCATCGACCCAAAGCTAATGAGTGAGTGTCTGAGGGGCATTATCCCACATCAAAGTAGCAGATGTGTATGTGGGTTTTTCAGATATACTCAACTAAGTTAGTTCATGATGGCTAGTTTAAGAAGAATGCATATCAAACTTACATCCTCTTAGATGGAGCCAACATGAAGGTAGCTTTCGATCCTGATGGGCTACCATGCTAAAGTGGTCAAGTCGGAAGGAAAGTGTAGAAGATTTACATCCAATTAAAGGGACCAGGGGTGGCACTAGCAAGTAACACGTCCTAATCTAGAAGTGAATGAGTGAGGGGGTGTTATCCCACATCAAAGTAGCCAGACAAAAGATGTGTATTTGTTCATGTGTTTGTGTGTAGTTTGTATTTTTGTTGTGTTGATGTAAGATAGGATGCCGCTTGGGTTCCTTACACCTACCTTAAACACATCAAAGAGTGGATGAAATGGTGCCACAAGGGCAATGTGACTCCACCAACAAAAGATGTCGCTCAAGTTCTCTTACACCTAACTTAGTTGAACTAGTCAAAATTGTAAAACCTAAAGCTAAACCTAAAATAAACTAAACCTAAACCCTAAAATAAAATAAAATAAATAAATAAACTTATGTCTAAAAATAAACTAAAATAAAAACCTAAAATAAAATAAACTAAAATAAATAAAAATAAATAATAAAAATAAAAAAAAAAAAAAAATAAAATAAAAAATAAACTAAATAAACTTAATAAACCTAAACCTACTAGTTTTCTATATTTCAAAAAAAAACCTTAAACCATAATTTCTAAACCCTAAACTAACCATAAATTACAATAAACCTTAAAACAAATAAAAAAAAAAAAATAAAAAAAAAAAATCAAATAAACTATAAACATAAACTAAACTTTAATGAACTCTAAATGTAAATCCTAAAACCCTACCACAATTCTAAACCCTAAACCCTAAACCCCATGCTACCTCTCTAACCCTAATAGTCACTCTAAACCTAAAGATAAGCCTAAAGTAAATAAACTAAGAAAACTAAAAATAAAGAATAAAATAAAAATAAAAAAACTAAAAAACCTAAACCTAAACCTAAAAAGATTTAAAATAAATAAAACTAAATCAAAAATAAAACCTAAACTATAAATAAAATAAAATAAAAACTAAATAAAATTAAAAAAAAATATATAATATAAAATAAAAATAAACTAAAATAAAATATAAACTAAATAAACATTCTACATGTTTTGCTTAATTTTAAAAAAACTAAAAAATAGTAAAGAAAATAAAACCCACCAAACCTTAAAACCCTAAAAAATCCTAAATCCTAAAACACAAATCTTACCCCACCTAAACCTAAAACTCTTCTAAACCAAATAAACCAAACCCTAAAATAAAATAATACCTAAATAACCTAAACCTAAAACTTAAAATAAAATAAATAAAAAATAAAAACTAAACTAAATAAATAAATAAAATAAATAAAACTAAAATAATAAAATAAAAAAATAACTTAAAATAAAATACTAAACATAAATAAAAATAAGATAAAACTAAATAAAACTAATAAATAAACCAAAAAAAACCAAGAGTAAATAAAAATAAAACTTAAATATAAACTAAAAAAACTAAAAGCTAAAATAAATAAAATTAAATAAACCTAAACCTAAACTAAAATAAACAAACTATAACAAATAAAACCTAAACCTAAAACTAAACCATAAATAAATAAAATATAAATCAAAAATAAAATAAACCTAAACATAAAAATAAAACCAAAATAAATAAAAATAAACTTAAACCTAAAAATAAAATAAAACCTAAACTAAAATAAATAAAATAAAAATAAAACTAAACTAAAAATAAAGATAAACCTAAACCTAAACTTAAAATAAACTAAAATAAAAATCCTAAATAAATAAATAAACATAAAATAAAACTAAACTAAATAAAATTAAAATAAACTTAAATAAAAATAAAAAAAAACTAAAATAAATTAAAAAATAAACTAAAATAAACCTAAAACTAAAACACTAAACTACAACCCTAATTTAAACCTCAAACTAAATCAAATAAAATAAAATAAAAATAAACTCTAACTTTAACTAAACCTTACTTACATACTTACACTAAAACCCTACCCTTCCTAAACCTAAAACCCTAAACCCTAATAAATTGCTAAACATTAAACCCAAAATTGTAAACCCTAAACCCAAAAAAACTAAAAATGTAAGCATAAACTAAATAAAATCTAAAAATAAAATAAATTAAAAAACTAAATCAAGATAAAATAAAAAAAATAAAATAAAACAAAAATATAAACTAAAACCTAAACCTAAAAAAATATAGTAAAAAATAAAAACTAAATTAAAATAAATAAATAAAAACCTAAACTAAAGTGAAATAAAACTAAACTAATAAAATACAATAAACCTAATAAAATAAAATAAAAAATAAATAAAAAAATAAAATAAGCCTGAGTAAAATAAAATAAAATAAACTAGAATAAATAAAATAATAAAATAAACTTAAAACTATTTTTTTTTAATTTAAATAAATAAATAAATCTCTCTGATCTCCAATTAACCTAAACCAAAATTATATTTTAAACCTATCTACTAAATAGGCTAAACCTAACCCTAATCTCCTGACCTGACATGACCCTCAACCTACCCTGACTACCACACCTCCACCTGCAACTGACCCCAACCATGGCCCTACCCCTCTGGCCACCTGGCCCTGACTGACTCCTAACTCCTAATCTGACACCAGATCTGAGCCAGAATCTGGCTCACCTGACCACAAGAACTAAACTGATCAACTCTCTGAGCCACTGACGACTGACTAACCAAGGCTGATCTAACTGGGCCTGGGCCCTGGGCCCACCTGACCTGACTCTACCTGATCTGGGCCTGGCCCCTGACCTTCCTGACCTGACCTGGGCCTTACTAACCCAATAAACTCCTGAATACCTTATGACCCTGACATTTTGACCCAGATCCTCAACTGGAATCTGAACCTTCTGACCTCTGATCATCCTCTATTACTGACCCAGATCCATGACCTCTCTAATCACTTGATCCCCAGGCCACCTGGCTACTGAACTGACCTGAATGACACTGAACCCTGACCTGACTGACTTAGCTGACAGCACACCTCTGTCTGATTGACCTGGCACTGACCTGACCTGGTCCTGACTACCCACTAATCTGACTTTAGGCCCTCACTTAGATCTTGGCTCTGATCTTGTTGATCTTTGAAGCCACTGACACTGACTGGCCCCCTGATTTCTGGTCCTGGTCTGGAAAGGCTGACCTAAATCTGACCTGACTGATCTGAATAATTTGATATTACGAACTGTCCTATTCAGGCCCCTAACTGATCTGAGGCCCTAACTGACCTACCCTGGCCCGGAATCTCTGTGACCATGACCTGTCTCTAATCAATCTCTAACCACCTGACTCCCACTCTGAACTCTAAATCTCACTCATCATGGCTGACCTGACCCACTGATTAGCACCACTGGCCTACTTTAATTGACCCAGATCTGACCTGACCCTGACTAATGAACTGACTCCCCACTGTAATCCCCAACCCCACCCAACTATGAACCCACCCCAACTGACTAACCTGACCCCTACAACCTAACCCTAACCCTAACCTTAACCCAACCTAACCCCCTATCATTTCTAAATATTTTCTAGTACTTATATTATTCTCTACTTAAGAAGATAATTTTTTATTTGTTGAATTGATTTTAACTTATTAATCTTTGCACCTTCTTCAATAAGTTGGTTTACAAAATTTCTTACCAACAGACTTAGTCATTTACTTAGAATTATCTCTCTCTTAAATTGGTTTTATTATAGGTAGATCCATTTCTGACAATATTTTACTTGTCCAAGAATTAATTCATGATCTTGATGCCAAGACTAGAGGTGGCAACATTCTTTTCAAATTAGATATTACCAAAAGCTTTGATAACATTCTTGGGATTTCCTTTTCCATATTCTGAATTTATTTGAGTTTTTTGATAAATTTATTTATCTTATTAAAAATTATATTAATAATGCCTAGTTTTTGATTTTGCTTAATGGGGAAGCCTTGGGTGTCTTTCACTCTTCCAATGGCTTACGTTAAGGGGATCCTTTATCTCCTACTTTATTTATTATTTTTGTTGAGTACTTATCTAGGAGCATAAATGTTTTATTCTTAAACATTCTTAGTATGTACTACAGAACTGTTGGTGGTCTTCTTGTTTCCCATTTAAGTTTTATAGATGATTTCATTATTTTTTGTACTGCTTTTATGCATCACATCAAGCATCTCAAGTCTTTTTAAAATAAATTTGGTAGAGAAAGTGGCATTTCTATCAATGATAATAAAAGCTATTATATCACTTCCTCTACTATCTCCAATAATAAAATCAATCAAATCTTGGATATCACTAATTTTAAACATCAATACTTACCTCTTAAGTGATTGGTTGCTCCGCTCTTTAAAGGCTCGAAACGTTCCCATCTCTTTGATGAGCTAATTCAAAAAATTTCAAATAAAATTTCTATTCGGGAATTCCATTTACATTCCTTTAGTGGTAGGCTCACTATTCTTGAAAGCACTCTCAACTCCATTCCTTTTTATTTGATTCAAACTATTATCCCCACTAATGCTACATTTATCAAAATTGATGGTTTGCTTAATAAATTTTTTTGGGGATCCAATAATTCTACCAAAAGAATGCATTGGACATCTTGGCATAAATGTTGTGGTCCTTTGGGAGGAGGTGTTCTTGGTTGCAAGCCTATTCATGAAGCTATCACTTCCTTCTCTCATAAGCTCTGGTGAAATTTTAGAAAGAATGATAGCCTTTGATCTCATTTTATGATGGAAAAATATTGCCAAGGTAAATGTCCCTTTAACTGTGCATATAAAGTTGGTGACTCTCCGGTTTGGAAAATGCTTTGCTCCATTAAATGGGTTGCTAAATCATTAATATCTTGGGGTATTCAGTTGGGTTCTTCCTTCTTTTGCCAACATAATTGGATTGGCAATGGCTCTATTGACACCCTTTTATCTACCCACACTACTTTTGCTATCAAAGTTAATTTCTTTTGTCTTAACAACAATTGGAATGAAACCAAACTTGAGAATTATATCCCTATTTCACCTTTTGACAACTTTAGAAATACCCAATTTCTTCTAACAAACCTAACCAAATTCTTTTTATGCTTTCTTATATTGGTGACTTTGTACTTAAAGAGGTTTGGAATTTTATTAAAGATAAATAGAATCCCTCTAATGTTTTTATTAAACTTTGGAACAATATCATTCCCATTTCCTATTCAGTTTTAGCTTTTAGGATTTTGAATAATTTTATTCCTGTGGACTCTTTGCTCTGGTCTAAAGGGTTTTGGTTACCTTCAAAGTTCTATTGTTTCTTTCATATTGAAAATGTAAATCATGTTTTCATCAATGGTGCTATTGCTTCTAAATTATGGTTTTGGTATGATGATTTATTTAATACCAACTATTTTCAAGGTTCTCTTTCTTTATATAAACTTCTTGAACTCTATTTCAAAAATATAGTGAAAGGTCAAATCAAAGTTTTAATTGTTATTACCCTTATCTGGTTCATCTGGATGGATAGAAATGATGCTAAATATTGTGGTATTCCTATGAACCATAAAAGGATCCTAGCTAGAACTAAAGAAAAAAATTCATGCACTTCTTAATGCCAATCGTATTAGTAATATTCATTTTAGAGGTTATAAATTTGTGTCTAAAAAATTGGGTATCATTCTACTTGTGTTTGACTCTTATAAAAGTCCTAGGATTATCCATTGTATCAAACCTAAAGACAATTTGATTAAAGTGAATATTGATGGTTCTGTTGCTTACAATTAATATGGTTGTGGTGGTATTCTTAAGGATTCTAAAAGTAGTATCATTTGTGCTTTTACCTATCCTCTCAAAGCCTTCTTTGTTCTTTTTGCTAAGCATATGGCTATTGTTAATAAAGCTATTGAAATTTATTTGAATACAGGTTTCCTGAACATCTAGATTAATGTTGATGCTCTCTAGCTTCTTGTCATGCTTAATTCCAATAGAAATGGGAATGCTAAATTATTTTATCTTTTTAATCATACTAAAAATCTTCTTTGTTAAGTTTGTTTTAAAGTTTCCCACATCCTTCGTGAAGGTAATGCTTGTGCAAATTACTTGACTAACTTTGCTGTCAACTTAACTGAGTTAACTTAATTTGACAACAAAACTTTGACTAAACTATTAAGCGGTTTGGTTAATCTAGATAATACTGGATTTCCTTATCTCAGATTATAAATTCTTGGCTTGGTTTTTGGTTTTACTTTTTTATGATATTTTTCTTTTGGTTTCCCCTCATTCAGCCCTCTTTGGGTTGTGGTTATCTACTTATTTTCTCTCTTTGGCCTGAGCTGGGTTATGTTTTTGATCTCTTACTTTTGGATTGGCCTAGTTTTTGCTACATGGTGGTTGTTGTAAGTGCAGCCTAGGTTGTTTTGGTTTTTTTTGCTTGGTGGCTTATGTCTGTCTGGGTGGGTGTTTACCATAATTTTCCCTTGGCTATTTTTTATATCCTCCTTTTGGGTTGTGCCTATGGCTGCTGTAGGTTTTTCTTTTTGTATGGGTTTTGCCTCTTTACTACTTGCTAACTTACCTGATTTGGATCTACTATTGTGATGGTTGCTAGGGTAACATTGTTGGCTGGCTAGCAGTTTTGGCTAGTTGGGATTATGGCTGATTGTTTTGGCTTTTTTTTTTCATTTTTTTGTTGGTGACTAACTGGGGGGTTGCTGCTGGTTTATCTCTGGCTTAATTTTGGCATGGTGGAGATTATTGGTTGGCTATTATTTTGTCTATTTTGTTGATTTGGTGGTTGTTTTTGCTAATTTTGTTTTGTTTCTTTTGGTTATGGTTTTAACCTCCTCCTGTATTGGCCTTCCTCTCTTGGTTGTAGTGGCTTTCGGTTTGGGTATTATTCTGGATTGGATGAAGGATGTTTTATGGCTATTAGTTGGCCTAGGGGCTGGTGGCTTAGTTGGGTGCCTTTATTGCTATTGTTCCTGTTGGTTGGCTTGTAATTAATTTTATTGGGCATTGTACCTTTTTATCTTTGGCTGGTTGTTCTACTTACCTAAATCAGATTTTCTTTTGCCTTGGTTGGGTTTGGTGACTGTAGTATGCTTCTACCCTTTCCCCAGCTATCTTGGGTGATTTTTGGCTTAATGCCTGATGGTATTCTTTACACTGACTTCGATTTTCTGCTACTATGGTGGTTGGCTAGGAGGATATGTTGGCTAGCTAGTTTGGTTAGTTATATTAACTGGCTGGGTTGGTTAGAGGGGTGGCTATTTTGGCCAATTTTTTCTTCTCCTTCGGTGATTATTCTAGGAACTTGTTGGTGTTCTTTTTGTGACTTGTATTTCTTGTTTCCACCTACTTTATTTTTTTTTCTCTTGGCTGCAATTGACCACCCTTTTTCTATTTGTGTGGCAGCCTTGCTGCCCACCCCTTTTGCAGTTAGGCTGTGTGTTTTTATTGAATCTTTTTTTTTTACTTTGTTGGTGGAGGATATAAGCACTTGTGTTTTTCTTTTTTTCTCTTGTTTATCTCTAGTTTGTTTTGTTACCCCTGTCATGATGCTTGCTCCTTTGGATTTTGTTATTTTTTTTGGTGGTGGCTTTCATGGTGCTCCTACTGTATTGCTACTATCTCTGATGGTTGGTTTATTATCTGCCTTATTGGGCTTTGTTGTTCTCGTGGCTTGGTGATTGGCTATTATGTTTGTTGTTTGGAGAATTTTGTAGCATTGCTAGATGATGGACTTTGGATGATGGGCTACATGAGGTATGCTGCCTATGATGGCTTGATGTTTCCCACTCTTTCTTCTTTTGGTTGGTAGCACTATATGTAATTGTAACCCTTCTCCTAAAGTTTGGCTTCTTACATATAGTGTTGCTCCTTGAGATGATTGTAACTGAGCCTAAGCCTTTTCTTTACTTTATTACTTCTATTTGCATTTACTTTCTATGCTTGCTTAATTGTACTCATCTTTTCAAAAGTATGTTGTAGATTTCTTTTATTGGTAAGGGGAGTATTGCAGCTGGATCTTGCTGGTATTAGAAGGACCAAATGAAGTTTGCTGCTCCTCACATGGATTTTTTGCTATTGATTTTTTGGTTTATCTTTTGCTTTCTTTCCTTCAGTATTGTAATAGTTAGGGGGTTTATCTCTTTAGGACTTATTGTAGCTCTTTAGCATTGGCTTAAAGATTTAACCAATCTAAGGACTTTGTATTTTTTTGTGGCAATAAAAAATTCTTTAATTTCCTTAAAAAAACCCTAAACTAACACAAAGCCCAAAACCTTAAAAAGCTAAAAACCTAAACCTAAACTAAATAAAACATAAAAATTAAAAAAAATAAAAAAACCAAAATCAAAATAAAATATAAAATAAAATAAAATAAAAATATAAACTAAAACCTAAACCTAAAAAGAAAATAAAATAAAAAATAAAAGCTAAACTAAAATAAAATAAATAAAAACTTAAATTAAACAAAAAATTTAAAAACATAAATAATATAAAAACTAAACCTAAAATAAAAACAAAAAAAACCTAAAAATAAAATAAAATAAAAACTAAATAAAAACCTAAATAAAAAATAAAGGTAAAAATAAAAAATAAAATGAACTAAAATAAATAAAAAATAAACTAAAATAAATAAAAAAATAAACTAAATAAATCTAAACCTATAAGTTTAATTAATTTAAAAAAAAAATTTAAAATTAAAAAATAAATAAATCCAAACCCTAAACCCTAAACCCTAAAACCCTGAACCTAAATCCTAAACCCTAAATCATAAACCTTAAACCCTAAACCCTAAATGGTAAACACTAAATCCTGAACCCTAAATCCTAAAACCTATAACCTTAAACCATAAACCCTAAACCCCAAACCCTAAACCCTAAAACCTAAACCCTAATGCCTAAACCTTAAAAACTTAAAAACCTAAACCTAAACTAAATAAAACCTAAAAATAAAATAAATAAATAAAGAAAAACCTAAATAAAATAAAATAATAGCCTAAATGAAAACCTAAACCTAAACCTAAAAAAAAATAATATAAAAATTAAAAACTAAACTAAAAATAAAATAAGTAAAAACCTAAACTAAACTAAAAAAAATAAAAAAACCTAAATAAAATAGAAACAAGATGTAAAATTAAAATGTAATAAACCTAAAATAAAATAAAATAAAAAATAGATAAAAACCTAAACATACGAAATAAACCTAAAAATTGAACCTAAAAATATATAAAAAATAAAACCTAAACCATAAACTGAAAAAAAACACACCTAAACCTAAAATAAACAAAATAAAATAAACCTAAACCTAAACTAAAATAAATAAAACCTAAACCTAAACTTAAAATAAACTAAACCTAAACCCTAAACAAAAAAAAATAGACAGAAAATAAACTTAAACCTAAACTAAATAATTAAACCTAAAATAAAAACCTAAAACTAAAATCTAAAAGATAAAATAAAAACCTAAGCCTAAAAATAAAAAATAAAACCAAAACCAAAAAAATAAAATAAAAATAAAACTAAACTTAAAAATAAACATAAACCTAATCCTAAACCTAAAAAATAAACTAAAATAAAATACCTAAACTAAAATAAATAAACTAAACTAAAAAAAAATAAATTAAACTAAAAAAATAACCTAAATTAAAATAAAATAAAAATTAAATTATAATAAATAAAAAATAAACTAAATAAACCTACCAATTTTCTTAATTAAAAAAATCCTAAACCCTAAACCCTAAACCCTAAATCCTAAACCCTAAACACTAAACCTAAAACCTTAAAATTAACCCTAAACTCTAAACCCAAAACTTACAATCCTAAACCCTAAACCCAAACTGAACATAAACACTAAACCCTAAACCCTAAACCCTAAATAAAAAAAATAAAAAACCTAAACCCTAAACCCTAAACCCTAAAACCCTAAACCCTATACCTTAAACCCTAAAACCTAAACTCTAAACCCGACAATGCTTAACCCTAAACCTAAAATAAAATAAAACAAAAACATAAACTAAAACCTAAACCTAAAAATAAAAATAAAATAAAATAAAAACTAAAAACTAAAATAAAATTAAATAAATAATAACTTAAACTAAACTAAAAAATAAAAAACTTAAATAAAATAAAAATAAAAATAAACCTAAATAAAAATAAAAAATAAAATAAACTAAAATAAATAAAAAATAAACTAAATAATCCTAAACCTACCAATTTACTTAATTTAAAAAAATAAAAAAAATAAAAAAATAAAAATACCTAACCATAAACCCTATACCCTAAAACTAACCCTAAACCTACAACCCTAAACCCTAAAAGCCTAAACCCTAGACCCTAAACCCTAAACCGTAAAACACTAAACCCTAAACCCTATAACTTATAACTCTAAATATAAAACCCAAAACCACAAACCCAAAACTCTAAACCCTAAACCCTAAACCCTAAGCCCTAAACCCTAAACCTTAAAAACCTAAAAAACCTAAACGTAAACTAAATAAAACCTATAAACAAAATAAATAAAAAAAACCTAAACCTAAATAAAATAATAAAATGAAATAAAATA
Source organism: Cymbidium sinense (assembly GCA_021442155.1). Lineage (NCBI taxonomy): Eukaryota > Viridiplantae > Streptophyta > Magnoliopsida > Asparagales > Orchidaceae > Cymbidium > Cymbidium sinense. The sequence continues at coordinate 180,079,796 of CM038217.1, read as the reverse complement.
AAAACCTAAACTAAAACATAAACCTAAACCTAAACCTAAATATAAACTAATATAAAAAATAAAAATTAAACTAAAATAAAATAAATAAAAACTCAACTAAACAAAAAAAATAAAATAAACCTAAAAATAAAAAAGCTAAATAAATTAAAATTTAAAATAAACCTATAAATAAATACAAAATAAAACCTACACCATAAACTAAAAAAAACTTAAACCTAAAAGAAACAAAATAAAATAAACCTAATCGTAAACTAAAATAAATAAAACCTAAACCTATACCTAAAATAAACTAAACCAAAACACTAAACTAAATATAATAAAATAAAATAAAAATAAACCTAAACCTAAACTAAAAAACATAAAACCTAAAGATAAGCCTAAAATAAAAGCCAAAAACCTAAACCTAAAAAAATTAAATAAAAAGTTAAGCCTAAACCTAAAAATAAAAAATAAAACCTAAACCTAAAAAATAAAATAAAAATAAAACTAAACTAAAAAATAAACCTAAACTGAACATAAACTTAAAAAATAAACTAAAATAAAAAACCTAAACTAAAATAAATAAACTTAAAATAAAAAAAAACTAAACTAAATAAAAATGTAAACCTAAATAAAAATAAATAATAAATTAAATTGAAATAAATAGAAAATTCAATAAACCTAAACTTACTGATTTTCTTAATTTAAAAAAAAAATCATAAACCATAAACCCTAAACCCTAAACCCTAAACCCTAAATCCTAAACCCTAAACCCTAAACCTTAAACCCTAAACCCTAATCTAACCTTAAACCTAAAACCCTAAACCTTAATCTATCCCAAAACCCTAAACCCTAATCCCATGGTATCTAATAAGTTTTTCTACCCATCCTCTTTTTTTCTTTTTCGTTCTATCATCAGATTAATCAAATTAGACTTCATTGTGTTCAATTTGTGGAATCAAGATATAGTGTGTAGTGTATAATAATAGATTAAAGGATTTTGATTGAATGTATTAACTACTAATAGGAAATCGCTTTGACAGCTTCTACTCATGTCCTAGCTCGTCTGAGAGCTAGATTTGCCTCAATTGCTTGTCTCTTACCCTCAGCTCTACTCAAGTTAGCTTCAGCTATTTCAAGAGTTTGTTGAGCTTCTTGTGGATCAATGTCAATTTACTACCATTTCCTAAAATGGTGATCTCATTATTACTTATTCTAGCAAAACCACCCATAAGAGCCATCGTTAGCCATCGGTCGTTTAGTCGTATTCTCAAAAGACATATATCTACAGTGGCAATGGGGCATGGTTTGGTAATATCCCAATTTGTCCACTATTAGTAGATAAAATAATCTCTTTCACTTTGAAATTCCAAATCATTCGATTAGAGTCAGTACACAAAGATTTAAGGTCATTTTTCAATTTGTTCTCCTCTTCTAAGTTCATAGCTTTCGGTAGCTTCATCGATGTTACCCACCAAATAAAAGGCCTGCTCGGAAGACCGTCTAATTCTCCGAAAGGATGAATTTAAACCCCGAATTGTTTCTGAGACCAACATATTTCCGGAGAACCAGTAAAGACTTCTGCCACAAAGAAGGGTTGTGATAAGAAACGCTCAATTTTGCGTTCTTGCTAAGTTAACGATCTTCTTGGATAATTCATCCAACCCAAGGATAGCTATAATGTCCCAAGTTCTTTGTAACGTTGTGAAGTTTGCTTAACCCTTTGCGCAGTTTCATAATGTTCCTCACCAACGATCCTAGGTTGTAACATAGTTGACGTTGAATCCAAGGGATCTACTGGATAAATACCTTTGGCAGCTAATCCTCTTGATAATACGGTAGTAGCATCTAAATGTGCAAATGTCGTGGCAGGAGCAGGGTCGGTCAAATCATCCGCAGGTACATAAACCGCTTGGATCGATGTTATGGATCCTTCTTTAGTAGAAGTAATTCTTTCTTGCAAAGAACCCATTTCGTACTAAGGGTAGGTTGATAACCCACTGCAGAAGGCATTCTACCTAATAAGGCAGAGACTTCGACCGCTTGAACGAAACGAAATATATTGTCGATGAATAGAAGTACGTCTTACCTCATTAACATCCCTAAAATATTCCGCCATGGTTAGGGCCAAGCCAACTCTCATACGAGCTCGGCGGTTCATTCATTTGACCATAGACTAGAGCCACTTTTGATTCTGCAAGATTTTTTTCATTAATCACCCCGGATTCTTTCATTTCCATGTAGAGATCATTTCCTTCACGAGTACGTTCACCTACTCCGCCAAATACAGATACGCCTCCGTGAGCTTTGGCAATGTTGTTGATCAATTCCATGATGAGTACTGTTTTACCCACTCCAGCTCCCCCAAATAGTCCTATTTTTCCTCCACGGCGATAGGGAGCTAAAAGATCTACCACTTTAATCCCTGTTTCAAAGATTGATAATTTCGTATCTAACTGTATGAAGGCGGGTGCAGATCTATGAATAGGAGATGAGTATCGACAGGACCTAAATTATCAACGGGCTCTCCAAGAACGTTGAAAATTCGTCCGAGAGTAGCTCCCGACTGGAACACTTAGAGGAGCTCCCGTGTTAATCACTTTCATTCCTCTCATCAGACCATCTGTAGCACTCATAGCTACAGTTCTCACTGATTATTTCCTAATAATTGTTGTACTTCACAAGTTACATTAATTTGCTGACAGTATCTCGACCTTTAATTACCAAAGCATTATAAATATTAGGCATATTGCCCGGTGGAAAAATGACATCCAGTACTGGGCCAATAATTTGAGTGATACGCCCTAGGTTTTGTTCTTCAAGTGTAGAAACCACAGGATTAAGTAGTGGGATTGCTTATCATAATCATAAATCATAATAAATATGTCGAAATTCTTTTTTGAAAAGTACTGAATCGAAAAGAAAGATCCGATAGCAAGTTGATCGGTTAATTCCATAAGAAATAAATGGAAGTTAGCATTCGATTGAGCAATCGAATCCAATTCAATCCTTTACTCAGTGAATGAGTCAATTTTCAATTCTTTCTATATGTACTCTTGTATTTTCTTTTTTTTTATTTGTGTTGTGCCTATTCTTCTTTATGTACCATATCCGTTACCTTTTATAGATTCTAGATGAATTATGACTCTTTTCACATCTAGGATTTACATATACAATATATACTACTGTCAAGAGATCTTCTATTTTTTTCTTTTTCTTTCTATTTTCTCTATTAGGTATTTCTATTTACTTATTTAATCTTTATATCTTTAATCTTTACTTTATTACTTTAGAATTTCTTAATTCTAATTTCGAATTATTTAGAATTCTATTTCTATTCAATTTCAATTTAATATTTATCTATTTTAGATTTTAATTGAATTTTGAATTATATTGTATATTTTGTATATTGAGATTCTATTTCTTTTATATTTATTAAGAATTATTATTTTATTATTCTAATTCATTCTAATTCTAATTATTAATCCTTTTATTATTTTTCTTTTTTTTATATTCATAAGGTGATCAATTCCATTAGAAATAGAAATTTTCAAAACGAAGATTGGGTTCCATATATATCAAAGAGTATAAAATAATGATGTATTTGGTGAATCAAATACATGGATAACGAACCGAACCCTTTTCAAATTTTCATTATTTATTTATAATATTAGTTTAGTTGAATATTTTTTGAATTTTTTTTTATCAAAGGTTTCATTCACGCCTAATTTATATCGAGTAGACCTTGTTGTTGTGATAATTTTAATTCATGAGTTGTAGGGAGGGACTTATGTCACCACAAACAGAAACTAAAGCAAGCGTTGGATTTAAAGCTGGTGTTAAAGATTACAAATTGAATTATTATACTCGACTACGAAACCAAAGATACTGATATCTTGGCAGCATTCCGAGTAACTCCTCAACCGGAGTTCCGGAAGAAGCGCGGCGGTAGCAGCCGAATCTTCTACCGGGTACATGGACAACTGTGTGGACTGATGGACTTACCAGTCTTGATCGTTACAAAGGACGATGCTACCACATCGAGGCTGTTGTTGGGGAGGAAAATCAATATATTGCTTATGTAGCTTATCCTTTAGACCTTTTTGAAGAAGGTTCTGTTACTAACATGTTTACTTCCATTGTGGGTAATGTATTTGGTTTCAAAGCCCTGCGAGCTTTACGTCTGGAAGATCTGCAAATTCCCCCTTCTTATTCCAAAACTTTCCAAGGTCCGCCTCATGGCATCCAAGTTGAAAGAGATAAATTGAACAAGTACGGTCGTCCCCTATTGGGATGTACTATTAAACCAAAATTGGGATTATCCGCAAAAAACTACGGGAGCAGTTTATGAATGTCTACGGGGTGGACTTGATTTTACTAAGGATGATGAAAACGTAAATTCACAACCATTTATGCGTTGGAGAGATCGTTTCTTATTTTGTGCCGAAGCGCTTTTTAAAGCGCAAGCCGAAACGGGTGAAATTAAAGGACATTACTTGAATGCAACTGCGGGTACATGTGAAGAAATGATGAAAAGAGCGGTATTTGCCAGAGAATTGGGAACTCCTATCGTAATGCATGACTACTTAACTGGGGTTCACCGCAAATACTAGCTCATTATTGCCGCGACAATGGTCTACTTCTTCACATCCATCGCGCAATGCATGCAGTTATTGATAGATAGAAAAATCATGGTATGCATTTTCGTGTACTAGCTAAAGCATTACGTATGTCTGGCGGAGATCATATTCACGCTGGTACAGTAGTGGGTAAACTGGAAGGGGAACGTGAGATGACTTTGGGTTTTGTTGATTTATTACGTGATGATTTTATTGAAAAAGATCGAAGTCGTGGTATTTTTTCACTCAAGACTGGGTCTCTATGCCAGGTGTTATACCCGTGGCTTCAGGGGGTATTCATGTTTGGCATATGCCTGCCTAACCGAAATCTTTGGGGATGATTCTACTACAGTTCGGCGGAGGAACTTTAGGGCACCCTTGGGGAAATGCACCCGGTGCAGTAGCTAATCGAGTGGCTTTAGAAGCATGTGTACAAGCTCGTAATGAGGGACGTGATCTTGCTCGTGAAGGTAATGATATTATTCGTGAAGCTAGCAAATGGAGCCCTGAGCTAGCCGCTGCTTGTGAAATATGGAAAGAGATCACATTTGATTTTGACCCAGTGGATAAGCTAGATAAAGAGACAAAATAAGCGCGTATAATTCAACAATTCCTTTTTATTCTTCTACTTGATTGTAATGAAACTTGGCCCAATCTTTTCTTCAAAAAAAGAAAGATTGGGCCGAATCAAATAAAGAATAAACATCTTATACTAATTCTATATTATGAACTATGAGGGTCTTTGTGTATTTGTATATATCTTATATATATATATACAATATAAAGACCTTATGATATACGATACAATATACAAGTATATACAAAATCTAAACATAAGAAGATAAGATCGAAGGAAGACTAAACAACTTATCTACTTAATCTATTCTATTATTTATTGTTGGAGCCATAGGCTAAATTATGGATCCTTGGGATTGGATTGGTGGATCATTTTATATTCCTTAGTTTCAGGCCATAGATCAAGCCAAGAGAAGGATTCCTTCTACCCCTATCCTGTATATTGTCTTTTTCGTTCCCTGTTGTAATAGAGACTCATTTTATTATTGATTATATTATATATGACACGAGATTCTACGAGACGATAATTCCTTTTACTTTATGGGAAGAAACAACTATGTATCTTTTGATGAGAATTGAAAGTTTGACATGAGAGAAACCTGTCTTTATATATCTTTTATCTTTTTTTGAGGAAAAGATTCTATTATAATCACTATCATAATATTGAAATGATTCACCAGATTCTTCAAAAGGAGAATCCTTTATTTTCAAGACTCGCTCATTTTTCATTAACAATCTTAATGATTGGATCATATGCTTTATTGGAATTGATGAGAAAGAAAAAGAAATAGTAAAATGATTTTTTCTTCATTGAATGACTATTCATCTATTAGTATTAGGTTTTCCTAAAATAGAAAGAATCTATGGAAAAATGTCGGTTCAATTCGATGTTGTCTAACAAGAAGTTAGAACATAGGTGTGGACTAAGTAAATCAATGGATAGTCTTGATGCTCTTGGACATACCAGTGGAAGTGAAGAAACTATTCTAAATGATGCGGAGAAAAAGATCCCTAGTAAGGACAGTTATAGTTTAAGTAATATTCATTATCTAAATTATTTATTTGATAGCAGGAATATTTGGAGTATGATCTCTCATACTTTTTTAGTTAGAAATAGTAATGGTGACTTATTCTGTATATTTTGATATTGACAATCATATTTTTGATATTGACAATGCTAGTTCTTTTTGAGTGAACTAGAGATTCTTTTCCTAGTTATTTGAATAGTGGGTCTAATAGTAGTAATTACTACTATTATTATTCCATGTATGATACTCAATCTAATTGGAATAATCATATTAATAATTGCATTGACAGTTATCTTCGTTTTGAAATCAGTCTTAATAGTGACATTTACAGTGGTATCGACAGTTACATTTTTCTAGTTTCATTTACAAGTAGTATTGAAAGTGGAAATCCTAGTGTCAAAACTAGTAGCAGTTCTTTCAATATAATAGAAAAATCTAATGATTTTGATATAAATACAAAATACAAATAGTTATGGGTTCAATGTGAGAATTGTTATGGATTAAATTATAAAAAAAATTTAGTTCAAAAATGAATATTTGTGAACACTGCAGATATCATTTGAAAATGAGTAGTTCAGAATCGAACTCTTATTGATCCTGGCACTTGGGAGCCTATGGACGAAGATATGGTCTCTATGGACCCCATTGAATTTCATTCAGAGGAAGAACCTTATATAGATCGCATCTCTTTTATCAAATAAAACGGGTTTAACTGAAGCTGTTCAAACGGGTGTAGGTCAACTAAATAGTATTCCCATAGCAATGGGAGTTATGGATTTTCAGTTTATGGGAGGTAGTATGGGATCCGTAGTAGGTGAGAAAATCACCCGTTTGATTGAGTATGCTACTAATCGATCTCTACCTATCATTATTATGTGTGCTTCGGAGGAGCACGCATGCAAGAAGGGAGTTTGAGCTTGATGCAAATGGCTAAAATATCTTCTGCTTTATATGATTATCAATCAAATACAAAGTTATTCTATGTATCAATCCTTACATCTCCTACAACTGGCGGAGTTACAGCAAGTTTTGGTATGTTGGGAGATATCATTATTGCTGAACCTAATGCCTACATTGCGTTTGCGGGTAAAAGAGTAATTGAACAAACATTGAAAAGACAGACTGACGGTTCACAAACGGCTGAGTATTTATTCCATAAGGGCTTATTCACCCAATCGTACCACGTAATCTTTTAAAAGGTGTTCTGAATGAGTTATTTCAGCTACACGGTTTCCTTCCCTTGAATGAAGATTCAAAATAAAGAAATATTCAAATAAAAAATAATCAGAATATAGGAGTTCTTTCTATTTAGCGAGAACTCCCATTTTTCACTAGGAATCCATGTTTGTTGGATAAGATTGGTTAAAGTTGGAAACTCCTATTCGTTTCTATCTTTCTTTTCAAAAAAAAAAAAAAAAGGTGTTTTGAAAGGAAAGATAGAAAGACGATGAAGATAAGGATGGGAGAAGAAGAATCCAATTTCTGAAAGCAGGATTCTCATACATATTCGTAGAAATAGGAATAAGTACGCTTTGTTGAGTTCTACATTCGTTATTGATTATGAAATATTTCATATGAATATTATCTGAATATTATTTCTAATAGATAGACTTATCATAAGATATCTTTATAATTATAATTTCTAATAGAAATATGAAATCGAGGTACCCATTCTATGATAGATTTAAACTTTCCTCTATTTTTGTTCCTTTAGTGGGCCTAGTCTTTCCGGCAATCGCAATGGCTTCTTTATCTCTTTATGTTCAAAGAAATAAGATTGTCTAAATATGATGGGACCAAATCTCATCAATTTATTTCAACACTAGATCATCATACAGATACTTTTTTTAATGTAATAGGGTAGGATATATGCTATGTGGACTTTCCGAAAACAAATGTAAGAGTTGTTTTGTTATGTATACCGTTGTTATGTATATCGATGGATAATATACGCATTAATGCATGTATATGCAGTTATAGCTTAATCAATTAAATGATTCAATTCAAAATGATCCGCAAATCTTTTTTGAAAAATCTTTGAAATAGAAACTCAATGTATCTAACCAATTATTTCTAATGGTTCCTGCCGGAATGCTGCTAGTTAATGAAAGTTACTTAGGGATCAAGCAATAAAAGTCGAGTCAAATCCATTTGGGTTATTCTATCAATTCCAATATAAATTCCAATCGAATGCAACTGGATCTAGTATAGTATGAACTGGCGATCAGAACATATATGGATAGAACTTATAACGGGGTCTCAAAAAATAAGTAATTTTTGCTGGGCCTTTTTTTTTAGGTTCACTAGGATTCTTAGTGGTTGGAACTTCTAGTTATCTTGGTAAAATTTTGATATCCGTATTTTTATCTCAGCAGATTCTTTTCTTCCCCCAAGGGATCGTGATGTCTTTCTATGGAATCCCAGGTCTATTCATTAGTTCTTATTTATGGTGCACAATTTCATGGAATGTAGGTTGTGGTTATGACCGATTTGATAGAAAAGAAGGGACAATGTCCCTTTTCGTTGGGATTTCCTGGAATAAATCGTCGCATCTTCCTTCGTATCTTTCTGAAAGATATCCAATCAATCAGAATGGAGGTGAGAGAGGGTCTTTTTCCTCGTCGTGTCCTTTATATGGAAATCAGGGGCCAAGGAGCCATTCCGTCTACTGATGAGAATTTGACTCCACGAGAAATTGAACAAAAGCTGCCGAATTGGCCTATTTTCTTGCGCGTACCCATTGAAGTATTTTGAAATGAACTTAAAGAAACTAAAGAATAAATATCAGCATGAGAGAAGGAACTTAATACATCTATCAGGAGAACATATATGGAACAATATTAATAAAATCTAAAAATCTAATAGAATTAATCAAATCAAATATATGGAAAAAAATAGATTAAGGAGATTTGTACACAAAAACTATTTTGTATATGCATACACATGTCGTCCAGCTTCACACTCTTTATACTATCTAAAAGGTCTAATAAGTGTAGTGTAGATTCATCAAATATCCTAACATGTCTTTTGTTTTCGTAAAACATAATTCATCCTTTGAATTGATACCTATCTCGCTGCGTTGTTAGACAGTGAAATCTTTTGAATTCGAAATAGAAATAAAAGAATTAAATGATTTGGTAGAGTTCGTCTTTAAATCCAAATTATATTCGTTAGTTCAAAATGGGTTTTCGAGTATTCATCGAAAGGAATAAATGAAGGGGAAATCGGTTACAATTTGCCTAATTGCGATCTCTGGAATATGGAAAGAATATTTACTTCTTTTTTTTCATTGAAAAGGGCCTTTCTTGTATGTTCTATTCTAGATCCTAAAGACTCAATTCTTACACAAAAAATAAAAATAGGAAAAGATCCATAGGTTCGATACCTTCTTCTTGTTATATAATTCGTGCTTCATAGAAATCTCAGATAGAATCGACGAATGAAAAAGGTTCATTAACAATTTACATCACGGATACAGAATGAAAAAAAGAAAGCATTGGCTTCCTCCCATATCTTGTGTCTATACTCTTTTCTGGTGGGTTTCTCTCTCATTTAAGAAATGTCTAGAAACTTGGGTTCTTCATTGGTGGAATACCAGGCAATCCGAAATCCTTTTGAATGATATTCAAGAGAAAAATGTTCTAGAAAAATTTATGGAATTAGAAGAACTATTCCTGTTGGACGAAATGATAAAGGAGTACTGGAGACACATATGCAAAGGTTTATAGGAATGCACAAGGAAACAATACAATTGGTCCAAAGACAAAATGAATCTCATTTCCATATAATTTTGCATTTCTCTACAAACCTAATCTGTTGCCTATACTAAGTGGTTATTTTTTTCTGGGTAATGAAGAACTTTTCATTCTAAATTCTTGGATTCAGGAATTTCTCTATAACTTAAGTGATACAATCAAAGCTTTTTCAATTCTTTTAGTTACTGATTTATGGATCGGGTTTCACTCAACCCATGGTTGGGAACTAATGATTGGTTCGATCTACAACGATTTTGGATTGGCTCAGAATGATGATTATATCTGGTCTTGTTTCCACTTTTCCAGTGATTCTAGATACAATTGTGAAATATTGGATCTTCCTTTTTTTAAATCGTGTATCTCCTTCGCTTGTAGTAATTTATCATTCAATGAATGAATAAGAATGAATAATTCATTATTTGATATCAATCAAATCAGAATCTTTCTTCGTGTATAAAGAAATCATTTTTCATCTTACTTATTCTTTATACTTCTACCTTTTCAACTCAAGGTATTCATACTATATTCCACCAGTACAATTATTTCAGTGAAATCAATACAATGGCAAACTTGTGGATAGGGAATTCTACTGGTTACCTATCGAATTTATTGTAGAAATTCCGGGGATCAATGATTGGACCATGCAAAATAGAAAGACTTTTTCTTGGGTAAAAGAACAGATGACTCGATCCATTTTTGTATTGATCATGATATATGTAATAACTCGAGCATCTATTTCAAATGCATATCCCTTTTTTGCGTAGAAGGGATATGAAAATCCATGAGAAGCAACTGGGTGAATTGTATGTGCCAATTGCCATTTAGCTAATAAGCCCGTGGATATTGAAGTTCCGCAAGCTGTACTTCCTGATACTGTATTTGAAGCAGTTGTTCGAATTCCTTATGATATGCAACTGAAACAAGTTCTTGCTAATGGTAAAAAAGGAGCTTTGAATGTAGGAGCTGTTCTTATTTTACCCGAGGGATTCAAATTAGCTCGATCGTATTTCTCCCGAAATGAAAGAAAAGATGGGCAATCTTTCTTTTCAGTGTTATCGTCCTAATAAAAGAAATATTCTTGTGATAGGTCCTGTTTCCGGTCAGAAATATAGTGAAATCGTCTTTCCTATTCTTTCCCCCGACCCTGCTATGAAAAAAGACGTTTACTTCTTAAAATATCCCATATATGTAGGTGGGAATAGAGGAAGGGGTCAGATTTATCCTGATGGTAGCAAGAGTAACAATACAGTTTATAATGCTACATCTGCTGGTATAGTAAGCACGTAAAGAAAAAGGGGATATGAAATAACCATAGTTGATGCATCAGAAGGACGTCAAGTGGTTGATATTATACCTCCAGGACCAGAACTTCTTGTTTCAGAAGGTGAATCCATCAAGCTTGATCAACCATTAACAAGTAATCCAAATATAGGAGGTTTTGGTCAGGGAGACGCAGAAATAGTGCTTCAAGATCCATTACGAGTCCAAGGTCTTCTGTTCTTCTTGGCATCTGTGATTTTGGCACAAATCTTTTTGGTTCTGAAAAAGAAACAGTTTGAAAAGGTTCAGTTGTACGAAATGAATTTCTAGATCTAGAGATTCCTTAAAATAAAGTTGGTAAAAGTGCCAACTTCTTGTTGATCGATAGAATGATATAGGAATATGATTCAAAAAATTCTATAAGTCTTTTCTTTGTTTATTTTATTCTTTTTTTTCTATTTCTATATATATATATATATAATATAGAAATAGAGTTTTTTTCTTTTTATTATTTGCTTTAGTTTAGTAGAAAGAGTTGAGTATAAAAAGAAAAGGATTTGCAGGATGTTTCATAAGGATAAATCCATAGGTATTGGATTCTTCATAAAATCGATGGATTCCTCCTTTCTTGTTGCTTCATATTCAAAATATGAACATAATATTTATTATTATGTTAGAAACGACAGAAACTATGAATCAGTCAATAGATTCAATTATTCAAAACATCATAAGAAAAAAAGGAATAGAATAAAGTTTGAAACATCCGATAAAGGGATCCATTTTGTCATTTCCATTTCTAAAAATATAATATTTGGATTATGTTGACTGAGATTCCATATGTTTTTGAATATATCAAAGTTCGTTTAAGAGTAAGAACTCGGGGGTAAGGCCCCGCTGATTTCTTACTCTTTCATGTCTACAATATAATCTGGTTCATATTTCATTTGATTATTACAGTATTACAGAGATGAACCCAACCCGGAATAGGATCCGTAAAAGAAAATGCCTATTAAACCGATTACAGGAATACCAGTTACAGTACCTATCAGCCAAAGAGGAATCCTTCCAGTAGTATCGGTCATTTCCCCCCTTCTTTTTCATCAAGTGGTCATGCTAGAGATAAAAACAGTCATGGATAATTATGAGGATAGTATCCTTCCGAATGGGATAAGAGAATTCCTACTATTACTCTTTCTTTTTTTTCTTTTTCTTAATTGAAGAAATAATTGGAAAATAAAACAGCAAGTACAAAAATGAGTAATAAACCCCAGTATAGACTGGTACGATTCAATTCAACATTTTGTTCATTCGGGTTTGATTGTGTCATAGCTCTATAAATCGAATTAGGTTTATCGTTGGATGAACTGCATTGCTGATATTGACCCTAAAAAAGAAACAGTAGGTACAGCCAGTCCGTGAACAGCCAACCATCGCACTGTAAAATTGGATAGGTTCGATCTATGGTCATTGGGAACCTCCTAAAAGGATTTACTAAATTCATCGAGTTGTTCCAAAGAATCAAAACTGTTATTAATGGAATCCCTTGTCGGCTCTCTGAAATATTCATTTGGCCGAGGACTTCCAAAAACATTGTAAGCTAAACCCGTACTGAAATAACCAACCCGCAATGAATAGGGAAGGTATAGTAATGCTATGAATGACCCAGTATCGAATACTAGTAATAATATCAGCAAAAGAACGTTCTCCCGTGCTTCCAGACATGCTGAGCTCCACAAATTCTTGTATGTTCAAAAAAAAAAGGCGGGCCGACTCCGTTAAAGATGGAATCAGTAAATCTAAAACTACTGATACTGGATCTTTGTGAGATCGTCAATCTTGTACCAAAGGTGTATTTAGAGTAGACCGAATCAGTATAGCTATCCTTCCTATAGCGCAGCAACGCACTCGATCATTACCGAAAGGAAATGCTATTGCTATATCTCCTTGTCTATGTATAAATTTATTTTCCTTAGAATATAAGATTAAGTAAGGTTTATATTAGTGGATTCATCATAGTAATAGAAAGTAAAGATCTTGAATGGATGGGCTCTAATAATTAATGAGAGATATCATGATTAAAAGATCTCATTATATTCATAATATTCCATTATATGTTATGTGAAATCTATAAATGGTGGTTTGGTTCATATTTTATTTTTTTGAATCCTCTCGTTTTATTAAAGTAATTGGTAATTGTTCGTTCATAGAACAAATATGCTGATACTATTTCATTTTAAACTTCTAAACTGAAGTTATTATTACTATTCTAAATAGTAATTATTAGAAATGGAAATTCTTATTACTATCCCTATCTATTTAATTCTTTACTTTTTCATTGGCTAATTGGAATTAATATATTAGAATTATATTTCATATTTTTTATTCTTCTTTTTTTTTTTAGTGTCCGTCTATAATGACTGATTAATCAAGAACTTTCAATTGGAACTCAACAAATTCTTTCAATTAGTTTTTCTTACCGTCATATCTGGATTGAGACTTAGGTAAATGCTTTATTCATATATGTAGTAAAAGAACATATCTAATTTAGCTCTTTCATGCCTATTCTAACTAGTTATTTTGGTTTTTACTGCTTCAACTATAACCCCAGCTATATTTATTGGTTTGAACAAGATACGACTTATTTGAAATAATGAAATAAATGAAATTCAATAACAATTTCAAAATAAAAATCAAAGCCTCCCATAATATTTCATTTCAGGTATTCTATGGTTTCTTCCCACATCAATTGCCAATTCATGGTCATTGATTCATGGATAATTCAGATTAATATTTAGGGATAGATCTTACCTCTTTTTTTTTAATCCCTAATGCAAAACAAAATGATTGAAGTTTTTCTATTTTGAATCAACTTAGGTCTAATTCCTATTACTTTAACAGGATTATTTGTAACTGCATATTTACAATACAGGTGCAGTGATCAGTTGGACCTTTGATTAAGTAACATCTCTTTTTTTGATTGACCTCCTCTTTGGGAGGTCAAATTTAAGTAAATTCTACTTTGTTTTGTTAAGTTATTTCATTGTAATTCGACATAACATAAACGGAATCACGCTCTGTAGGATTTGAACCTACGACATCGGGTTTTGAGACCCGCGTTCTACCGAACTGAACTAAGAGCGCTTTCTTATATCCTATAAAAGTAGATACGATTGTAAAGAAAATGATTTTTTTAACCCTGAGGGTTTGTGTGCATATAGTATGCAAAATGAAAAATTATGTCCAAAATTTCCGATCTTATTCAATGAATACCTCCTAACTGTCCATAGGAGAAAGAATAGGTAGGGATGACAGGATTTGAACCTGTGACATTTTGTACCCAAAACAAACGCTCTACCAAGCTGCGCTACATCCCTTTTAAAGATTGTTGTACAGTGTCCATTGTATAAAATCCATGTCTTGTTTTCCACATCCTTCTTTTTTTGCTCTACCATCTCTATATAGATAGGTAGATAATTTTTTTTGTCATTTTCTTTTAGAGGGACAAAATGGAATCTGGATCATTGTACATATATATGCATTTTAGTTAGTAATTCTAATTAGAATTTCATTTCAAGCAAAAAACAAATAATCTTGAACTAAAATTCAAATATCGGGTTATCTATGATCTATGTATTAGAGACTATATATGTATTACAATATACAATAGAAATAAAGAATTGAAATAAATAAGAAAAAAAAAAAGACGAAGGAGGATTTTCAATGCGAGATATAAAACATATCTCTCAACGGCACCTGCTAACCACTCTATGGTTTGGGTCTTTAGCAGGTCTATTGATAGAAATTAATCGTTTATTTCCAGATGCCTTGTCATTCCTTTTTTTTCATCTTGATTGAATTCTTTTATTGATCTGTGAAAAATGAAGAAGATTTGAGATACAATTCTACGTAACATGGCTAATTTCGCCTCCTTTTCTTTTCTATTCTCAAAAAAGAAAGAGAAAGAGTGTATCGAACCTCAGTCAAAATACAGTGAATCTACGATAGAATTTTGGGGAAAATAAATGGAAATGTGGATCCAGTCTAGGGGCGGTTCCATGAAATTATAACATAGAAAGAAGAAGAAGATACTGAGATTAGGATAGGAAGAATTCATAGTTAGAAAAAATTGTATTAATTAATTATTTAATTATTATGATATTCGTAATATTATTCTATTAGTAATATTATTCTATTAATGAATATGACTCTTTTCTTTATAGTTATATTAATTAATAGTAATTCTTTTTAGATTATAGTACTTATAAGTCATTCGAATTATTAGATTAGAAAAAGAAAATATTTACAAATTCCATTTCTAGTTAATAACTTTTATTAATATAGTTTATTAATATAGTTAATACAGTATAGATATAGAATATAGATTCTTTTTTTATTATCTTTTTGTTTGGTTCGGATCAAAAAGAAAATGAAGAGAGTTCTAAAGTGAAGTCGATCCAAAATGAAAAGGAGGTTCATGGCCAAGGGTAAAGATATTAGAATTATAGTTATTTTGGAATGTACCTGTTGTGTTCGAAAGGGTGTCAAAAAAATCGCATTTCTAGATATATTACTCAAAAGAATCGACACAATACACCCAATCGACTAGAATTTAGAAAATTTTGTCGCTATTGTCAAAAGTATACAATTCATGGGGAAATAAAGAAATAGATGTAACGGAATGCTTTTGTTATTTTACAAGTGTTGGGAAGACTAAGAACTTTACATCTTAACATATATAATACAAACCAAATCCTATTTTGGTCGAATCTTAATTAAATGAATAAAAAAAGTATTCTATTTTATAGATTATTTTCTATAGATATATAGAAGGAATAAACAAACCATGGATAAATCCAAACAACCTTTTCGTAAATCCAAGCGATCATTTTCAGTAGACGTTTACCCCAATCGGATCGGGGATCGAATCGATTATAGAAACATGAGTTTAATTAGTCGATTTCTTAGTGAACAAGGAAAAATATTATCTAGAAGGACAAATAGGTTAACTTTGAAACAACAACGATTAATTACTATTGCTATAAAATAAGCTCGTATTTTATCTTTGTTACCTTTTCGTAATAATGAGAAACAATTGGAGAGAGTGGAGTCGATCCCTAGAACTACTGGTCCTAGAACCAAAAATAAATAGATAGACTCTTCAAAAGTCCAATCGGAACTCAAGCTCATATTAATATGAATTTTTTGCTCAAAAAAAACTAGAATCCAGATTTGATTCTTGTATTATAAACTCTAAAATTATAAATAAAGTAAAAATGGGGAAGAAATCTTTTTTTCTTGAAAGATGTTCGTTTATTCCTACTACTCAAATCTTCATTTCTTTTCTTCTATCTTCCCGGAGTCCATTCTTCGGGAAATCCTTTTTCAATCATTCTTGTTTCCTGTATAATAATTAAGATTCTTTTATTCCTTTATTTGATTTGTATTCTTTTTTTTTTTATTTTTGATTAATGATTTTCTTTGAAATAATATCAAAACAATTCTTATTTGATAGGGCTATTTGCGCAAGTATTTTACGATTCAAGCAATTGTCTCTTGTACAGATTGTGTATGAATAGGCTATAACTATAGAGTAGCCTATCCTCACGAGTTACCGCATTTATCCGAGTGATCCACAAACGACAAAAATCTCTCTTTTTCCTGCTCCTATTTTGATGAGAAGAAACCAAAGCTCTCATTCTTTGTTGAGTAGTTGTTCGAGTAAGTCTTGAATGAGCCCCTATAAAGGTTGATGCAAATAAACAAATCTTTTTTCGATCTCTCCTAGCTGTATATCCTTGTTTAACTCTGGTCATTGAATCAAATCAAATGAATAACTAATTGATTTCTCTTCAGTCATCCTTTTCCTCCGGTCGATTAATAACAAAACGGATTCTTCCGATATATAAAATATAAATTCCAATGGCTTTTCTATGACCTTCCCGACCACGATTTTTCTTTCTTCAAGGTAGGTATCTCGCCTGGAAATAAGAAATTAAAATGCTACTAAATAAAAGAATAGTGGGTTTTCGTTTCTATGGTAACTTCTAAACGGTGAGGTCCTCTCTATACACCGGAGCCTCTTCTTTCATTTCATCGAATTTTATCGTGAACTTGTATAGTTCACACTCTTTGGCTCTACCCATTCATTTTTCAATTAGAATTCTTTTTTTCAATTCTAATTATAAAGTGATAGTCCTTTTCACAAAAAAGTTATCCATACAGGACGGCATTTAATTCGGAAAGTTGGCTAGGTAGCTGACCCTGTTCATTTTTCAAGAAAAGGAATAGAGCATAACCTTTTCCTCCGCTTAATGGATAACTATTTGTTACCAATGGAGAATTCCTTCTCATCTCAAATGGAGTGATTGGATTTTCACCAATAGAAACCATAAATTCATAACATAATTAAGTAGATTATAGATCTTCATTTTTAGATACTAGTCAATTAAAAGGTCTTCTTTCACTATATCTATCCTAATTCATTGGTAGTGGTCGTTGATACTATAAAAAACTTTTACATTTTTCAAACTCATGATCTGAAATGAACGAGTCGCACATACACCCTAGTACATGTTCCTCGACGCTGAGGACATCCTCGAAGAGATTTCATGACATTTCTTATGCGTTTCTAATAAGTTGTTTAATGGTTGGCATGGCGTGTCTATAGAATCTCATTCTAGATAGAATAGAGTGGGGGTTGGTTTAGATCGATCTTAACCTGATGGTTGATGATTATGAATGATTTCTATTCACAGAAATTCCAATTTTAAAAGGAATTCGTACATTTATATGGAATCCCAGTATCATTTTTCGACCGCTACAAGATCAACGATGCCATGAGCTTGGGCTTCTGCTGACATAAAAACATCCCTTTCCATATCTTCGAATATAACCCATAAAGGGTTGCCGTTCTTGTACATAAACTTTTGTGAGAGTTTCGCGAAGCTTCAATAGTTCTTCTGCCAGAATAAATTCTCCTGCTTGTGCCTCGTAAAAGAACTAGCAGGTTGGTGAATCATAACCTGATGATATTGATATAACATCATGAATGGTTCTTCTATCTATATATTGCAATTGGGTTAAAGTATTAAAGTAAGGGGAATCAAAAGAACAATAAAAAATAGAATTAAACAACCGACGGGTATCTTTTGTACATTGCATACTGCAATTTATCTTTTCGATAGAAGCTATTATCGAAAAGAATAAATAGAACCTATCCGATCCAAATAGTTAAATGATCCATTTACCACCCTTCCTTTCGTAGTAGTTAAAAAGATACTATGATGGTTCTGTTGCTTTATATATTTATCTCGTCTGTGGTTTAGCAATCCCAAAGTTTTTTTTGATAGGATCCAAGAAGGATCAAATGATTTTTTCCATTTTTTTTTAACTCTTTCTCTCATAACATAAAAATAAGAAAGAGACTTCTGGTGTGGAAGAATAATGGTTTGTGATGCTGAAATTGACTCTTGCTTGACACATAAAATCAAATTGGGAATAACCCTTCTTTCATACTACTATCTCGATACAAAATCTCATGTTAGAAAAACAAAACAAGGTTTGTTCATATCGAACTCGAATTGCCATGCTATTATTACTTATTCTTTATTTGATTCATATTCGATTCATGAAGGCATAGTATTCTTTTTTTTTCAAAAAAAAACTCATTGCCAAGGGAATGCTAGACGTTTGGTAATTTCTCCTCCGACCAGAACGAAAGATCCCATTGAAGCGGCTAATCCCATACATATTGTATGTACATCCGCACACATAGTATCATAAATGGCTATTCCTGGTATTACCCATCCTCGCCTGGAGAATTTATAAACAAATAAAGATCCCTAGTATCATCTTCTATGCTGAGATATATCATGAGACCAACAAGTTGATTCGAGATCTCGCTATCAACCTCTTGGCCTAAAAAAAGTAATCTTTCTCGATGAAGTCGGTTGATTAGGGCAAAATTAGCCTGAGGAACCGTCACCTTTGGATGCATACGGTTCGAAAGAATTGCGAAAAAAATCAATGTGTCGATTCCAATCCTATTTTTTTTTAACATGAGTTTTGCTCTCCTTCCCCTTCCCTATATTCTATAATGTAGAAAATCAAAAGAATTTTATGAACTTATTGAACTAACCTCTCATTGATGTATTGTTTCATCGAAATTCACGATGTCATTTTCTTGTTCCTGAATGGGCCCTTTCAATTCTTTTAGGTTCTTGTTCTACCTGGGGAAGATTTGCGAATTCCATTTGAGCATATAGGTCAAATGATTCCAGTACCACTTCTTTTTTTTTTCAATTTTTCATACCTTTCCCAAAAAATATTCGATGTATTCATCATACTACTCCATTGGTAGGCAGTTTAAAATTATCCCTATAGTAAGTCTCTATGATACCAGTAATCGTGTAATTATTATATATTCTACAAAATAGATTCTCTTATAGTAAGTTATATTCTATTTCATTAATAATAAATTTAATAAATTATTAAGAATTTAATGAAATTTCTATTTTCTTTTTATATTC
The DNA here is from genome assembly GCA_021442155.1 of Cymbidium sinense. Classification (NCBI taxonomy): domain Eukaryota; kingdom Viridiplantae; phylum Streptophyta; class Magnoliopsida; order Asparagales; family Orchidaceae; genus Cymbidium; species Cymbidium sinense. Next base: position 180,060,051 of record CM038217.1, on the reverse strand, counting down.
TTTATTTCAGAATTACTACATTTACACTCCCATTCTATTACTTTTACTCTTACCATTTACAATTTGGTATTCTTTGAACGGAGCCTGGATACTTTCTTTTATCAGTCCAAGTAAACCATCAATTATTTTAATTGATAATATTGATTCCCAATAGGAATTATTGTGCTTCACGCCTGAATTATTGATGGTTCAATAAATGAATATATATTTATTGGATTGGATTAAACATAGAATACTCGATCGAGGGAGAGGAGAAATACCATATGACCAATCTGTCTGACAAGTCACACTATCGTCAACCCAAGCTGCATCTTCCTCTCCAGGACTCAAAAGGTACTTTGGAACCAAGGGGCATTAAGATAAAGAAAAATGAAGTACTATATTTTACTTTAATATGGAAACGTAACAATGGTTTTATTGTCTTCATCATTTTTTCTCTTTCTTTTCTATTCTTATATTCTATTTTTATATCTTTTAATCTTCTTTCTATTTAGAATCTTATTTAAATCTTATTTAGATTCTATAAAATAGAACTTAATATTCTAGCTAGACTTATAGTATATATAAGTATATATATATAGAACTGAAGGTTCATAGAGGAATACAGAATGAATAAAGAAAGATCAGAATCGATGGGATCACCGATTGTTCTGAATGATTTCAAAAAAAAAAGTATCTATGCATTTTTTTCCCTAAAAATCCTCCCATTGTATTGGTACTTATTGGGTATAGAATAAGATCTGTTTCTATTTGTTCTTCTAAATAGAAAGAAATAGAAAGAATTCTATTTCATTAAAAAATAAAAAAGAAGGGAATACAAATAAATATTAATCCTTTCCTATAAAAAAATCTACCAAACAGGTGAAATACACGGTCTAGTCTTTTCCAATGCGATAAAGTTACATAATGTCTATTTCTTTTTCAGAAAGGGGTATTTACATGGGTTTGCCTTGGTATCGTGTTCATACCGTTGTATTGAATGATCCCTCGATTACTTTCTCCATATAATGCATACAGCTCTAGTTTCTTGCTCGATGGCTCTATATGAATTAGCGGTTTTGATCCCTCTGACCCTGTTCTTGATCCAATGTGGAGACAAGGCATGTTCTGTTATACCCTTCATGACTCGTTTAGAATAACCAATTCGTGGGGGGTTGGAATATATCGGGAGGAACTATAATGAATGAGCATTTGAGTTATGAAGGCGTGGCATACATATTTTGTTTTCTGGCTTCTTGTCAGCTATCTGGCATTGGGTGTATTGGGACCTGGGAAATATTCTGTGATGAACGTACAGAAAACCTTCTTTGGATTTGCCCAAGATCTTTGGAATTTATTTATTTCTCAGGAGTTTGCTTTTGGCTTTGGTGCATTTCATGGGATTATATGGTCCTGGTATGTCTGATCCTTATGGACTAACGGGAAAAGTACAATCTGTAAATGGGGTGCGGAAGGTTTTGATCCTTTGTTCCGGGGAATAGCTTCATCATATTGCAGTACATTGGGCATATTAGCGGGTCTATTCCATCTTAGTGTCCGTCCTCAACGTTTATACAAAGGATTACGCATGGGTAATATTGAAACTGTGCTTTCCAGTAGTATTGCTATTTTTTAGTTTCGTAGTGGAACTATGGTATGGTTCAGCAACTTCCAATCGAATTATTTGGTCCCACTTATCATCAGGGTACTTCCAACAAGAAATATATCGAAGAGTTAAATACTAGAAAATTTGAGCTTATCGGAAGCTTGGTCTAAAATCCCGAAAAATTAGCTTTTTACGATTACATTGGTAATAATCTGATGAAAGGGAGATTATTTAGAGCAAGCTCAATGGATAATGGGGATAGAATAACTATGGGTTGGTTGGGGCACCCCATATTTAGAGATAAAGAAGGGCGTGAACTCTTTGTACGTATGCCTACCTTTTGAAACATTTCCGGTAGTTTTGGTAGATGGAGACGGAATTGTGAGGGCCGATGTTCCTTTTAGAAGGGCAGAATCCAAGTATAGTGTTGAACAAGTAGGGTAACTGGTGGAGAACTCAATGGAGTCATTTATAGTGATCCTGAAAAATATGCTGTATATGCCCAATTAGGTGAGATTTTGAATTAGACCGGCTACTTTGAAATGATGGTGTTTTTCGTAGTCAAGGGGTTGGTTCACTTTTGGGCATGCTACGTTTGCTTTTCTTTTCTTTTCGGACACATTTGGCACTTAACCTTGTTCAGAGATAGTTTTGCCAGTATTGATCCAGATTTGGATGCTCAAGTGGAATTTGGAGCATTCCAAAAACTTGGAGATCCAACTACAAGGAGATAAGTAGTCTGATACAAAATTCCTTTGCCATCTTTTACCTCTATTTTTTCTTTTATTCTAGTATTTAGATATTTCATTATATTTCATATATTTATCTTTTTTTTCTATATTTTTATGTATAAATAGAATAATATAGAAAAATTCGAAATAAAATATAATCGAATAGTAATAAGATATGAATGACTATATCTATATATACATACTATATAGATAGTAATAGTTAAATAGTAAATTGTAAATCTCAAATTTGAATTTCTTTAGTAAATAATCCAAAATGAATAGGTGTGGAAGTTATAATTGTAAACCATCGAATCTATGGAAGCATTGGTTTATATATTCCTCTTAGTTTCGACTTTAGGGATAATTTTTTTCGCTATCTTTTTTCGAGAACCACCTAAAGTTCCAACTAAAAAAATGAAATGATTTTTCATTATTTCCATTGAAGTAATGAGCCCCCATATTAATATTGGAGCTCATTACTTCAACTAGTCCCCATGTTCTTCGAAGGGATCTCTTAATTTTGAGAGGGTTGCCCAAAAGCGGTATATAAGGCAAACCCAGTAAAGCTTACAAGTAAACCGGATATGGAGATGGCGACTAGGGTTGTTGTTTCCATTTTTCGATAATTTCAAGATCACAAAGGATCACGATAATGTTGTTTATTTACAACTACAACGGAATGGTATACAAAGTCAACAGATTTAAACCCATGATGAAAGAGGATTTATGGCTACAAAACCGCTGAGAGTAGTTCTAGATCGGGGCCAAGATCAACTGTAGGGAGTTTATTGAAACCATTGAATTCGGAATATGGAAAAGTAGCGTGGTGGGGATTACACCACTTATGGGAGTTGCAATGGCTCTATTTGCAATATTTCTATCTATTATTTTAGAAATTTATAATTCATCTTTGGATGGAATTTCAATTAATTAGTTCATAAAACTAGTAAGTCCTAGCAAAAAGATTATTTTACTTATACTTACTTAATGCTTAAGATACTGAATACTTCAACTTAAGATTACCTAAGACTTGGATTTATAGACCATTCTGGTAGTTCGATCATTCTAAACCCTAATTTTCTCTTGAACTTACTATTTGTAAAAGAGAGAGGAGAAGTGAATTATAGAACTCTTCCTCTATTAATTAATACTTAAAGGGGTTCTCGGAATGAAAGAACAAAATTGATTCATGAGGGTTTAATCAATCACTTCCCAATGGTATGTTAGATTAGATAATGAAGATCTAATTCCATCGAATTGAGTATGACTGTATGTGTGATAGCATCTACTATACCAGGAATATCAATGAACCCAATTCTTGCAATTGCTCAAGATTCCCCAATACATTCCATTTCTTTGAGAAAGAAATTGCTCGTGCAAGCAGTTAATATAGCATGGTTACGGAGCTTATCTATCGATATATGCTTCAAGGGATATCATGCACATAACCATCGAGGTGAGTAGAGACCTAAAAAAGATCAAATGGAACAATACAATATATAGACAAAGAAATCCTTTACGAGTCCCAAAATATTCCTTCGTGGATTCATCATTTGAGGGTAGACTACTCAATAATTTCACATTTCTTTTTTTTTTTAATATAAAAGCAAAGTCAAAAGAAAATATAATAAAATATAAAATAAGATAAGAATGAATCAATGAAAGGTGGTCCACTGGAACTTGAGTAAAGAGTACCTTTTGTAAGGTTTTCTCAAACAAAGTTTAAAAGAAGAAGAACCCTTTTCTTTATTTGGTTTAACTACTTGAGGATGAGAGGAAACCTTCACGTCCGATTGTGAGGGAAATCCAATACTATAGGAACCTATCTCAATTTTTCTTTACTAGGCCTATAGTTAAAACCTACTTTCTTACACGAGGTTCATTGAATATGAAATCCAACGGAAATACAGATCCCACTCTTTTTTACTACTCAAGGTTTGAGACATTTTGAAATCGAGAAATATCTACGGCGTATCGAGAACAATTAGATTCGATTTGTGAATTATTAGAGAATTCTTTGGTAGAATGGAAGGAATTAGAGACTAAGAGTCCCAGAAATGAATGGGAAGATCAAAAATTAGAAGAAGAAAGGATTTTTTGGTTAGCATAGAATTAGCTAAATATTTTCTTGAACAAATGTAGACCCGAATGGATGGTTTTATGCCTATTAGTTCTTCCTCGAGTTGAGACCAATCATTCAGATCGAGGTAAACTAATGAAGATATTAATGAACTCTATAGAAGAGTCATTTATCGAACAATACTCTTATCGATCTATTAGCAACAAGTAGATCTACACCGGGAATTAGTAATGTGTCAATTGGTACAAGAGGCGTGATACACTTTTTGATAATGGGATCCGCGGACAACCCATGAGAGATGGTCATAATAAAGTTTACAAGTCATTTTTCGATGTAATTGAAGGCAAAGAAGGAAGATTTTGTGAGACTCGCTTGGTAAACGTCGATTATTGGGGCTCCTCATTGTCGTGGGTCCTTTGCTTTCATTACATCAATGTGGATTACCTCAAGAAATAGCAATAGAGCTCTTCCAAACATTTGTAATTGTGGTCTAATGGACAAGATTTTGCTTCTAACACGTGGATTGCTAAAAGCAAAATTAGGGAAAAGAACCCATTGTATGGGAAATCCTTCAAGAAGTGAGCAAGGGCATCTGTATTGTTGAATAGAGCGCCCACCCTTCATAGATTGGCGTGTTCCAACCCATTTTAGTGGAGGGGCGTGCTATTTGTTTACACCCATTAGTTTGTAAGGGCTTCAACGACTTTGATGGGGATCAAATGGTCTCACATACCTTTATCTTTGGAAGCTCAAGTAAGCTCGCTTTACTTATGTTTTCTCATATGAATCTCTTGTCTCAGCTATTGGGGATCCCACAACTCAAGATATGCTTATTGGACTCTATGTATTAACGATCGGGAATCTCAGGTATTTGTGCAAATAGGTATAATCAATATAATCCTAATTGCGAAAAAAGGTGCTTTACAAGAATAACTTTAAGTATACAAAAGAGCCATATTTTTGTAGTTCTTATGATGCACTTGGAGCTTATCGTAAAAATGAATTCATTTAGATAGTCCTTTGTGGCTCGGTGGAGACTAGATCAACGCGTGTCGTTGGCTCAAGAGAAGTTCCCATCAGTTCAATATGAATCTTTTGATAATTATAATGAGATTTATAAGCACATCGAATAATAGGAAGTGTAAAAGAGAAATTGCATATACATTCAACTCTTGGTCATCTTTCTTTTATCGAGAAATAGAAGATATATAGGGGTTTTGGCAGCCTACTCATAGGCTATCTAACTCATGCTCTATATATAAACTAAGAAATTCTATTAGTGATGCCCATACTCATGGAAATTTGGGTCTCTCCAATTTTACCCATCATAATTTCTTAATTTCTGTGAATCAAGATTGAGGAAAGGAAGTCTTTGAATCACCTGTGCCATTGTGGAATCTTACGGAGGTCCTTATGGCAAAACGACCCATCCGGTCTTTCACAATAAAGTGATAGATGGAATTTCTATAAAATGACTTATTAGTAGATTAATAGATCATTTCGAATGGCATATACATCACATATCTCGGATCAAATGAAGGCTTTGGGTTTCCGAGCCATCTACATCTATTTCATTAGGAATTGATGATCTTTTAACAATACCTTCTAAGGGATGGTTAGTTCAAGATGTCAACAACAAAGTTTTCTTTTAGAGAAAACCATCATTATGGGAATGTACATGTGGTAGAAAAATTACGCCAATCCATTGAGATATGGTATGCTACAAGTGAATATTTGAGACAAGAAATGAATCCTAATTTTCGGATGACTGATCCCTCTAATCCAGTCCATCTAATGTCCTTTTCGGGGGCTAGAGGAAATGCATCTCAAGTACACCAATTAGTAGGTATGAGAGGATTAATGTTAGATCCTCAAGGACAAATGATTGATTTACCCATTCAAAGTAATTTACGGGAAGGGCTTTCTTTGACGTAATATATAATTTCTTGCTACGAGCCCAAGGGGGTTGTAGATGCCGCATTTAACATCGATCTTTGGATACCTCACACGTAGACTTGTTGAAGTAGTTCAACATATTCTTGTAATGAGAACGATTGTGGTACTATCAGGTATTTCGTGAGTCCTCAAAATTGGATGACGAAAAGATTTTTGTCCAAACATTAATTGGTCGGTGTATTAGCAGCGATATATATATTGGTCTACGCATTGCCACTCGAAATAAAGATATTGGAATTGGACTTGTTAATCGATTCATAACCTTCGAGCACACCCAATATATATTCAACCCCTTTACTTGCGTACATCTTGGATCACAATTTTGTTATGGCGAGTCCTACTCATGGTGACCGTCGAGTTGGGAGAAGCCGTAGGCATTACGGGTCAATCAATTGGGGAACCGGGGACTCAACTAACATTAAGAACTTTTCATACGGAGTATTCTACAAATACAACTCCCTCTAATGGAAAAATAAAATTTGATGAGGATTTGGTTCATCCCACACGCATGCCATGGGCATCCTGCTTTTCTATGTTTTATAGACTTGTATGTAACTATAGAGTCGAGATATTATACATAATGTGAATATTCCAACAAAAAGTTTGATTTTAGTTCAAAATGAACAATATGTAGAATCAAAACAAGTGATTGCCGAGATTCGTCTAACGTCCACTTTTCATTTTAAAGAGAGGGTTCAAAAATATTTATTCAAATGAAGGAGAAATGCACTGGAGCACGATGGCTATCATGCTCAATATACATATAGTAATGTTCATCTATTACCAAAACAAGTCATTTATGGATATTAGGAGGTCTATGCAGATCCAAGATAGGGTCTTTTCACTCCACAAGGATCAAGATCAATTTAATACTAATTCTTTTCTCTCGAAGAAAGATATATCTTTGATCTCTCACCGACTCATGATCAAGTAAAACATAAATTGTTGGATACTTTTGGTAAAAAGATAGGAAAATTCGACTATTCAAAACCTTATCGGACCAAGGGTCATTGGAATCTCATAGAGCCTTCTACTTATATTCGTCAAGAGAATTCCTTGGCTAAAAAGCAAGAATAGATTTGTGATTCCCTTACAATATGATCAAGAACAAGAAAAAAAGCTAAGACCCTATTTTGGTATTTCGATTAAAATACCTAGAAATGGTATTTTATGTAGAAATAGTATTCTTGCTTATTTTGATGATCCGCAATATAGAAGAAGTAGTTCGGGAATTACTAAATATGGGATTTACGAAGTAGATTCAATTGTAAAAAAAGAGAATTTGATTGAGTATCGAGGAGCAAAAGAATTTAGTTCGAAATACCAAATGCAAACTAAAGTAGATCGATTTTTTTTCATTCAGGAAGTGCATATCTTACCCGGATCTTCACCCATAATGGTCCGGAACAATAGTATCATTGAGTAGATACACTTGCTTTAAATATAAATACAAGAAGTCGAGGTGGATTAGTCAGTGGAGAAAAGAAAAAAAGTATGGAACGAAAATCTTTTCTGGAGATATTCATTTTTTGGAGAGGTGGATAAAATATCTAGGCACGTGGCATTTTGATACCACCGGAATGGGAAAAAAAGATTCTAAAGGATAAAAAAAATTGAAAAATTGGATCTATGTCCAACGATTACACCTACCAAAAAAAAAGTCTTTTGTTTTGGTTCGTCCGTAGTCACATATGAAATAGCGATGGAATAAATTTAGCAACACTTTTCTTTCGGGATCTCTTGCGGGAAAAGGATAATGTCCAACTGAATTGTCAATTATATACTTTATGGAAATGGCAAGTCAATTAGAATTTCTCACACAAGTATTCAATTAGTTCGGTCTTGCTTAGTATTGACTTGGGACCAAGAAAAAAAGAGTTGATTTCTAGGTATTTGACAAAAAACTCCACTTGAATCAGTTAATTCCTCTTTACTGACAAAAGCCCGTGCTCAAGAAAAGAAAATATATTATTCTTCTCCAGCACTTTTTCGTCTAATTTTATCTTGTCTTTATCACGAAGTTATTTTCCTTGGTTAATAATACTTCTTGTTTTGCCCATATTCGGTTCTTCAATTGTCTTTTTCCCTCATAGGGAAATAAGGTGTATAGTGGTACACTATATGTATATGTATACTAGAGCTCCTTCTAATGAGCTATGTATTTTGTTATCATTTCAAATTGGAGATCCATTAACCCAATTGAAGGAGGATTTAAAATGGATCAATCTTTTGATTTTCACCGGAGACGGAATCGGACTTTCCATAGGACCCATTTTACCGACAGATTTATCACTACTTTAGCTACTTTAGCTTTTGGCCGATTAAATCCATAATTTTTCTATTTCTTGATGTTAGCAATGTATAGTGGCCAAATAGGATCATTTTCTTCGAGACCTTTTACTTTTTTTCATCATGTGGGAATTAGAATTAATTCTGTTTATTTACTTTTATCCATGTGGGGAGGAAAAACGCTGTACTGCTACAAAGTTGATTTTTACCGAGGTTCCATTTTTCTCTTAATAGGAGTTCTAGGTATAGGTTTATATGGTTCCAATGAACCAACATTAGATTTAGAAAAATTAGCTAATAAATCGTATCCGCAAAGATTATAAATAATACTATATTTTGGTTTTCTTATTGCTTATGTCAAATCGCCGATGATACCCCTACATACATGGTTACCGATACCCACTGAGAAGCACATTACGACATGTATTCTTTTAGCTGGAATCTTATTAAAGATGGGAGCATATGGATTGATTCGGATCAATATGGAATTATTAGCTCACGCTCATTCTAGATTATCTCCCCGGTTGGTGATAGTAGGAACAATACAAATCATTTATGACTTCAACCTCTCTTGGTCAACGAATTAAAAAAATGTGTTGCTTATTCTTCTCACATGGGTTTCATAATTATAGGAATTGGTTCTATAACTTGCATGGGACTTAATGGAGCCATTTTACAAATACTTTCGTGGATTGATTGGTTGCACTTTTTTTCTTAGTAGGAACAAGTTGTGATAGAATATGTTTTGTTTATCTCAAGAGATGGGGATATCTATCCCAATGCCAAAAATTTTGATTACTTTTGTAATGGCAATGGAATGATATTAACTCCTATTTTTTATTATCTATGTTACGATTTTCTATGGATACAAGCTATTCAATATTCTAAATTTGAATTTTTTTGATTACGGACCACGAACTATTTGTTTTGATCGTATCTTTCTACGTAATAGGAATTGGTATTTATCTGATTTCGTTCTCCGTTATCGGTTGACAAGGTACAAGTTCTATTATCTAATTATTTTATAGATACTAATTATTTTTTATATTTCATATTAAATGAAATGAATTTCATTAATTGAAAAGAAAGTCTTAGAATTCTTTGACTTTCATATTTTAACGATTCTTCGTTGTTACAATGAAAAAAAAAGAAGGGTGAATTAAAATTTTAATGAGATACATCTAAAGTTTTAGTTTTTTGAGAACCATTTGAATAATTCCTCTATTTAAAAGGTTCTCAAAACTTGCACAAAATTTCATTGTGTATCGACGATTTTTTATGTATTCTTTATGTAGTTTATTTTATTCAATTAGATAGTAATTGGAATGAACCATAACTATGGAACCGATTCCTAATATATTGATCCCAAAATAGCATATCCAAATTAGGAGAAATCCTATAGAAGGTACAAATGCCGAATTTGTACCTTGATCTTGCAATTTTGAATTTTTTCTAGTATGTAAATAAATTGCAAATATGGTCCAAGTAATAAATGCCCAAGTTTCCTTAGGGTCCCAATTCCAATACAAACCCCATGCTTCATTAGCCCATACCGCAGAAAGAATGCCTATGGTTAAAAAGGTAAATCCTAAACTAATGACACGATAACTCCAATAATCCAAACGCTGAATTAATTGATATTTGTAAAAATTTTGAAATGAGAGAAAATAAGTCTTTTTAATACACTTCCTTTTTCATTCAAATATTCCATATCACCAAAGAAAAATGACTTCCTTAAACTTAAAAAATTATTGTTTTTCAAAAAAGAATCGATTCTTTTTTGAAATGTAATCACTATAAGAGCAACTGATAACGATCCGATAAAAGAGCGCATAGCTCAAGAGCATCATACTTACATGCATTATTAACCACCGAGATTGTAGGCACTAATATTACGGGTTTATGCATTTCGGTTGAAAGACGACGTGGCAAAACCTTGGGTAAAAATAACACTTGGTGCTTATTGCGCTTAAATCATTTTATGATTCCCAAGATACGTAATCATATGAATAATGGATAAACTCCATGAAAGGAAGATTAACGATTCGTATAAATTACTTAAAGGAAAATGTCGAAGAAATCCAATGAATAACTAAAACCGTTATAGAGAAAAAGTAGCTATCATCCCTTTTACGAATTACGTAATCCTTGATTTGTAGACTAATAAGTTCATCAAATGAATTAGAATCACAATTGAGATGATCAAAAGAAATATGAGTTAATATATGTTCTAATGTCGCAAATATCATAAAGAAGATTCCCTTTAAAATAATTGAAATCGGGGAGGGGATTAAATAGAATCTCAAATAGAATATTTTCTATATTTTATATTCTATTAGATCTATTGTGTCATATTCTATTAGATCTATTGTGTCTATATTATTCTATAATATTAATCTATAATATTAATATTAGAATATTAAGAATTAATCATAATTATTATTTATGCCTTATGCCACCACTTTCGACTCAACCGAGATGCTCTAGCACCGCTTCTAAGAGCGCGTCTACCAATTTCACCATGGCTTACCTTAAATAATAATAAGGAAATGAATGTTGAATTGTCGATATTCAATAGAGTTTAGGAAACAATGAAGAAAGATGCATTTCCATTCATATGGAAATGTTCAATATCAATAATATTTAATTAGCATCTTCATATTTGTAGATTCAATTTTAAGAATCAATTTTTCGCACTAGAAACCCAATTCTTGTTTATCCCGAACAATCAACTCAAAGTTTCGTTCTCGAGTATAAAATTCATAAATTTTTCTAATGATTTTGAGACCCAACACCTTAGTAGAAAGTAGAATGAAAAATTCAAATTCTTCCTTGTTTATAAAATTGTGCTTTTCAAAATAGAAAAGCACAATCATAGCAAAAGAAAAACCATATCACAAATTGAATATCAATCAATATCAATTTCAATAATTGAAATAAAATAATTTCAATAAATAGAATATAATAGAAATATAGAAATACTATAAAAAAAAATACTGTGTACTTTGAATCAAGTAGACGTGAAAGATTCTTATTTTTCATATTACTAGTTCTAACTAATAAGGGGAAGTGATATACAATACATTAGTAAAATTTAATTATTTGTCTTCCAATTCAAAAATGGAAATTTGGAAGTTCTTTGAAACATGTCAATTAAGATTTTTCAAGACTTTTTTTGTCGCACAAAAAACTTTTGACTTTCGGTGAAAATAGATTTAGCTAAAGAAAAGCTTTTATTGCCTCTAAAGATCCTTTTTTTTCCAAAGATTTCTACTGAATATGCTTTTTTGACATAGAAGTACGCTTTTTTGAACCGGCCATTCAAAAGGTAAGTGACTCCTTTTATCGTTGTATGTGAAAGACATATATTGTTCAAAAGAAATTTCTTTTATTAGTTATTATCTATACTTAATTCATTCCATAAATTTCAAACAAATAGAAAAAAAGAATAAAAGAGAATAAATAAGAAAATAAAATAGAAAGAGATAAAGAAATAATAATTGGTGAATCAAAATAATTATAAGAAAAAGGAATAGAATCCAATTTATTATCTTCATGCATAAGGATAATGGATTACCTAGAAGAAAAGATTTCAAAATCATAACAAACCTCCCCTTTTCTTTTCTATTGCAATTTATCGATTATTATATGATGATTCCTTAACTTTCCATATCTATTCCATATCTATATAGATAGAAACAGATATACTATAAATGACATCTCTTATGTCAATGACACAAAAGGGATATGAAATGAATGGAATTGGGATATAGATGGAATATAATGAAATAGCCACATTGAGGTTCCTATGAAATGAGGCATGGAACCGCTACTAAGAAGTTCACGGAGTTACAAGGAAGCTTGGACTCATATTGTACATGGGTTGAGAACGGGAGTTGAACTCTATGAAGTAATCTCCCGTTGTTCCTCGAGCTCAGTGGTGAGCGGTTGGTCGTTACGGGTAGGTTCAATCCTACTTGGAGATTTGATTCATTCTTCATGAAAGAATGAAGAATTGAATGAAAGGGCTCGCTTTGACCGTTAGGAGTAGTAACTGCTCTGCTTTGTTTCTATTGCATTCTATCTCATCCGTTCTACAATATTTGAGAATCACCCTCAATACCGGCAAGATAGATCCCACTAGTAAATAGCCAATTCATAATTCTCAACTGCATCAAAGATGCATTCATCGATTCTCCGATAGGCCACAAGCAAACATATTAATGACGAGGAACGATTTTTGCTATGCTACTAATACTTGTACTTGCTGCTATTTTGCCCAAGCTGAGGAAGAGTTACGGGAGTCAAACACAAATATGCCGATCCCAGCTTTAAAAGGACCATACCCAAGTTCAATAGCTTTCCGATATCCCGATCATGATTTTACCCCCAGAGGGAAAGGCCCTTCCCTTTTGGGCGGTTGTGGCGAGGGATTGAACCCCACACCGTGGTTTGTAGCCACGCTCTAATCCTCGAGCAGTGCCCCACCCCGCCTACACCGGACTGCTCGAGTACCTTCAAAAGGAACCTTTCCTCTCAACCATTTCGGTTAAGAAGATGTGAAAGTGCCTTTCTCTAATAATAACAATGTGTTCGCGGAAGTGGGAGAGAAGGGATGTTATTGAATAAGACGATCTTTGCATTTTGATTTTGATCTTTTGAAATATGAAAAAGTCAAATAAGAGGTGTTAAGCTTTTATCATTACGGCATCGAGCTATTTTTCCTCACAGGACCCCTACAAGATCGCCACCGCAGAGAGTTTAACCACCAAGTTCGGATGGATTGGTGTGGTTCCTCTATGCCTAGGACACCGTAATATCGAACCATGAACTAAGAAAGGCATGAGACCCGATTCTTGATCGGAAGGATGCCAGGCCCTCGCCTCCCTCTCATCAAATGGAAGGCGAGCTTTGGGTTTTCATAATGAAAATAGATGGTGAGTGCATCGAATTGATTAGGTCATGTAGGAACAAGGTTCAAATCTCTGGTCTTAGGATGCCTCGCCGCATACATCACCGCACTTCCACTTGACACCTATCGTAATGATAAACCGCTCATCTCGCCGTGATCTTATCTTGGATTCTCAATACTTGCGCCCATCCCCAGGGGCAGAGAACCCGCCTCATACTTTAGGAGGCTCGGGAAGTGAATAGGAGAGCACTCATCTTGGGGTGGGCTTACTACTTAGATGCTTTCGATTATCCGCGACTTGGCTACCCAATGTTTATAGACACGATAATCGGTACACGAGGTGCGTCCTTCCGGTCCTCTTGTACTTGAAAGGTCCTCTAATGCTCTAACGCTCGCACGGATATGGACCGAAGCTCACGATGTTCAACCCACTCATGTATCGCTTTAATGGGCTAAAACCCAACCCTTGGAACATACTACGCCCGTGGTAAGAGCGACATCGAGGTGCCAAACCTTCCCTTGATGTGAACTCTTGGGAAGATCACTGTTATCCCCAGAGTACCTTTTATCCGTTGAGCGATGGCCCTTCCACTGACCGGATCACTAAGACTTTCGCCCCTCGCCGACGGTGGGTCTGGTCAAGCTCCCTTATGCCCTTGCACTCGAGGGCCAATCTCCGTCCCCGAGGAAACCTTTGCCTCTACCTTTTGGGAGGCCTACCCATAGAAGCTTCCACGAGACGTCCCTTGTCTGTAGGTTCTAACACAAGGTTAGAATTCTCTCTTCAGTGGTATCTCACTGATGGCTCGCCCCCGAAGCCTTCCCTCCACCTAAGCTATGGAAAGGCCCAAAGCCAATCCGTGGAATAATAAAGCTTCATAGGGTCTTTCTATCCGTGTGTGTAGTCCGATCTTCACGACATGTCTATTCTTTCTGATCCTTACTCCTTTTCAAAAGGCAGAACATACCTTTTGTTCTTTCTATAAAATCATAACGATTGATTCCTTTGTAATACACTCTTGATCTAAGCTTTGAAAATTTTGATAAATTTTACTTTTCATTTCAAACTTGTTCAAATTTGAACCTCTCCTTTTATCTATATTTATATATAGATGATATATTTTACAAAGTTGGTCTAACTTATTGATTGTCACTAACCCTAGATTATTCCCCCGATAAATGAATGAATCATTTTTGCTCAAGCTCCATCATATGCTATACCTTTCTATACCATTAGTATCTTTCTTTAGCAACCCAAGACAAATTCAATTAGGTTCCTAGCAGAACAAACTATGTTGAGACAAGAGCATCTTCATTCAGATAGAAAATGGTGGATGTCATAATCCACATCCAATCATGTCCTTCAAGTCGCACGTTGCTTTCTACCACATCGTTTCAAACGAAGTTTTACCATAACATCCCTCTCATTTTAATTTTGAACCGTATGCAATTGATTCAATATGGAATCATGAATAGTCATTTGAACCGATACATAATAATCTACTTATAAACACTTATATATAAGTGTTTATCCGAAAAGATTTCACTTAAAATTACCCCATATTTTCTCATATGAATAATATCACATGAAAAAATCAGGTTTAAGCAAACTTATTTACACCTTCAACAAATCTTTTGGGATTTTCCATAATAAAGGATCCCCCTTTTTCGTTAAAAAAAGAAAGAAATTAGAAACCTAAAAAAAACCTTTGACTTTCTTTTCATTCAAATGAAAAAGAAATCCCCATGAATGGCTAAAAGTTTTTAGCCACTTTAACTAAATAATATATTAAACTAAATATTTCATTATATTTCATTGAAATATTCAATTATAGAATAATAAGATAATCTGAAATAATGAAAAATAATGAAATAATAAGATATTCTTAATAAGAAAAATATACAATATATTCTTATGTCATAATTATGACATATTTTTTCATTTTTTATTTATGAAATATGATATTTATGAAATATGATTTTCTGATTCTAATATTATGATTTACTCCTTTTTTACCATCTCCAATTGAATCTGATTTTCATTTCTTATTTTCATTGAATTTAAAACATAATTATGGAGTAGAAAAGTCTCGTAAGGTAAGATCAAAGAGAAAAAAAGAATCCTCAAATTATGAAAATTATGGTCTTTTCGCATCCATCTCCATCTTATAAAACAAATAATCGTTAACAAAAGGAATCACAAATATTGAAGAATAAAATACTTGAGTAATTTAATAAATAAAGTAAAAAAAAAAGATATGATTCTTAGAATTCAGATTGGATAACATTGTATCCAAAATTAAAATGAATTAGATTTTCAATAGAGAAGAATCTTTCATTTTGGATGCAAACGATCTGGGACGGATTGAACCTCCAATAACGGGACCAAAACCCGTTGCCTGCTGTCACGCCCCATTTTAGTTGGTCTAAAAAGACTAAGATAAATATTGGTTATTCGTCAATAACCAACCAAAAGAAATATAGGACATGTTGTCGCTAGGATTCAACACAATGGATATGGATATAGAATCAAAAAGATTAATTGATCATTACTTAGAATTCAATTAAGATATTGTATGAAAATAGAATTCTTTGTATCCTTATTTTATTGGGTAGAAGTCAAAGAAAAAGAAGAATTTCTTTCTTTTATCTCGCCTTTTCTTTTCAATTTTCCCTCTAAAAACAACTCAATCCAATCTGATAATTTATTATCATTTCAATTTCATTTGAATTTTGAATAACAAGAAAAGAATATTTGTTATGTTTAATATCTTTAGTTTAATGTCTCTGCCTTAATTCTACCCTTTATTCGAGTAGTTTCTTCTTAGCCAAATTCAAGCTTATGCCTTTTCAATCCAATTGTAGAGTTATGCCGGTTATCCTGTACTTTTCTTCTCTTAGCCTTTGTTTGGCAAGTCCATAAGTTTTCGATAAGAATAAAATCTCTATTCAATTCAAAATTTATTCGATAAAAAAAAGATAAAATTTTGATTCAAAATCAATAA
The DNA here is from genome assembly GCA_021442155.1 of Cymbidium sinense. Lineage (NCBI taxonomy): Eukaryota > Viridiplantae > Streptophyta > Magnoliopsida > Asparagales > Orchidaceae > Cymbidium > Cymbidium sinense. The sequence goes on along the minus strand of CM038217.1, from coordinate 180,043,493 downwards.
GATCATAAATAATATTCAAATAAGTCCGGACATTAGGAACCCTCGATTCAAAAGCTAAATTCGGTATTTATTATTGAATTTGAATAAGGGAAGGGGCGATGATCTTGATCTTTAATCGCCTAATCACCGATTCTTTTGTTCGACTTTTCCTTTAGAAGATCCCATACAATACCTAATTATAGATATGGATATGGCAAGATATTTTTGGTAACAAAAAAATGAATATTTTTCATAAAATATTATTCATAATATTACATTAGAATATTACATTAAAAATAGAAAGAAATTTGGAGCGTCATGTCAAAATAGTGTATAGCGTGTGTCGTAAAATAGGTGATCTATTTCCTTAAACAAAAAATGATCTTATCTTGGAGATTTTAATGCTTACTCTTAAACTATTTGTTTATACAGTAGTAATATTCTTTGTTTCTCTCTTCATCTTCAATTCTTATCTAATGATCCGGTAATCACGGGCGTGAAGAATAAAAAAAGAGATGAGATTCATTTTTACTTTTCCTTGATTTTTCATAGGTAAATGTATAAATAAATGGAATAGATGCTAAATAAAGATAAAAGATTTATAAAAGAAACTAATCAAAATTATTCCACCAAAATATCAAGTGATCGTCGAGAGAGAGGATTTGAACCCTCGATCGAATAATTGCATACAACGGATTAGCAATCCAACGCTTTAGTCCACTCACCATCTCTCCCCATTCAAAATGGGAAATTTATCATGTGATTTCACACGTGAAGTCAAGATTGAGAACAATCTTTATTTTCCTTTCACTTCAATGATCCAAAAGATTTCTCCAATAGAAAGAATACTTTACTTCTTTTATTTTGTACAAATTTTACAAAAGCGACTGATTATATAAGTAGGCCGGGCCAAGATTCTTTGTTCGACGAATAAAAATTGTTATTGAAACAAAAAAACTCATTTTCATTGCCATTCCTAATCATTAGAAATTATATAAGATTCTAATGGAGAAATTCTTTCAAAAATTCTAGATTAATATAGAATATTCTATCTATATATTCTATAGTAATTATAGGAAATTAGAGTATAAATTAGAATATTTAGTCTTTCTATTAAAATTTATAGGAAAAGTGTTCTAGTAATAGTATTCTATTATATAGTAAACTACTATTTTTTGTCTTTATTTTCTTATTCTTAAGTATAAGATTATAAGATTCGGAAATTCATCAATGAAAAACAAATTTCATTCAAAATGAAAGTTGAAGTTCAAGATGATTCATATTTCATATTAATATGAAATATATAATTAATATGTAGCTATGTAGCGGGTATAGTTTAATGGTAAAAGTGTGATTCGCTCTATTAACAACTTCAATAGTTAAGGGTCTTTCCATTTTTTCATATTTTATATTCCATTCGATAAAAACTTTATTTCTTAAAAGATTTAATCCTTTACCCCTCAATAGGACATTTGAGGAAAGAATATACATTCTCACGATTTCTATCCAAAAGTCAATCAATTTTAATAAAAAAATTGGATTATGGAGTCAGAAGCATAATTTTTTTGATTGGTTAAATTCTTCCAATCCAATGAGTATGAATAAAGGATCTATGGATAATAGTACAAAACTTTCAATAACTAAATCTTCAATTTTTTGCTGAAAAGGGCAAGATTGAAGCCAAATAGCTAGAAAATGATGGTTTTGGTTTACTAGAACCCTCGGCTTCTTATTTCATCGGTAGAAACAAAATTATTTTCCTTAGGATCCCGAATAGAAAAGAAATAGGGAACAAGTAACTAGACTAGAGACTAGAAAGATTTGATAGAATCTCCCTCTTATAGGGATCATCTAAAAGCAAGTAACTTTAGATGCATTCGTAAAAAGGCTGACATAGATGCTATGGATCTCATTTTTTCTATGATGGGAATACATAGATATTCCATAAGGGAGCCAAATGAAACCAAAATCTCATGTTTAGTTTTGAATTAGAGATGTTAAAACCGATCAAACAACGTGACTATAACCCCTAGCCTTCCAGAACGATGCGGTTCGATTCACCCGCTATATATATTATTTATTCCTTAACTTCATAGGATATACGATGCCTTATCCTTTTGATATGCATCCTTCTTTTATTGTTTATTGTATTCCCTAAATACGTCACATTTTTTTTTATGAAAAATGTGAAAATAGAATGAAGAGCATCCATTGTCTAATGGATAGAGAGGTCTTCTAAACCTTTGGTATAGGTTAAATCCTATTGGACGCAATTTATTTCTAGATATCTATTCTAGATAGAGAATAGAAAAAAAAAAAGAACTATATTTTATAAAGGACCTTGATTCGAATCAAAATTCTTTCTCAATAATTTATATGAATTAATAATATAATAAAAATGATAGATTTATATTTATCTTTGTTCCTGAAGTAGAAAGAGTTCAATCTGTTCCTGAATAGCTTCTTTCAAAAGGGTTTCACCTCTGGTGAATATCTTGGTAGAAGATAGAATTTCTTGGAATTTAGGTTTCTTCTTTGTTAAGTAGGTACGTAACTCAACCAGAAATTTCTTTACTTGTCCAATTTCTAATGTATCAAGATATCCATTTGTTCCGTAAATAGTAGCTATCCGGTCTTCCAGAGGGTCGATTGAGATTGTTTAAGCAACTCACGAATCGTTGGCCTCTGCCAATTGATTCAGTAGCTTTATCTAGATCGAAGCAAATTGTGCAAAGGCTTCTAATTAAATTGAGCTAGTTCCAATTTTGATTTGCTAGCTACTTATTTCATGGCTTTAATTTGAGTAGCCGATCCTACTCTTGAAATAGAAATACCTACATTAATAGCGGCCCGATTCCAAAGATTGAATAGATCCAGATAAGAATATTTGTCCATCTGTAATAGAAATTACATTAGTGAATATAAGCGAAATGTCTAGATTGAGTTTCTACATTGGCAAAAGTCATACTTCCTTCACCTAAACGAACTTGATTTAGCGGCTCTTTCCAAAAGTCATGAATGCAAATAAAAAACATCTCCGGATAAGCTTCACACGGGGTCTTCTTAATAGAAGAGACATTTGACGATAAGATTGTGCCCGCTTGGAGAGATCATCATAAATTCGAAGTATGTCGCTCACTACATAAAATATTCAGAGCCACCTCAGATAAGGAGAGATATTGTAGCACCGGCTGCTTCGCTACCACAATAGTGTATTCCAATGCCCTCCTTCCGGAAGGTAGTCACTACTTGAGCCACGTAAGATGCTTTTGACCAATAGCTACATAAACACATATCACATTTTGTCCTTTTGATTGAGAATCGTATCTTTGGCTATGCTATTTTACCGCCTGTCTGCCTCCAATAATTTCTGCCCGCCCTATAGGAATCATTGAATCAATAGCAATAAGTCCCGCGTTTGAAGGGGCTCATATAACGCTCAAATAATACCGGGTAGGAGATTCAATTAACCGAGATTGAAGATGAAATTTCACCTCTCCCATCAATAGGTTTAGCGAGCATTTATGACACGACCCAAAAAAGCCTCGCCACGGGATCTGCGATTCTTCCTGTTGCTTTTACCGAGCTTCCTCTTTTTATCATCAAACCATCACCCATTAATACAACACCAACATTATTTGATTCCAAATGAGCAATACCTATGGTACCCTCTTCAAATTCTATTAATTCACCGCCATTACTTCATCAAGACCATGAATACTGAACAATGCCGTTGCCCACTTGAAGTACAGTATTCACAATCTTTACTTCTATTATATTGTTTAATACGCTCGATATAATATTACTAATTTCGATTCGAAGGGTTCCCATTAGTATCTTTTTTATTTTTTTCGGAAGGAAAGGGAAAAATAATACCTAAACTCTAAACTAGAGTAAAAGGCTAATCGTTATTTCTTCCATGACCGAGAATACCAATATTAGTCGATGGTACGAAAATGTAATTCGCTATTCAAACAACTATTCAAAGTTCCTAGAGCTCTTTGTAAGGCTTGTTGCAAAACTTGTTGTCGACTGATTAATTGCTCTTTGTTTTTCAAAAAAAAGAGTTTCATTTTTGTAATTTTCTAATTGTTCCAAACTCTTGCAAGTAGCATTAATCAAATTTACTTTTTCTTGTTCTATCTCAGAATATCCATTTGTTCGATACTCATCTACTTTGATTTCCACTTTTCGTAATCTAACCAGCTCTTTCGAGTGCTCAATGGCTCCTCTATGTAATTCTTGAATTTGAGTACTCAAGATCCTCTTTTCGCTTATCTAATAAATCATTTAATGAAAGTAGATTATCTTTCCATTCATTTCACAACTATCATATCTCTTCCCGAACCAAACATGAATCTTTCGATTCATTTGGCTCTCACGCTCAATTGTTTCTTTTCTTTGATTGATGGGCATTCCCATATTTTTGAGCCTTTCCTCTCTTTCTGCTCGCTCAGATTCAAAGATATTGAAACCGATCTAACATCGTAATCTCTAGGAGGACTCTTTAGACCGCATAAAAAATAAAAAATTGTCGCAAAGTTGTTTCTTTATTTGTTCTTTATTTACAACTTATTTCCAAAACAAAAATAAAAAAAAAAGATTATCAAAGAAGAAAGAATAGAATTCTTTCTTCTTTATATGCTATGATAAATTAGATCAAGATTCTAATAGAATAAAATTATGAACTTCATTCTCATTATTATTAGAATGATATTTATATTTTTCAACCAAAAAATTATCTTTTATACAAATACAATACATAGGTCGTCGATTAGTGGACAAAAAAGGGGATCCATCTTTCCAAGGTTAATGGTTCAAAGAATTTTATCCATATGAGTGTTCTACATCGGATAAATTCCCAATTCTTCCTTTTTCTTTTATCATTTTAAACCTTTTGGTACTAACGTAGGTAGAAAGAGTACCATGTTATGTCCGACTTCAAACAATTTATCTTTAACCATGTAAAAGACCTCAACATTATTGGTTGATGAGAAGAGAATCAAAGTTCATTTACCAATTAGTTACTAAAATGCTATGGTTCTTACATATGATTTCTGAATGAAATCCAAGTAATTCGAGATTGTGCACCCTTTGTTCCTATTTCAGCTAAAAAAAAATAATAGAAAGAAAGTGCGGTGAAATCCAACCTATTCTTGAAATACACAACTTTACACCCTTTCCAAAAAAATCAATACACCCAAGACTACGCTTAGATTTATTGGATTTGTTGCTAAAATATCGATTAAATTGAAACTCCCAGGATGGCGTCACGAAACAAAAGAATCGGTTCTATTTTTCATATGCTCTCCCTTTATAGATAGGGACTAACAAAGAACGAGTTCTTTTGTATCACTCCGCTTATTATTCTTAATCTTAATGGAATTTGAGAATTCTCAAATTTATTAGTTATGGTTATGTTTTTATTCTTCTATTTTTTTTACATTATTATTCTACTTAAACATTAAACAAAAGGATTTGCAAATAAAAGAGCTAATGCCACCACCCATAAATGGTTAAAGCTTCCATAAAAGCCGACTTCGAATAAAGTACCTCGATTTTACCCTCGCTCGGTTGTCTCTAATACCTTCTACTTGGCCCGCAGCAGCCTTGACCAACCCCAGTCCGATAGAAGCAAGCCCTACCCAATCCAAAGAATAACTAAGCAGAAATAAGTGGATTCATGGTAAGTTCGCACACCAAAAAAAGAAATGATTAATGATACAACCAACCAATGAATTAGTACTTAATCTACTTCTTTTCTACTTCTCGTGTCAAAGTAACTAAAAGCTCAAATGGAATTGAATATTCAATTGTCGAACTACTGAGATATCGTTTTCCTTTCTACCTTATGACCTTATGTAAATAGATATGTATATAGTTTTAGTAATTGCATTTCCTTGTTTATAAACTATTCTATTATTTCTCTTTCATTCAATTCACAATCACGACAAAATAGAAAAGGACGATATGGGAATCCATATAAATGTAGTGGACTAGAAAAAAGAGATAGGGGTCATTACTATCTAACTAGTAAATAGCATAGAATTTTATGCTTCCATAACGTAAATCACCGCACTTTTATTCTATACATATATGTAGTAGATCCCCAACCCTTCTTTCTTTCTTGATATATACATACATGTAGCTATTTGCATTTTATTCTACAACTCGGATTATATGGAACCCCGCATTGCTTGATTTGGGATAAGCTTCAAAAAAGACTAGACTATTTCAAAAGTTAGTCAATGATGACCCTCCATGGATTCAACTATATAAGCCGCAGCCAAAGTTGCAAAAATAAGAGCTTGAATACCGCTTGTAAATAATCCAAGAAACATGACAGGTATAGGTGTAATGCGGCTTATATAGGTGAATCCATGGAGGGTTTTAGGTTTAAACCTAAAACCCTAAACCCTAAAAACCTAAAAAATATACCTTGAAATAAACCTTAAAATAAATAAAAATTAAAACCTAAACTAAAAAAACCTAAACCTAAAATAAAAATAAGTAAAATAAAATAAACCTGAAAATAAAAAAAGAAAACCTAAACTGTAAACTAAAAAGCCATTAACCTAAAATAAAAATAAAATAAATAAACAAAAATAAACTTAAACAAAAATAAATAAAATCTAAAATAAACTAAACCTAAACCTAAACCTAAACTAAATGAAATTAATAAACTAAAAATTAATCTAAACCTAAACTAAAACCTAAAACCTAAAAATAAACCAAAAAAACCTAAAACCTAAACCTAAAAAAAATAAAATAAAAACCTAAACCTAAACCTAAAATTTAAAAAAAACATAAACTTATAAAATAAAATAAAAATAAAACTCAACTTAAAAATAAACCTAAACATAAAAAAATAAACTAAAATAAAAAACCTAAGACCTAAACATAAGTAAATTAAAAAATAAAATAAAAACCTAAACTAAAAAAAAACTTAAACTTAAGATAAACAAAATAAAATAAACTGAACCTAAACTAAAATAAACTGATCTAAAAATATTGAAACCTAAACCTAAACTTAAACCCTGAACCCTAAACCTACAACCCTAAACCATAAACCCTAAAACTTAAAACCCTAAACCATAAACCTTAAAACCTAAAACCTAAAACACTAAACCATAAACCATATCCTACAACCCTAAAAACTAAACCCTAAACCCTAAAAACCTAAACACTATGCCTAAACTAAATAAAACCAAAAAATAAAATAAATAAAAAAATTTAAACCTAAATAAAATAATTAAATAAAATAAATTAAAAACCTAAACTAAAACTTAAACCTAAACCAAAACCTAAACCTAAATGTGAAAATAAAATAAAATAAAAAATAAAAACTAAAATAAAATAAAATAAATAAAACCTTAACTAAACTAAAAAAATAAAATAAACCTAAAAATAAAAAACATAAATAATATAAAACTAAACATAAAATAAAAATAAAGTAAACTTAAAATAAAATTAAAAAACTAAATAAAAACCTAAACCTAAAAAATAACCTAAAACTAAACCTAAATATAAAAAAATCCTAAACACTAAACTAAAAAAAAACCTAAACCTAAAATAAACAAAATAAAATAAGCTTAAACCTAAACTAAAATAAACTAAACTAAGAATAAGTAAAACCTAAACCTAAACCTAAAAGCAAGTAAACCTAAACCCTAAACTAAATAAAATATAAAAAACTAATAGTAAACCTAAGCCTAAACTGAAAAATAAAACTAAAATAAAATCCTAAAACCTAAACCTAATAATATGAAATAAAAACCTAAACCTAAACCTAAAAATAAAAAAATAAAACCTAAACATAAAAAATAAAATAAAAATAAAACTAAGCTAAAAAATAAGTATAAACCTAAACCTAAACCTAAAAAAATAAACAAAAATAAAAAACCTAAACTAAAATAATAAACCTGAAATAGATAAACTAACCTAAAAACCCTAAACCCTAAATCCTAAACCTTAAAACCCTAAACCTTAAAATCCTAAACCATAAACCATAAACCCTAAACCATAAACACTAAACCATACACCCTAAAAACTTAAAAACCTAAACCTAAGCTAAATAAAACATAAAAATAAATTAAATAAAAAAAACCTAAACCTAGATAAAATAAATAAAAAAACCAAAACCTAAATCAAAAAAATAAAATAAAATATAAAATAAAAATAATCTAAAATAAAATAAATAAAAACTTAAACTAAACTAAAAAAATAAATAACCTAAATAAAATAAAAACTAAAAATAAAATGAACCTAAAATAAAATGAAATAAACACTAAATAAAAACCTGAACCTAAAAAATAAACCTAAAAACTAATAAAAAATAAAACCTAAACCCTAAACTAAGAAAAAAAACCTAAACCTAAAATAAAAATTAAATAAACAATATGAAATAAACCTAAAACTAAACTAAAATAAACTAAACCTAAACCTAAACTAAATAAAATAAAATAAAGTAAAAATAAACCTAAACCAAAACTAAAAAATAAAACCTAAAAATAAATCTAAAATAAAAACCTAAAACCTAAACCTAAAAAATAAAATAAAACCTAAACCTAAACCTAAACCCAAAAAATAAAATAAAATAAACTAACTAAAAAATAAACCTAATAAATAAATAAAAATAAAAACTTAAACTAAAATAAAAAACTAAATAAACTAAACTAAATTGAAATAAAAAATAAAACTAAATAAAAATAAAAAATAAAATAAACTCAAATAAGTAAAAAATAAACTAAATAAACTTAAACCTACTAGTTTACTTAATTAAAAAACCCTAAACACTAAATCCTAAACCCTAAAGCCTAAAGCCTAAACCCTAAAACCCTAAACCCTAAACCTACAACTGTAAACCTACTACCCTAAATCGTAAACCCTAAACCATAAAAAATCCTAAACCCTAAACACTAAATTAACCCTAAACCTTAAACCATAAACCCTAAACTATAAACCCTAAACATTAAACCCTAAACTAACCCTAAGCCCTAAACCCTAAACCCTAAAAACCCTAATCCCTAAACTAACCCTAATCCCTAAACCTTAAACCATAAACCCTAAACTTACAACCCTAAACCCTAAACCCTAAACCCTAAACCCTAAACCCTAAACCCTAAAACCCTAAACCCTAAAACCATAAACCCTAAACCTTAAACCCTACACCCTAAAACCTAAAAACCTAAACCTAAACTAAATAAAACCTAAAAATAAAATAAATAAAAATACATAAACCTAAATAAAATAAAATAAAAACCTAAACTAAAACATAAACCAAAACCTAAACTAAAATAAACTAAAAATAAACCTAAACTACAAAATAAAACCTTAAAAATAAACCTAAAATAAAAACCTAAAACCTCAACATAAATAAATAAAATAAAAACATAAACCTAAACCTAAAAATACAAAAAATCTAAACCCAATAATAAGATAAAATAAAACTCAACTAAAATATAAACCTAAACCTAAAAAATAAATAAAAATAGAAAAATAAACTAAAATAAATAAACTAAACTAAATAAAAATAAAAAATCAAAATAAATAAAAATAAAAAGTAAAATAAACTCACAAAAATTTAGGGTTTAGGGTTACATAGTAAAAAATTAACTAAATAAAATAAACCTACTAATTTACTTAATTTTTTTTAAAAAATAACTTTAAAACCTAAATACTATAGCCTAAACCCTAAACCATATAACTAACCCTAAACCCTAGACCCTAAACATACAACCCTAAACCAAAACCCTAAACCCTAAACCCTAAACCCTAAAAACCCTAAACCTTAAACACTAAACTAACCATAAATCTAAACCCTAAACCCTAAACACTAAACCCTAAAACCCCAAACCCTAAACTAACCTTAAACACTAAACCTAAGAATGGGCATAATCTTGATGGAACAAACATCACTGTCAACTAGGCTCAGCCTTTGGGTGGAGGTGAAGGAGGCGGTGGTTATAAGGGTGGTGGGGGGGATCGGAGGTGTGGATATGGAGGTGGTGGCCGGAGGAGTGTTGGTTATGGAGGTGGGAAGAGTGACAGAGGTTACAGCCGCGGTGGTGGTGGAAGGAGAGATCGGGGATATGTTGGTGGATCTTACTACTCGAGAGGTGGGGGTGGTTCTGATGGGAAGTTGAGAAACTTAGGAACGACTAATCTGATCTGCTACTTATGGAACTTTCTTTACAGTAGATACGATTCTTTACACTAGATATGATCTATTGCTTATGGAGTTTGTCTTTTAATTTACTCATTTCTTATCTATGTCATCGCTTGTGTCTTAGAAAACTTGGGGTGCTACTTGGTTAATGAAATTGAAAAGAAGAAATGTTGAATATGAATTTGTTCTCTATTAAAAAACTTCAAACCCTAAACCCTAAACTATAAACCCTAAACACCGTACCCTAATCCCTAAACACTGAACCTTAAACTAGCCCTAAACTAACCCTAAACCATAAATTATAAACCTTAAAAACCTAAAAACCTACACTGAAACTAAATAAAACCTAAAATTAAAATAAATAAGCTAAACCTACATAAAATAGAAAAAATAAAATGAAATAAAAACCTGAACTAAAACCTAAACCTAAACATAAAAATAAAATAAAATAAAACATAAAAATAAACTAAAATAAAATAAATAAAAACCTAAACTAAACTAAAAAAATAAAAAAACCTAAATAAAATGAAAACTAAAAATAAAATAAACCTAAAATAAAATAAAATAAAAATTAAAAAAAAAACCTAAACCTAAGAAAATAAACCTAAAAATAAATAAAAATAAAACTTAAACCCTAAACTAAAGAAAAACCTAAACCTAAAATAAGAATAAAATAAATAAAATAAAATAAACCAAAACCTAAACTAAAATAAATGAAACCTAAACCTAAACTTAAACAAAATAAAATTAAAAAAACTAAAAATAAACCTAAACCTAGACTAAAAAATAAAACCTAAAAATAATCCTAAAATAAAAACCTAAAACATAAACTTAAAAAAATATAATAAAAACCTAAACCTAAACCTAAAAGTAAAAAATAACACCTAAAAACTAAATATAAAATTAAAATAAAAATCATCTAAAAAAATACACCTAAACCTACGAAATAATAAAAAATAAAAATGTAAACTAAAAAAAACCTAAAATAAATAAACAAAATTAAATAAAAATAAAAAATAAACTTAAATAAAAATAAAAAATAAAATAAACTCAAATAAATAAAAGATAAATGGAATTAACTAAATAAACCTAAACTTGCAAGTATACTTAATTTTTTTTTTAAAAAAACCTAAACCCTAAATCTTAAACCCTAAACCCTAAACCCACAACCCTAAACCTACAACCCTAAACTCTAAACCCTAAACCCTAAACCCTAAAATAATAAACCTTAAACCCTAAACCCTAAAAACTTAAACCATAAACCCTAAACCCTAAAACTTGCAACCCTGAACCCTCAACCCCAAACCCTAAACCTAAAACTCTAAACCTTAAACCCAAAGAATGGGTAAAACCTTAATGGTAGGAACATCACCGTCAACTAGGCTCAGTCTATATCTACCAGGAGGCAAGGCAAGGCATATCAGTGGTGGTGGGGATCTGAGGTGTGGATAAGGAGGTCATGGTCAAAGTACTGGTGATTATGGAAGCTGGAGGAGCGATGGAGATTAAAGTCATGGTGGTGAAGGAAGGAGCGATCGAGGATATGATGGCGGATCCCACTACTCGAGAGGCGGGGGTTAGTTATGATGGTAACTAGAGAAATTAAAGAATGGCTGATCTAAATCTACTGCTTATGGAACTATGTCTTTATAGTAAAGATGGTTCTACTAATCTTAGGTTTTTCATTTGCTTTATGGGTGCTCATTTTTTATCTATGTCAACACTTATGTCTTAGAAAGCTTGGGGTGCAACTTGGTTGATGAAATTGAAAAGAAAAATGTTGAATGTAAATTTATTCTCTATTAAAAAAAAGCTTAAACTCTAAACCCTAAACTAAAACTTAAACCTTAAACCTAAAATGTAAACCATAAACCCTAAACCCTAAACCCTAAAAACCCTAAACTCTAAACACTAAACCATAAACCCTAAACTCCAAACCCTAATTCATAAACCCTAAACCCTAAACCCTAAACCTAAACCCAAAACACTAAACCCTAAACCCTAAACCCTAAACCCTAAAACCCTAAACACTAAACCCTAAAACCCTAAACTATAAACTCTATAACCCCCTAACTCTAACCTAATAACCTAAACAAACCAAAAAACCCTATTCAGTTCCCTTCCCCCTTTCAAAAATCTTGTGATTTAAGAACCCCATTTTCCTTCGTCATTTCTCCTAGTTGTCGTGTGGATTTTCACTGGTAAGCCCTTCTTTCTTCAGCCTTTGGCCAGCTATCCTCCTCTCCCTTGATTTCGATGGATGCCATGGAGTCCGATCTTGCATTTGGCAAAGCTAAACTGATGATTTCTGCTGCTCCTCATAAGGCAGATTTTCTATTGGATAAATCTAAGGTTGCTTCTTCTAAATCCTTCAAAGATGCCTTATCTAATAAGGATGCTTCAACCTCCCCTGAATTTTTGGTTAATCTTGTTCATACAACTTTTAAAGGCATTCTAGCTATAATAAGTTCTACTTTGGATATTGAGAAACTTGTTGAACCTTATGCCTTTACTCTGATTGGTAAATTTTCTTTTGTCAGCATAATATGGAAGATATTCAATTTTTTTTTCATGATTTAAAGCTTTCTGGTGTATTTTCAATCAATTTGTTGGATGGTCATCATGTCCTCATTAAGTTATCTAATGATCTTGGCTATAGCTAGATTTTCTCTCGTCATTCTTATTATGTTAAAAATTATCAAATGCATATTCTTAAATGGACTCCTTTTTTCACGTTCAAGAAGAATCTCCTATAGTGTTGGTTTGGATTGCTTGCCTAATCTTAGGATTCATTTTGTTAATTATCAATTTCATCATGCAGTTGGGTCTATTTTTGGTATACCTTTACAAATTGATCAAGCAATTGTGCTAAGTAACGGCCTTCAATTACTCATATCCTTGTTGAAATTGACATTACAAAGAAGTTTCCTAAAGAGATTTGGATAGGGTTTTAAAAGTATGGTTATTTTTAGTCGATTGAATTTGCAAACCATCCCATTTTTTGCAATCACTGCAAAACCCATGGCCATGTCTTTTCAGATTATTTTGTTGCTCATCCTCAACTTAAGAAAAAATTTGTTAAAATTCCTAATATCATTGATCAATTTGGAGATCATTTAAGTGATAAAAATAAATTTTTAACTTCTTCCAGAAAAGATAAAGATGTTGTTGATGGTATTCTAAATCCTTCTAATGCTTTACCTCTTGAGAATGGTTTTGAAAATGCTGCTAGAAATGAAGATGTTGTTTTGAATGAAAACTAGATTTCAACTGCTTGTGTTCCTTTGCTTTCAGGAATTGTGCAAGTTGATGATAATCCTATTTTGATTTCTTCCTTTAAAGATACTTCTATTTTACAACCTAAAAATTTTAAAGATAATGTTTCTCTTTTTTATTTTCAAGAACCTCTAAAAGAAAATGATGATTTAAATTCTTTAAATATGGAAGATGTTGATGGTATGGAAATGATGGATTTCATGCAACATGTTTCTTACTTGCTTTACAAATCTGTTTCTACTCCTTCTTTAACCACTAATTCTGATGGTGCTTTGCCTATGCTTTCTTCTCAATTAATGGACAAAAATGCTTTAGTGCCTTATCAGTTGGAATCTCCTACTAAATCTATAGTTGTTAAAAGTTTTAATGCTTCTTCTAATGATGAATCTTTGGGAAATGAAATTGTTTTTCAAACTATTTTTGTGAAAAACAAAAAAATTGTTCAAAAATTTCCTCCTAAAGTTTCTAGATCAACTTGATCTTCTTCATCTTCTTTCCCAATAAAACTTAATGTTTAATTTTCTTATTTGTAATGTTAGGGACATTGGTACTCTTGTTGTTAGGAATACGATTAGGAACTTTTGTAGGGTTTATAATGTCAATTTCTTGGTTATTCTTGAACCTCTTATTATTTTCTTCTAAAATTATGCATACCTAGAATGATTGGTTTCTCAATTATTTTTTTAACAATAGCAATAAGATTTAGTTATTTTGGAATAATTCTCTATTAATGTCATTAATGATTTTCATCAAGTTGTAAATGTGGATATTTCTTTTGGTGATTATCATGCTTTTGGCTCTTTTGTTTATGCTGCTTGTAATAAGATTGAGAGAAGGATTCTTTGGAATCAATTATCTACTTTTACTTCTACTGTTAATGATTCTTGGATTGTTGGTGGGGATTTAAATATGGTCCTTTCTATGAATGAAAGGAAAGGGGGTTCTTCCCTAAATTTACATTCTATGAAAGATTTTTAGAATATGATCTTGGATTGTAAGCTACATGACGTTGGTTTTGTTGGCTCTTAGTTTAGTTGGAATAATCATAGACTTTGGCAATGTTTAGATCATGCCTTATTTAATAAACGTTGGTTAAACCGTTGGCCTTTGACTTCGATTGAACACCTTAGTAGAACTCTCTCAGATCATGCTCCACTTTTGATTTCCATTAAGGATGTTGTTCATAACAATAATGTCATTAAAAATTTTTGGTTTCAAAATATGTGGTTACAAGATATTAGTTTTCTTGATGCTATTGCTTCTAATTGGTATGCTCCTCTTGCTCCTGATGATTCTGCTTTTGGTATGAAGAGATTTTGGCTTAAACTAAAAAGGCTTAAGCATCATATTAATTGGTGGAATATAAATTATTTCAAAAATCTTTTTGATAATATCAAGAACATGAAGCAACAGGTGAAAGATTTGGATGAACATGTTATTAATGATTCCACTTTTTTCTCTAACCTTCATGAAGCTAAAGATAACCTGACTTAGTTTCAAGATATGGAGGAAACCTACTGGAGACAGAAGGCTGCTTCTAAACATCTTTTTGAGGAGGAAGAAACACCAAATATTTTCATGTTTTGGTTATAAAAAGTAGAGTTCTTGGGAAAATTCATAAAATTGAGAATTCTGAAGATTCTTGGATCACCAAAAAAGAGGATATTTTTTCTTCTACTATTAACTATTTTAAAGATCTTCCAAATAAAAATTGTCAACTTGATTAGTTATCTATCCCCTCTATCATTCCTTCTATTATGTCTCTTGAGGATAATGATTGTTTAGTTTCTCCTCCTTCGGATGAGGAAAATTTTAATATTCTTAATGGTATGAATGTTGATTTTGTTGTAGGGTCGGATGGCTACTCTACTTTATTCTTTCAAAAAGCTTGGTTTATTATTAAATCTGATCTTGTTAATGCTGTGAGGGGTTTCTTTCTTAGGAATTCTATTGCTAAATATTTCACTTCTACAAATATTATTCTTATTCCCAAGAAAGATAATCGACTTCTGGAATGATTTCAAACCTATTAATCTTTATACTTTCTTTAATAAATTGATTTCTAAAATTCTAACTAGTAGTCTTGGTAAATTTCTTTCTAAGATTTTTTTTTCCTAATCAAACTGGCTTTGTGAAAGGTAAGACTATCTCTGACTACATCTTGCTTGCACAAGAATTAATTCATGACTTAAGTATAAAAATAAGAGGTGGCAATTTACTTTTTGAGCTTGATATTACCAAAGCTTATGACAACATTTCTTGGGATTTTATTAACATCATTCTTTCTTTATTCAATTTTTCTACTAAATTTATCTCTTTGGTTAACAATATCATTTGTAATGTTTGGTTCTCATTAGTTATTAATGGTGAAAACTTTGGTTTCTTTAAGTCTTCCCAAGGTATTAGACCACATGATCCTCTTTCTCTGTCACTTTTTATTATTGCTATTGAATATTTGTCTCATTGGCTTAATTTTTTGTTTGAGAAGAATTCTAGCATGTATTTCAGGAATCATAGTGGTATGGCTATATCCCACTTAAGTTTTTCTAATGACTTCATTATATTTTGTAATGGCTCATTATAATATGTTAAAAAAATGAAGGTCTTTTTGAATAAGTTTGGAAAGGAAAGTGGCCTCTTGATTAGTACTCAGAAAAGTTATTTTATGCCCTCTATTTCTATTTTTGCTCATAGAGTCAATAGAATTAATGATATTACTAGATTTTCTCATCAATGTCATTATATCATGTATATAGGTTCTCCTTTATACTGTGGTCCTAAGAGGTCTCACCTTTTTGATGAGGTTATCCAAAATATTCAGAATAATATTTCTACCCTTGAATTTCATTTTTAATCTTTTTGTGGTAGATTAATTATTTTTAAAAGTATTCTTTACTCTCTTCCTTTTTATTTGCTGCTTAATATTATTTTGATTTCTCTTATTATTATGCGAATTGAAAGGCTTTTTAATAAATTTTTTGGGGCTCTAGACTTTCGGCCAAAATGCTAAATTGGGCTTCTTGGTCTAACATGTATGGTACATTATTTGAAGGTTGTCTTGGCTATAGGTCCTTGTTGGATTCCACTAATGTTTTTTCTTATAAACTTTGTTGGAATTTCAAGAAGAATGTTAGTCTTTGGGTTAATTTTATGAATTACAAATACTACAAAGGTAAACATCCTTTAACTTGTAGCGATAAGTATGGTGACTTTTTTGGTTGGAAATGCCTTTATGATGTTAAATGGCAAGTGAAACCTCTCATTTTCTAGGGTATTAATAGTGGCTCCTTCTTTTGCAAGATAATTGGAGGGGAGACCCCTATTGATTCTATGCTTAATACTCACTCTACTTATTCTTGAAAGTTAATCATTTTATTTTAAATGGTGATTGGAATCATTCTTTTTGTATGACTTGATTCCTGATTCTATTTGTAATAATATCATCAAGATTCCTATTGATGGTACTATTTTTGATCAGATTCTTTACAACATTTCTAGTAATGGTGATTTTTCCTTGGAAGATACTTGGCACCATATTAGAGATAATAAACCCTCTTCGCCTATCTTTTTAATGATTTCGAATAACATTATTCCTACCTCTTATTCTATTCTTATTTGGAGGATTTTTTGGGGTTTTATTGTTGTTGATTCTTTACTTATGGAGAAAGGTTTTTATCTTCCTTCTAAATGCTTATGTTATTCATATTGAGAATGCTAGTCATGTATTTGTTAATGGTGCTATTGCCTCTAAAGTTTGGAATTGGTATGAGGACTTATTCAACCTTAGTTCTTTTAATGGTAATTTAATTTAACACTCCTTAGCTCGACTTTCTTAATACTATCAAAGGGCATATCAAAATTGTTATGGCGTTACTTTGATTTGGTTTATTTGGTTTGAAAATGATGCTAAACATTGTAATGTGCCTATGAATCATAGGATTATTGACTAAAGAAAAAATTTTATCTTTACACAAGGTTGCTTTAATGGTACTCATTTTAGAGGTTACAAGTTTGTTGCTTCTAAATTGGGTATTAAGTTTCCTTATTGTGACTTGCCTCCTTTTAAAATCATTTATTGATTGTAATTGTAATACAGATGGCTCTGTTGCACTTAACAAGTCTGGCTATGGTGGTATTTTTTGTAATAATCTTGGGAGTATTGTCATGGAATTTTTGACTCCTCTCTTTACCTCTTCTATTATTATGGCTAAACTGATGGTTGTTTTTCATGCTCTTAAGCATTGTTTGGAGATGAATTTTCTTTCCATTGGGTTGGAATCTGATGCTAAGATGGTTGTTACTATGATCAACTCTAATCACAAGGGTAATGCTAAACTTTTTTATTTACTTAGAATATTAAAGCTATTATTTCTAAACTCTTTTAAGATGACTCATATTTTGAGAGAAGGTAATGCTTATGTGTGACTTTAGTAGTTTGGGGAGTAATCTTTAATTTTACTTTGTTT
The DNA here is from genome assembly GCA_021442155.1 of Cymbidium sinense. Lineage (NCBI taxonomy): Eukaryota > Viridiplantae > Streptophyta > Magnoliopsida > Asparagales > Orchidaceae > Cymbidium > Cymbidium sinense. The sequence continues at coordinate 180,025,604 of CM038217.1, read as the reverse complement.
TCCAATGATAATATTTCAAAAAGAAATTATGGCATTTCTAACCTAGATAAAGTCATTTTCCTTATGTTAGATTTACTTAATTTATTTTTCTCCTTCTATGATGGTGGTTGCTATCCCTTGTTCTTGGATGACTTTGCTACTTGGTTGGGTTCATTTTTTGAGGTTTGTTGGCAATGATGGCTAGGATGTTCCTTTTTTTCTACTTTTTTGGTATTTTTTTTGTGATTGTAACCCTTCTTTGAGTTTATTGCTCACAAATTTATTTCCTTTTCTTTTTATACTAAGCCGAGCCTTTGCTTTCCTCCCTTCCTCTTCTTTTAATCTTTCTTGATTTCCTTTCTATATTTTTCTTCTTTTCTTTGTGTATTGACTTCTACTTGTGGTTTCTACCCTCCCCTCCTTGTTCTCTTGGTCTTATCGCTTTTTTTGCTTTATTTTGTTGCTCTTTTCTTAGGTTTCTTTTTCTTTTTCTTACTTCTTGTCATAATAGTTTGGGGATTTTTCCTCTAGGTTGATTGTAGCTCTTGAAGCATTAGTTTTGAGATTTTCCCCTCTTAAGGACTTTTGTAATCCTTCTTTGTGGCAATAAAATTTCTCCTCACTGTGGTTATTATAAAAAAAACCCTAAACCCTAAAACTTACAACCCTTAACCCTAAACCCTAAAACCCAAACCCTAAACCCTAAACCCTAAATTAATGCTAAACCCTAAACCTTAAATAAAGATGACATTAGGAGTAGATCTAAGGAATTACCTAATCCTAACATTGTTATGGAAGCTAAAGAAAATGTCTTCAAGAGACTTTCCCTTGACTATTAGAGATTTGAATACGCTAAACCCTAACCCTAAATCATATTATAATACCATTTGTTATAGTATAATGTAGCATCATATATTTGAGCATATAGTGATGTGTTTTGGATGTTATAAGATGTTTTGAAATGTTTTAGTATATTATGGTATTGTGCCCCATACTTTATAATAATATAAATTCTAAAAGTATTGATTTAATAAATCAGATGATGAAATTTCTTAAATTTGAGATAGGAATTAGGTTGTAGTACCAAAGGTGTGCTACGCCACTTGTAGTCTAAAAAGTAAGATTTTATGTCCAAAATAAATATTATATGTTGTAGCATAGTATAGCATCATATATCATAATATATTGTTCTACGCATTTTAAATTCTTTTAGTATTTTAAAATCACACAATTGAGCCTACACTAGCTTTATTTATAAAATTATTGATTTAGACTTTAAAATGGTGGAATTTGGCCAAATTCATAGCAGGTAGAGCATGGCAACATAATATATTATTTCAATTTAAAATTTGTAAGTGATATGACTAAAATATATAGATTTTTATTATTTTGACTAATTTTATGAATTTTATTTGAAGCAATCCCTTGTGATGTGATATGCAATATAATATACTATACTATGTTATAGTGTACTATAATATGGATGCCATAACATAGTGTAGCATCATGCATTATATCATACTATTGTGTATTACTACTTGTTGTTTAGCATATTTTAGTTTGTTATAGTATGATGTAGTAGAGTTTGTATTAGTATAATTCATAAAAATATTGATTTATAGGTCGAGATGATGGATTTGGCCAAATTTAAGGTAAGCTTTAGGGAACATCATTGGGGTGTGTATGGTGTGTCATTTAATCAAAAGAATGGAATTTTGCATCCAAAATAAATGTTCATTTTTCAACCAAATTTTATAAATTTTTGCTTAAAGTGATTCATTTAAAGGTGTAATGTAAGATAATATATTATATGAAAGCATATTAAAATATAATGTACATAACAATATAACTTCACATATATATGAATGTGGTGGTGTGTTACTAAATGTTATTTTACATTTTAGTATGTTTTACTTTTGTTATAATACATTGGGTCAAAACTCACAAAAAATGTTAATTTGAAGGTTGGGAGAATTTGGCCAAATTAACATCACACACCAAGAAATAACACCGAAAATATGCTATTTTGTACCATTTCTAATAGAAAAATAACAATTTTACATCTAAAATGAACATTATTCATATTTTGAGAAAATTTTATTATTTGTTCCTTTTAAGTGATTCTAATGCAGTGTAATGTTAGATAATATATTATATTATAGCAAATTATAATATAACATCATATATTTTAATATAATACATTGTGTTAATTCCCACTATAATATGTTTAGCATGATATTGTATAGTTAGTTTGAGCTTGCACCATTACAAATCACAAAATGTTGATAACAATGTTAAGATGATGTAATTTGAACGAATACATTGTTAGCCTTTTGATTGAAGTATTAAAGGTGTGCATAAAAGAAGAAATAAGATTTGATGAGAATTCCATGTCAAGGACATGGAGGGAGATCCGTTAGGGGATCACACATGCCCTCGATATAGAAGAAGAAAATATGTTGGGGAGAAGGTTTGAATTTGATTTAATTACATGTTTTATGGAAAGAAGATCTACTGGGGATAAGAATCTATAATCCACCATGGATTAAGATTGAATCAACTTTAATTTATTTTCTTTTAATTGATGTGGAGGAAAATTTGCTAGAGATATGGGCTTGAGTCCACTGGGATCGGTATATGAACCTTCCACTAGAAAAGTAAAGCTATCTATTGGGATTGAGATTTTAGTTTGATTTCATAGATTTTTGGGGATGTATCCAGGAATAAGAGTTTGGTTGGATATCTATGATTTAGACTCTAGTAGGGGAGTTAGTTTAATTTGTTTCCACTAGGGAGGTTGGTTTCGAATTTGATTTGTTTGCTTGACTTATTTATATTTGATTTGGGGCTCCACTGGAGAGATGGGTGTAATTTAACTCCACTGAGAAAAATCAGATCGAGTTTAATTTAATCTGAGTTAATGTATGGAGCTTGTTGGTTTGTGATGGACCCACTGAGAAGGGGCTATATCTGCTTGACCAACCTCAGGTTTATAAATCAAATAGATAATCTATCGGATGTGGGGTAAAGCTAGCCAACCTAAGGGGTTGCATTTCAATGTGCAATGATTGTGCTAGGAAGAAGGCATAACAGACTTACATCTTCCAAAGAGAGGAACAATTATTGAGGTGACCTGTTGGATGCACAACAAATCAAACCTGACCAGGGTGACTATTGAGTGAATGCTGCTGGGGATTAGGTCAACTCAAAAGCAGTCAAGATTAATTTTATCTTAATTTCATGTGATTTGATATGGTTTGTTCGGCTTAGTTTGATTTTGAATTGAGGGCATAACCGCTAGGGTTGTGAGGTCACCAAATTTGATAGATTTAATTTATGGACTATGTCTGTGATAGACACCAGAAGGGGCTATATCAGACTTATCATATCTTAAATTTACAAATGCAAAGGGATAGTCTACTAGCCGTGGGGTAGAGCTAGCCAACCTAAGGGGTTGCCTTTATCTGCATGATGTTAGAAGAAGGCATAGACTTACATCTTCTAAATAAATCAGGGTGAGCTGTTGGTAGCACAACAAATATAACTCGACTTAGGGGCGACAACTGAGTGAATGCTGCTGGGGAATTATATAACTCAAGAGTAATTAGGTGATTCCTATAGGGAGTTTTGCTGACACTGCCCTAAAGATAGGATGCCTACTTGGGAAAAGGTACCACTAGGGTCCTCCTAATCCACCAGTAAATATATATTTGATTTATATGTTTGTGTGGACCTTATTGTGTGTGAGGACCACACCAAGGGCTATATGGCCTTGACCTATCTTAGATTTATTGGACCAAGGGAGACCACATCCATAGGACATATTCTCCAACCATAGGGTGGCTTAAAGGGGAACTATCTAACTGATAGTAACTGATAATGTCTAAATAGGTCGCAAAGGATGTGATCCAAAAATATAGTGCCCATAGGGGAGGTGCGCTAGGGCATTATCGAGCCCTAGAAAAGAAAGCCTATAGGTGTATAGTGGCCAACTCAAGGAGAAAGCATAGCAGACTTACATTTTCCATGAGTGGTGTATCCTAAGGTGCGATAACCAACCAACCTAAGGTGTATCCACAACATGAGTGGTGTATCCGTTAGCATAGTAAGAACCAACCAACCTAAGGTGTCTGTCGGTGGGCAATGATCAATCTGGAAAGAAAGAATGTAGGCTTACAACTTTCTAAGAAGAATTGATCATCGGGATAGTCATAGATATGAACCTAGAGCAACTGCGAGGAGCCCAGGAAAGACTCTTAGACTTGAATCAAGAGGGAAGGAATCTATTAGGGGACTTATCCAAACCTCAAATATACTTGACCCCCGCATGAAGACTAATCCGAGAAGAAAGCATAGCAGGATCACATCCCTTTAAATGAAGCTAAAATGAGGTAGCTTGCCGGTCACATAGTAAGGCCTACCAAACTAACAAGGTTCTCGTCACTGTACAATGGCCAAGTAAGGAAGGAAAATGTAGCAAACTTACATCTTCCAAAGCAAGAAGACCAGGGTGACACACTGGTAAGATGTCACCACTAGAGCTCTTTGAGTGAGTGTCATTGATGGTGATATCTCAACACATAATAGATCGAGACAAAAGATATGTGTTTATTTTATATGTTTATGTGTAGTTTGTGCTTGTATTGTGTCCATGTAGGATATGATGCCACTCAGGTTCCTTACACCTACCCTAAACACATCATGGAGGATTCGCAAATAAGAATACTTTCAACATGGAAGAGATTGAATTTGAAATGTAATTTTCATCGATGATAATTATTTTTAGACATAATTTATAATATTCCTTTAGGTAGAGCCCATTGATTGGAAGCATTGGGTGCTCTCCATTATGATTAATAAGCTGATAAAATCCTCCTTGGTAGGCCTTCTCTATGGCAAAAGGGCCTTCCCAAGTGGGTTCAAACTTGCCTCCCATCTTACGTGACAACAATTAGTCTCCTTTGAACTAAAATAAGCTCTCCTACTCGGAAAGCTCTAGGATAGACCAATTTATTATGAGCTTGAATCATTTTAACTTTGTGCAACTTGAGGTTTTGGCAAGCCCGCAGGCATCTCTCCTCCAAACCTTCGAGCTATTCTAACCATAACTTGGAATTCTACTCTATTGTGATCTTGCAACCCACATCTATTCTTAGTGGTGGGAGTTGAACTTATAATGGTAGAACATCTTTGGACCCAAACACTAAGGAAAAAGGAGTAGACTGAGTTGGAGTTCTATATTTGGTGCGGTAGGCCCACAAGGCTTCAACTAACTACTCATGTCATTGTCTCTTATTGTTGTCGAGTTTCTTCTTCAATATTTGGATGAGAGTTTTGTTGAAGGCTTCTACTATGTCGTTTGCCATTGGGTAGTTAATGGTAGAATATCTCCAATATATGATGTGTCTCTGGGCAAAGTTGCTGATATTGGTGCTCTTGAATGCAATACTATTATCATATATAATTTGTTAAGGCACTCTGAACCTATATATGATATGGTTCCTAAAAAATTGGAGCAGATGCTGAGATGTGACCTCTCTGAACAGAATTGCCTTCTCCCATTTAGAAAAGTAGTCAGTAGCAGCTAAAATGAATCAAAGACACTAGGTCATGATCTTATGGTCTTTGTGCTTGTATAAACAACGTAACCATATATGATTGAAAGATCATCAACACAAGACACCATCCACAAGAGTGTAGTAAAGTACTCTCTGCTTCATCTGATGGGCTTGAGACTTCTCTTAAGGTAGTTTTACTTTATTTAGCTAATCCATGAATGGTTGTCTCCAATCTAACTCCTCATCCTTCTTGGTAATGGCAACCTCCCCTTCGAGAGAGTACTTTTTAATGATTTCAATATCAATAAAGGATGAGACTTGTTTATTTTGGACCTTTATTGATATGGAATCATCCTCCGAACATGCCAACTCTTTAGCAAGCTTAGCTAATGCATATGCTATGACGTTCTCTCCTCGAAGAATCTTATAAATGGTAACCTCTGGGATTTAGGCCAACAACTCCATGGTGTACTTGTAGTAGTCATGGAGCTTGGGCTTTATAACCTTATAGGAGCTAACGATTTGGTTAATAACTAGCTGAGAATCCTATGTTGATGTTTTGGATGCTTAGAGTAAAAGCTAACTCCAGACTGGCGATTAGTGCTTCATATTAAGCTTCTCATCACATTGTGATCAGGAGTTAAGATAATTATTCCAACCCCTGCCTTTCCTGGAATAGTAGATTATGATTCTACTCCTCTTTGAGAGGAAGCCGCACCACCAAAGTACATCTCCCAATGATGAATACTAGTATCCCCTAAGTTCATGATTTGTTCATCAGGGAGATCATCACTAAGCAAAGAGTCAGCAGAAAGTGGGTGTGCTGCTAACAAATTCCCTAGCACTTGTCCTTTCATCGCAAGGAGGGGTTTGAAGGTAATGTCAAAATATGAGAGGATCATATACCATCGTGCTAACCGTCTAGATAGTGTCATCCATATCATGAGATACTGTAGTGGATATAAAGCATCTTAGATATGCCAACCACCCTTAGAATGATCTAAGTTGAGTTAAACTTTTAGGGGTGGCATTTAAATATGATCTTCCTCGATTTCAATTCTCATTGTGGATAAATGAGGGAATTACAGAAATTTACTCACGAATGCACACTTGGGGATTCATTTTGAGGTTAAATTGTCTTAACTGTTCGTAAACTACTATGAAGTCAAAGAGATGGCCTTTCTTTTCTCTACTTTTGACCACGAGATCATCAATATAGCACTCGACTTTATGATGATGAAGTTCATCAAAGATTTGAGTAGCCCACTGGCATATAGCAATGACATTTCTACGGTTGAAAGGCATGACCTTATAGCAATAGATTCTAATTGGGGTTCTAAAAGCAATGTTTCTTTCATCTTTAGTAACCATCTTTATTTGGTTATATCCAGATGAGCCATATGAAAGAAGGCGCATGAGATAAGGCAATGTCCATCATCGACTAGATTGTAGTAGAAATTCATCTTTTGGGCATGCCTTATTTAAATCCATAAAATTAATGCATATGTGAATTTGGCCAATCTTTTTCTTAACTAGGATGATCTTGGTAACAGTAGTATTTTTCTTCAGGATGAAGCCACATTGATCGGTTCTTAACTTTATAAATGACATATTATTTTATGTCTAATCATATGCATCTAGGAGCTTGCTTGATAGGATTAGCAGTATGCTCTATTGTTAGTTTATGGACCACTACGCCAAGAGCCAATCCAGGCATCTCTTCATAACTCCATGCAAAGTAGTCCTTAAACTCAGTCAATAGTCTAACTAAGTCATTAGTTTCAATTTCATTCAATAAAGAACTAGTGTATGTATGGCGTGTGGATATTCTTCAGTTCTTAAGTTAATTTCCTTGAGCTCATCGATGGTTGACTTGATCTCTTCTTCAAACTCTATCGGTGCATCTATGTCTTCAAAATCATCTGGATTATTTGAAGTTTCTAAGCACAGCTCCTCATATGAGTTAATGTGATTTGAAAGAACCTATTAGATTCCAAATGATTGGTGGTGACTAAGCTGTAATCATCATCATCATTTGGACCCTATAGAATCTAGTCCAACCTTGATTGAGAGCTTTTGCATTTATTCTTACATATTATTTTGAAGTAAGCTGACATGTACTTTGACCAAGTATGTGGGATTAACCATTTCTTTGCTAAATTATAAACACAAGGAAAGTACCAATCAAAAGGTAATTCTATTAAATCTTTATATGAATCATCCTCAAGTTCTATATCAACTTCTTGACTTGAGGATGATGCTTCCAGAAAGAACCTCACAGTCTTCACATGGATGACATAGGGGCTTCTTAACTACCAAACCCTCTTTTGAGAGGAATGTGGGGTTAGAGCTAAGGTTCCCAACTAATGCCTAACTATTTCACATATAGACTTAGATACACTTATGCTTTACTTTTAAGCCAATCTTCATCGTTGTCTGGCTCAAGTGTAACCTCCAAGGGAATCTATTGCTGAGAAGAGTTGGCTACTCATCATATGAACTATATTCTATGTCTATATGGATAGCAACTTTACTCATAGTAGCTGAGACGTATCTTCTATTAGGTGGCCAATAATAAGGTTTTCCACCCCTGGGGCTGCCTCTCAACTAACCTCTTCCTCTGCCCGGTGGAGGTTAGGGCATCCTACCCAAATATTCGAATGGAGTAACAAACTATGGGTGGAATCTAATGTCAGGCTCCATTTCCTCCTCCAAGTCTAATTCCACTCCATTTTATTTTCTTTTTCATTTTCTCTTTTCTTTTCTTTTTCTTTTTCTCTTTCTTTTCTTTTTATTTTTCATTTTCTTTTATTTTTAAACTTTGGCCAAGTTCGTAAGAATAGACTTGTTGATTTTGAGGGAGGTAGTAAGCCGCATCCTCATATATGCCGACCTCGTGAACTATAAATGGATTCAAATCTCCTTTGACAAAGTAAACGATCCCACCTCTCACAAATTTCATGCAAAGTTGTAGAGAGGGAACTATGTTGTTCTCATGCATCCATATTCTCCCAAGTAAAGAGTTAAAAGATCTATCCGAGTCTATAATGTGAAACTTGGCTTTGGTCTTTCCCATCTCCAAGGCAACACTATGGAGCCTAAGGCACGTTGACCTCACTTTTTTGAGTGTGGATTCAATCTTCCCATCTTGGACTTTAGAGTCTTCTAGACACTAAGAGTTCCCAAGTCATAAGAAACTTCTAACAATTAGGTAAACCCTTAACCTAAGCCTAAAGACTTAGAAGGGTTAACCATAGGATTAGGTTATTTCTTAAGGATTAGGATAATTCAATTACCCTACAACCCAAATGCAATCCATGTTAACCTTCTCAAACCAAATCTCAAGTTCAATTTAAACATCAAATTCAAATTCAAATCCAAACCCAAATTCAAAAATCAAATGATTGAAGCCCATGATCAAATCAAACTTGAAACCCTTCAAGCCATATGACCTATCCCATGGACTTAGCTAAATCATAATCCAAATCAATACAAAATAAATTGATTTTCTCATAATCAATTTATATCTTCAATCATCTTACTAAATATAAATTAAATCTACATTCAAATAAACAAAACTAAATCAAACTAAATCAAATTAAATCAAAACCCTTCCTAAACCAAATGACCTATCCCCTGGACTTAGCCAAATCTAATCAAAATCAAATCAAACTCAATGATTTTCTCATAATTCAACCATATTTTCTCATTTAAATCATCAAAACTAAATCAAACCAAATAAAAATCCAAACTAAGCCACATGACCCAACTCGATGGACTTAGCCAAATTCCTTCATTCCAAAACCCAAATTCAATTGATTTTCTCATGAATCAATCATACCTTGATCATATTCAAATATATATGAATTCTACATCAAGTGAAACCAAAATCAACCCAAGTCAAACTTAGCCTTTTGACTTGAAATGTACAAATGAACCAAAACCCATTTGAACCCAAGCCAATTGCAAGAATTCATATCAATCCCAAATCTATATAAACTTCTAAATCATGCCAACTAAATCCAATTGGTTCCTTGACAAAGCCAATTTGACCTATTGTAGCTAAGTTCTAATCCAACCCAAATTGAATTAAACCAAGCCCATCGAAACCTCCCATCATGATTGTTGATCACCCTAGGTTGATCAATTGATCAACATTTGGGTCAAACCAAATTCCCTTCATCATTTGACCAAGCAAATCCAATATGACTTGACCTTAATCAAACCAAATCCAATTGGCCCTCTTGACCCAAGTTGACCCAAATTGACATAAAGACCAAATTGGGTCAAATCAAAATATAAACCAAATTGATTTGCAACCAATGGCTCAAGTTCATTCCAATTGATTGTTGAACTTGACCAAAGCCATGATTGGACCCATTGACCTACTTAGCCCAATTTGACCTAAAGGTTCAAGTTGGCCTAAATCAAAACCAAATCAAATTAGTGAAACCAAAGCCTACAATCATCTTCAATTGGTCAACTAAACCCAAACAAACACAACCCAAGCTAATTTGGCCAATTTGGTCAAATTGGTCAACCAAAACCCATTTGACCCAAATGAATTCAAATGAGCCAAAATTAAATCTAAGTCAAACTAAACCAAACCAATTGAACCAAAACATCCCAAATGATCATATGAACTTGACCCAATCCATGGTTTGACCAAATTTGACCAATTGGTCAACTAACCCAATTTGACCTAAATAAGTCAAATTGAGCCAAATCTAACCAAATTAACTCGAATTAACTTGAAATTTGGGCTAACCCACATTTGGATCATTTTAAATCTGCCCAAATCAAATCTAATACCAAATGATAATTCTACCCTTGGGTCAAGGGCATCACATGGGACAAATCACCCATTCCTTGGCCACTTGGTAATCTCCCAATGGTCCACCAAGCACTTAGGACACTACCCAACCTTACCCAAGGGGTGGTTGGGTCAACCATGACCCATGGGAGGTGAAATCACCTCACCCTCCCCATTGCAACACTTAAAACCCATATGACACCCATAATTCCTCCTTGGAAGCCACCTCCACACTTTCAACCAACCAAGTCGAGCCAACTCACCTCCTCACTTCCACCCATGACTCCCCAGATGGTGGCGTCCAGAAGCCAAACTCCCAATCATCAGATGAAGGGTATACACCCTCATTTCCACTCAAACACATGCAAAAAATCATTCCTTGAGACTAGCTACCCAAGACAGTTAAATCCAATAAGCTCCCATGTGTTCCTCGATCAAAATGCCATTCTTAGTCACGAAATATGACACTCCCATTTCGACCTAACTTCCTCATTTCTCCATCAAACTCAAATTAACTTGCACCTTCTCTAGGCCTCATTGAGCAAGAATGAATCATCTCCCAAGCTTCTCGAGCACCGAAGGTGGGACTTCAATCAAAGTTGAGCTCCAAATCATTAGTTCATGGCCTTCTAAGTGAACATTGAGGAATTGATCCAATTGTTGCTCAACAGGGCTTCATCTTTACTAGATGAAGCTTCTTCAATCATTTGAGTTGTCGATCTTGAGCTCTAGTGAAGTAGGCTTCCAAAATTGATCCTTAGCCAAAACTAGGTTGGAGATTTTTGAAGAAAACTTGCATCTCGTGTGATCATGACTGTTGGATCCCCTCCGATCGATGCTATGAAGGTGTGAGATCCTTTTGGAGTTGATCTGAGCTCCAGTAAGCTTGGATCAAGTGAGTAATGGTGGATGGACTCCATTCTCCCTCACTCACGTGACGTTAGATCAGGCGATTGTGAATAAATCCACTAGATCGATCTAATTTAATCCTATTAAGCTGTGGGATTAATCGTAGCCGTCTAATCTTAGATCGAATAATGGATGAGAAAATGCGTATACCACCGCCACGTAGGCACTGAGTTGAATAAGTTTTAAGTAGCCAATCTCGCACCACATGGAAAGCATACGCACATGCCACGCCAATAGGATTATATTTTAATTAGGCTTAATTAATCATTTTAATGGTGAAACTTCTAAAAATCATAAAATTCATAGAAATAAAAATATAAATAAATACTCATTTTAAAGGTATTTAAGAAGAGAAATAATTAAAAATGATCTTAACTAATTTTGAATAGTAATTAAGGTTTAATTATTAAATTAATTAGCTTAATTACTTTTTAATTACTTGATCAATTAATCACAATTTTGTGGGTTAATTTAATGGGATGACCTCTGCCTCCCATAATTTTCTTGGGATTTAGTGCTCACTTAATTATGAAAATTGACTAATTAAACCTTAACTACTATTTTAAGTTAATTAATGATTTATTAACCATGAATAGTAATAAATTGGTTAATTAAATTTATTAATCAATGTTCAATAGTAAGTGAACTAAGGAATAGGATTGGGACCCCTTTCCCTAAGTTCATTTAACCCTTTTAAAATGAAATTAATTAAGATTTAATAAATTAATTAAATCACTTAATCAAATTAAAATTATAATCACATCAGACCTTAATTATTTAAATCATGGGGTAGATCTTTAGGTGTTTAATAACCGAGGAGTTTAATGAAATTATGGTTAGCCCACATGTGTGGGAAAATAATAAGAGTAACTAATTAAGTCCCTTAATATAATTAACTATTCATCATGAGCTAATTACATTAGGCCTCTTTTATTTCCTAGGATCATTGCAAGTTTATTTTCCATGCATATCATGTTGGCTCATAATTATTTAGTTAATAATTTTAAGGTGACATAAGTAAGAATGTTTAATTCATCTAATTAAGGGTTCAACTTAATTAACCCATAAAATCAACTTAATTACATTTCTTTAAATTAGATCAAATCACTAATGTGGGAAAGGGTTTAAAACAACAAGTGATGATTTCTCTTTTCTCTTTAAATCAAATCAAATCCAAAACTTAATTAGAAAAGAAGCATTGATTTGCTTCAAATAATCTTATTTGATTTGATTATTATTAAGATCTAATTTGGTTGAATGAATCACATGCTTATATTTGATTGACCTCTTTCCAATCATGTTAAATTTGGTATGTCATTTGAATTCAGGCATCCATCTTTTCAAAATCATGTAAAATAAAATTGATTTCCTTTATGTAAGCTTGCATGTGTTGATTTAATTTAATATATGCATGGATATTATCTCTATTAAATCCAAATGTATTTTCGAAAGCTTATAAATGAATAATAATATATGTTATGATGCTAGTTATAAATAAACCAGAAATGCATGTGCTTATAGCTTAAGTGTATGAATGTTGAGTTCTCTTTCCTCTATTCATGTGTTGATTTATATAAGATTGAATGGTAATGGTTATATAGTTTGGACAACCTGCGAACACAAGGCTTTAGCTAGCCCCGAGGAGGTCATTTGATTACCTCATTTCTCTCGTTTGTTACTTAGTTGATGAAATCGAAAAGAAGAAATGATGAATCTGACGTTGTTCATTGTTAAAAAAACCAAAAATATAAGCTGATAAAAATAAAATAAAAATCTAAACCTAAACCTCAAAATAAAAAATAAAACCTAAACCTGAAAAATAAAATAAAAATAAAACTAAACTAAAAAATAAACATAAACACAAACTTAAAATCTAAAATACTAAAATAAAACCTAAACTAAAGTAAATAAACCTAAAATAAATAATATAAACTAAAATAAAAATACAGAATAAACTTAAATAAAAATAAAAAATAAAATAAACTAAAATAATTAAAAAATAAAAAAAAAACCTAAACCTATCGGTTTACTTAATTTATAAAAAAAACCATAAACCCTAAACCCTAAATCCTAATCCCTAAACCCTAAACTATCTAAAACCAACCTAAATATTAAACCCTAATAACGCTTATATCCCAAACTAAACTAAAATCTAAAACCCAAAGCCCAAACCCTGAGCCACAGGCCTAAACCCTAAACCTAAACTGACCTGAGCCACAAGCTAAACCTGACTCTAATTATAACCTAATGACCCTGGACCTGGGCCCTAGCCCAACCCTAGCCCAAGGCAAACACAGGCCTTATTACCATACATTTCACAAATATAAAAAACCCTACCCTGGGCTTATGTACCCTATCCTAATACTTAAACTACCATACCCTAAACCTTTAAACCTCAAAATAAATAAAATAAAATAAAATAAAAGACCTAGGCTAAATAAAAATAATGATACTGGCTAAAAGTGACCTAAACTTAAAATAAATAAAATAAAAGATAATCTAAAATAAATAAAGAAAACTTAAACTAAACTAAAAAAAAATAAACCTAAAAAATAAAAAAAACCTAAATAAAATAAAAACTTAACATAAAATTAAAAATAAATAAACTAAAATAAAATAAAATAAATACTAAATAAAATCCTAAACTTAAAAAATAAATAAAAAATAAAACCTAAATCTAAAGAAAAATAAAACCTATAAATAAAACTCAATAATAAATAAACCTAAACCTAAACTAAACTTAGACCTAAAATAAACTAAAATAAATAACCTAAACTAAAATTAAAATAAAACTAAAAATTAATAAACTAAAAAAATTAAATTTTACAAATAAACTAAACACAAATACTAAAACTAAAAACCACAAACCCTAAAACTAAAACCTTCATAAACCATAAACCTAATCCTAAACCCTAAATTAAAAGACCCTAAACCTAAGCATAAAATTGCTAAATAAATTAAAAATAAACCTAAACCCTAAAAAACTAAACCTAAACCCTAGAATGGGGGAACCTTGGCAGAACATCATCCAAGGCTCTCTAGATCTGATGGAGCGAGGCGGTGGTTATTTGTGGTTGTGGGGGATCTGGTTAATATGGAGGTGGTGGTGGCAGAGGTGGTTATGCAGGAGAGCGATGGAGGATCTCAATGGTGGTGGCGGAGGAGATCGGGGATATGATGGTGGATCCAGATCGAGGCAGGTGGTCAGATGGGACAGAAAAGAAACTATAATAGTCGATCACATGGAGCGTCTTTTATAGACATTCTAGTTATCTCGAGTTTTTGATTTACTCTATGCATGCTCATTTTTTATCTATGTCATCACTTGTGTCTTAGAAAACTTGGTGTGCTACTTAGTTGATGAAATCGAAAAGAGGAAATGTTAAATCTTAATTTGTTCTATGTTAGAAAAAAAATAAAGCAAAACCCTAAACCCTAAAATAAAACTTAAACCTTAAACTAAAGAAAACCTAAACCTAAAATAAAAATAAAATGAAACTAAACTTACACTAAAATAAACTAAACTAAAATAAATAAATCCTAAACCTAAACCTAAACCTAAACCTAAAATAAATAAAATTAAACAAACTAAAACTAAACCTAAATGTAAACTAAAATAAAAAAAAAAATAAACCTAAATTAAAACCTAAAACCTAAACTAAAATAAAATAAAACCTAAACATAAATAAAAATAAAAAATAAAACCAAAATCTAACAAATAAATAAAAATAAATAAACTAAAAAACATAAACTTACCAACAAAAACTAAATAAATAATAAATAAACTAAAATATAATAATAATAAACTACCACTTTGGTTTGCTAAAAACCACCCTAAATCCTCAACCCTAAACCCTAAACCCTCCTAAATCTTCCTGACCCTCATTAAACACTAAAATCTTGAACCCTATCTCTAATAAAAATAAATAAAATAAAAATCCTGACCCTGATCATAATCCTAAATGACCTAAACCACCCTCCATTGGCCTATCCATAACATACTAACAACCTCCACTCCCTCCCCAACATCTTAACCTAAAACATACTAAACTATATATATAAATACAACATAAATAAAATAAAATAAAATAAAAAAATTAAACTAAAACCTAAACCTAAATAAACTTAAAATAAATAAAATAAAAAAATAAAACTAAGTAAAATAAAATAAATAAAACTAAAATAAATTAAAAATAAAATAAACCTAAATAAAAAAACCTAAATAAAATAAAATAATGTATAATAAAACTAAAAAAATAAACTAAATTAAAATAAAACTAAATAAAAAAATTAGACTTAAAAAAGAAATAAAACCTAAAAATATAAAATATAAAACCTAAACACTAAACTAAAAAAAATTAAATCTAAAATAAACAAAATTAAATAAACTTAAACCTAAACTAAAATAAACTAAACTAAAATAAATAAAACTTAAACCAAAACATAAAATAAACTAAATCTAAACACTAAACTAAATGAAATAAAATAAACTAAAAATTAACCTAAACTTAAACTAAAAAATAAAACCTAAAAATAAACCTAAAATAAAAAAACCTAAAAAAAAAAAAAATTAAAACCTAATCCAATCTAAAATAAAAAATACATTAAAACCTAATAATAAATAAAAAAAAATAAAAAATAACATAAACTAAACTACCCTAAATAAATAAAACCTAAATAAAAGAAAATAAAATAAACTATAAATAAGACCTAAATAAAAATAATAAAATAAACTAAAATAATTAAAATAAACTAAATAGACTTGTCTTTGCTTAATTTGTAAAAAAAAACCCTACCCTGACCTAAATCTTAATCATACCACTGAGCCCTAAGGCTGACTGTAAACCTGACCACTAAACCACCACTGACTGATCCTAAATGCTAAAGACACTAAAAAACCCTAAACCCTAAACCATAGGCAAACCCAAACCTTAAACTACCCAAACCCTCCAAAACTAAACCTAAAACTAAATAAAACCTAAAAATAAAATAAATAAAAAAACTTAACCTAAATAAAATAAATATAAAGTAAAATAAAACTTAAACTAAAAAATAAAATAAATAAAATAAAAAAATAAAATAAACTAAACCACTCCCAAACCTTAAAATAAACTAAAACCCTAAATACTAAACCCTAACAAAACCCTAATAAACCCTAAACCCTAAACCCAAACCCCTAAACAAACCTAAAGTCACTAAATAAATTAAAAAATAAACCTAAACCCAAACTTAATAAACCAAAAAAATAAAGGTAGAAGCGATGGTAAGAACATCACATCAAGGCTCAATCTAGATCTCTGGTGGGCAGAGGTGAGGCTAATCCAGTGGTGGTGGGGATCTAGGGTTCTAGTGGATATGGAGGTGGTGGTAGTAGAGGTGATTATGGTGGTGGGAGAAGCAATGAAGGATACAGTCATGGTGGTGGCAGAGGGTGAAATCAAGGATATGATGGTGGATCCTACTACTCGAGAGGCTGTGGTGGTCCTAATGGGAATTGGAGAAATTGAAGAATGACCGATACGATCTGCTACTTATGGAACTGTGTATTTATGATAGAGACGGTTCTAGTTATCTAAGGTTTTTGATTTTCTCTATGCATGCTCGTTTTTTATCTATGTCATCACTTATGTCTTAGAAAATTTGGTGTGTTACTTAGTTGATGAAATGAAAGAAGAAATGTTAATTCAATTTGTTCTCTTAGAAAAAACCCAAACCCAACTAAAACCTAAAAACCTAAACTAAAAAAAACTGAACCTAAAATAAAAATAAAATAAAACTAAACCTACACTAAAATAAACTAAACTAAAATAAATAAAAAAAAAAACCTAAAATAAACTAAAAACCTAAACCTTAAAATAAAATTAAAAACTAAAATTAAACTAAATGTAAAAATAAAAATAAAAATAAATCTAAAATAAAACCTAAACCTAAACCTAAAAATAAAATAAAAACTAAACCTAAAATAAAAATTAAGTTAAAACCTAAATAAATAAAAAAAAATAAAACAAACCTAAAAATAAACATACTTAACCAGCCAAAAAAAACTAAAATAAAAAAACTTAAAATAAAATAAATAAATAAATAAATAAACTAAAATAAAATAAAAAAAGAAAATAAGCAAAATAAATAAAAATAAATAATCCTAAACTGGGTTTGCTTGGTTTTAAACCCTAAACCTAAAAAAAATAAAACCCACTCCACAAACCTCTAAACCTACCTAAACCATAAATAATAAATCCTAAACCCTAAATATAACCCTAAACCTAATGACCTGAGCTCAACCACAAACTTAACCCTATCCACCTAAACTCTAAACCTACCTAAATAAAAAAACTCTTTCCCTAAAAACTCCCTACCTATAACTAAAATACTAAATCCTACCACTACCTAAACTTACCCAAACCCTAAATGCTACCAACCCTAATCCTCCCTACCCCAAACCAAACCTAATCTAAAACCTCAACCTCAAAACCACAATCTAAAAAACTCCAAACCTCATCCTCTCTCCTTGCGATTTCATGTTCCCTCAATTTTCTTGTGGTTTGTCCGTAGATTTCGTGATTTCTAGTTTGGCTTCGACCTTCTCGATCATATTTCTAGTTTATTGCTCTCAGTTTGGCCGCTTATGTGATTTTACCTTGATCTTATAATGGCAGAGGCGTCGTTTATCGTGCAATCGAGCTCGATGAACTTGGAGGCATAAAATTTAAGCCTTTCTACAAGGTATTTTGATTTAACTACACCCATTCTTTACTTCGTTAAGTCCTTCAAAAGCCTTATCTAAGAACACTTTCTCTAATGCTTCTTAATTTCTACTTCCTTCCATGGAATCTTTGTAATGTGCTCCATCTTGATGTGGTAAAATTGGCAAAGCCTTTTGAATTTTCATTAGTTGGAAAATTTTCCTTACGTCACCTCTAATATCGATCCTTCTTTCATAGCTTAAAGCTTTTGGGAGTTTTCACTATGGGTTGATCAATCTAAGGCATATCCTTATTCATATCAATGATTTAGACTACTCAAGAGTCTTTGCTCGCTCTCTATTTGTGTACAATTGTCAAATGAGGCTCTTGAAATGGTCACCTCTTTTTTGATGTCAAAGAGGAATCCCTTATTGTTCCTTTATGGGTAGCCTTTCCAAACATGAGGATTCATTATGTTACCCATCAAGTCATTTTGTTGGGGCTCTCTTTGGTAGGCTTCAAATTGACCAAACCACCGCGAGATCACCATGATTTAATTATCTTGGTTGAGATTGATATTACCAAAAGTATCCTAAAGAAGTTTGGATCAATTCAAAAAATTTGGGTATAATCAAAAGTGGAATTTAAAAATTTCCTTATTTTTGCACATGTAAGATCCATGGTCATGATCACTCTGCTTTGTGTTTCACCCTAATCTTAAAAGAATAAATTGCCGGATCCTAATCCCTCTTTTAAATGAAAAAAATAGTTCACTTATGTGCTAACTCAAAATGGAACTCACCCCCCTACCCTCTCCTCTTATCTACGATTTGCCTATTGGAGTGAGCTTGGTAAAATAATGATATTGAGGTTTGTGAGAAACTAATGATAACTTATTTAACATTTCTACTTGTAATAATTTGCCCTCACAAGACAATCCCTTGATTCATATGAATCATCATGGTGATTTGAATGGAAATCTCAAGTTGGATCAAAATCTCAAAACTAATTGAATTATTAAAAATGTTGATACTTTGGTGGACCAAAATCTGAATAATCATCATGGAAATGAGAATGAAATTTGTGTTATTAATGGCGTCACCACCTCTCTTTCTATTACCCTTCAAAGTGATATCCATGCTAATCCAATTTCTCAACCTAACTCGATAGAAGGAGAAATCACCATTAGAATGCTTTTGGATGCCTATTATCACCAACCACTCCCTTTTCGATGGAGATACATTGGACATAGAAAGGCCTTTTCAAGCTTATTAAAAAAAATCCCTTAAAGCTAGAATGTTCACTAATAGCTCCACTAGAACCACTCGATCTTCTCTAACTTCCACAAATAATTGCTCTTTATCTTCTCCTTCAATTTTTTTTATCTTTTCTTTTCTTTCCACCTTATTATGATCAATTTTCTTATTTGGAATGTTAGGGTGGGACTCTCATTGTTATCGTGTTAGAAGCCTTTGTGCACCCATAACATAACCTTACTTGTTGTTATTGAGCCATTCATTCACTCTTCTAAGATCATGTTGCTAGAATCTTTCAAAATTTCTTTTTATAATAATAAAATTTGGTATTTTGGAATAATTTAATCAACATTTCTATCCTTGATGATCTTGAACAATTGGTTAATGTTCAAATCTCATTGGGTGAGTTTTCTGCTTTTGGTTCATTTATCTATGCTTCTTATAATAGAGTTAGTAAGAACATCCTTTGGGATCACTTAAGAACCTTCGCCTCCTCGGTTAACAAACCCGGTTGGTTGGGGTGATTTTAACACTATTCTTCTTAGAAAGGAGGGAGGTTGCTCTCTAACATCCATTCCATGGAAGATTTCTAATATGATCCTTGCAATCATTGATATTGGTTTTCTAGCTCATTCATGGCATAACTAGACTTTGACAAGCGGCTTGATAGGACCCTCTTTAATTCTCTTTGGATCAATCAATGGCCCCTCACTTACATTGAGCATTTGAGCGAACTTTGTCGACCATGCTCTCTTTTGATCTCTATCAAAACCTCTTCCGATTAATCTTTCTTCCTCTTCTCCTTTTAGATTCCAAATGTGGATAATATCATTGATTTCATTAATGTTGTTTCCATTAATTGGAATTCTTACAATTCATTAAAGGCATGATTAGGTTTGGCTTAAGCTCAAATAACTTAAACAAAATCTAAATTGGTTGGAACAAGCATCATTTTAAAAATCTTTTGCCAATCTCAAAATTATGGAACAAGTTTGCTCTTGAAGATCTTTGTCTTCGATCTAGTAAGCTTGATGATTGAACGCTAAAGATAACTTGATAAATTATCAGAATATGGAAGAAACCTACTGGCATCAAAAGGCCGCTAGCAAACATATTATTGATGGTGATAGAAATACAAGGTATTTTCATGCTCTTTTCAACAAAAGGAAAGCCTTAAACTCTATTCAAAATCAAAATATTAATGGTAGATGGATATAAGAATGAAATCAAAGATTCTATCATAAACATTTTCAAAATTTATTAAACATCAACCCTCCGGCCACTCAATTGATCCCTCTATGATTACTAATGATGAGAATCATATACTCACTTTGCTTACAAAAGCAGATGTAGTACTCTCGATAGCATATGAACCTTTCTTTGTACATTGTTGGCCTTTATTAAATTTGTTGATGCCATTGTTGATTTCTTTAAAGGTAGCCCTTTACCTAGATACTTTTCTAGCACTTCTATTATCCTCATTCCCAAAACTAATAATCTTGATTCTTGGGAAGATTTTAGACCTATCAGCCATTGCACCTTCTTTCAAAAACTCATTGTTAAATTAATTAATAGTAGGATAAGTCCCCTGCTCCCTAAAATTATTTCTCCAAACCAAACTGGCTTCATTAAAAATAAAGCTATATCTGACAATATCCTTCTTTCAAGAGGTTCATGACATTGATGTTCCTATATCCTCCTCAAATTGGATATCTCTAAAGCCTTTGATAACCTCTCATGGGATTTCTCTTTCAAATTTTACATTTGTTTGGTTTTCGATAATTTCATCCTCCTCATCAAAATTGTATTACCAATGTTTGGTTCTCTTATCATGAATGGTGAGTCCCTCGGTTTCTTTACTTCAAGGCATGGCTTGAGACAAGGAGACCCCCTATCACTCTCTCTTTTTATTATTGTTGTTGAATATCTTTCAAGGAGCCTGAATGATCTTTTCAATAAAAATCCTAACATGTTTTTTAAAACTCATGGTGGTATCCCTGTTTCTCATCTTAGTTTTGCTTATAATTTTATAATCTTTTGCAATGCCTCTATTCAGCATATTAAAACTATTAAGAACCTTTTAAATGAATTTGGCAAAGAAAGTGGTCACTTTCTCAATGATGGAAAATGTTGTTTCATTCCTTCTAAAATCCCTATAGGACCAACCAAATCTTGAGAATTACTAATTTTTCATCAACTTCCTATTAATTATCTGGGGCTCCACTTTTTTAAAGGTCAAAAAGTTCTCATCTTTTGATGATCTTATCAAAAATCTAATAAAATTTTTGTTTGGGAATTTCATTTACTTTTATTTGGTGGTAGGCTCACTTTGATTAAGAGCACCCTTAACTCCATGCCTGTATCTCATTCAACCATTTGTGCCAACCAACTCTATTATTGATCTCATTAACAAATTTTTTTTGGGGTTTTAACAATTCTCTAAAAAATGCACTTGGACCTCTTGGTATAAAGCTTGTGGCACTTTTGCTGAAGGTGGTCTTATGTAAACCAATCAAAACTATCACTACTTTTTTTCTTATAAACTTTGGTGGAATTTTAGAAAAAACAATAGTCTTTGGGCTAATTTCATGACTAAATATAGGTAAGCACCTCTCATTTGCCCTATAAAGCGGGAGACTCTCATTTGGAAAAGACTTGTTCTCAAATGGGATGTCAAATCTTAATTTGGGGATTAACTCGGCTCCTCTTTCTTTTGGCAAGAATGGGTGGAGGTGGGTCCATTGATGATTTACTTTATACCCATTCCTTCTTTGCTATTAAAGTGAACTCTTTGGTAGAATAATATGTGAAATAATAGTAAGCTTGATCATATTCCTCCCTCTCTTTTAAATAAACACTACTATTCCTATCATTCCTACCAATCAAGACCGGATCTTTTTTAAGCTTTTCATAATGGTGATTTCAACTTTAAAATGTTTGGATTCATTAAAGAAACTCATGATTTTTCCTATATGTTTTCTAAACTTTGGAACAACAATATCCTACCTATTCTATTTTTTAATTGTGGCTTTTGAAAAACTTCATCCTGGACTCCTTGTTGTGGGGTAAAGGTTTTCAATTACCTTCAAAATAATCTTGCTTTCACATTGAGAATGTGAATCATGTTTTGTTAATGGGGCCATTGCTTCTAAACTTTGGATTTGGTATGATGACCTTTAACATTGTCATTTTCAATGGCTCTTTAAGTTTATACCAACTTCTTGAAGTTTATTTTGACAACACTATTAAAGGACATATTAAAGTCATAACTACTATCACTTTTTGTTCATATGGATGGAATGATGCAAAATATCATGAGATCCCTATGAATCACATGAGGATAATTGCTAGAACTAAAAAGAAATTGACTTGTTTAATGCCAATTTAATTAAATACAAACATTTCAAAGGTTGCAAATTTGGCCAATAAATTGGGTTTTAACTTGGGATCACCACATAAGATGACAAGATTGTTTATTGGTTAAACCTCATGCTAACACTATTAAAGTTAACACTGATGGCTCTGTCTCTCATAAAGGTTCAGGCTATGGTGGAATTTTTATAAATCTTAATGGAAAAGTCTTATGTGCTTTTGCATACCCCCTTAATCCTTGCTCTGTTCCCTTTGTTGAACTCATGGCAGTGTACAAAGCCCTTGAAATTTGCCTTCAAAAAGGTTGGCTCAATATTTGGATTGAGGTGGATGCCCTTCTACTGATTGATCTTTTGACTTCCACGAATAAGGGCAATATTGAATTTATTACCTTCTTAAACAAATTAAAGCTCTCCTTCTCTACTTTAAAATCACTCATGTATGGCATGGGTAATGCATGTCTTTGATTATGCCAATCTAGGTGCTAGATTGGATGGTATAAAATTCTTTGATCTAACCATTCTTAAACATTTGCATGGCTTGGTTAATGGACAATATCTTGGGCTTCCTTATCTCGAAATTAATCTAATCCATTGGTTTCCTCTTTTTTACGCATGATCATTTATTTCTTGTTGTTACTTCTTTGGTCATTTAATGCATCAACGATATCCCTTGTTGTTTACTTGTCGATCTCTGTGACATGTGCTTTTGGTATAATTGTTCTAGCCTTTATTGGGAGCTTAATGCATCTACTATTTTTACTATTAATATGCTATTGTTCCTTTGGAATTTACTGATGCATCATTATATTATTTCTTGCTGGTCCTTTGTTGAGCTTAGTGGCATCTGTTGTTGGTTTAATTATCCCAACCTTATTTAGGGTCTTGTTGTTTTCTCCATATTATACCTTCACAATGTAGATGCAACATCTTGGTTATAACTCTTTCTGGTTTGGAATTATTTCGATTTCCAATATTGATGTTGTGGGTCTTCTTTGGTCCATTTCTTTATGTTCCTTTTTTAATGTTTTATCTGTAGGATGCAACATCATGTTGAAGGCTTAATTGCTATTTGTTGGATTGGTCCATTTATGGTATCAATTGGAGTTGTTTAATGTATTTATTGAATGCCATTACTAACCCCAATTTGGTAAGGAAAGAATGCAATACCCTTGTTATTATTAATGGTTCTTTGCAGGTTTGGAATTGTTTAATAACTTCCATTTAGTATGATTTCTCTGAGGATGATAGTTTTGTTGCTAACCTACTCTTCTTTATCCTAAAGGATCTCATTGATGAGACTCTTTTGAACCCCTATTGTGGCTCTATTGCCCCACTACTTTTTATTGGCTGACCCTATGGTTGCAATCATTGTAGTGTTATTTTAAGCTATTTTATTGGATCATGCTATATAATTTTGTCTTTGCTAACATTTGGGATGATCTTTGTTTTCTCTGCTATTATCTTTTATCGTTCTAGTCTTGGGTCACTTCATTATGAATTTACTTATGCATTGTATAATTTGAATGGTTGGTTTATAACTTATTTATTTTCTTTCTTGGTTGTTGGATGTCGGATAATGTCTTATATCCTGCTATTCTTTGGGGTTATTTATCTGGTTTAGCAGGGTGATTTTGGTGTTATCTTGCTGATTGCCTTTGACAATCTCTTATTCCCAACTTGCTAAGCGAGATTTTGTAATTTCCTTTTCAATTTTATTATTTCCTTGCAAGTTTAGATTTCTTTAATGGCTTCTCTATTAGCCTTTACTGTGGTTGTGGGTTTAACTGTTAGCCTGATCAGCTTTATCTAGAAGGTTTTTTCTATTTATTATCCTTTGAACCCTTTTTACTACCATTGTTGGCTTTTGGATTTTAGGGTACTTTGTCTAGGTGGTGGTCTTTGTGGTTATTATCTGTTCCCTATTTTTTTCTTTTCTAACTATTTTTGTTGTTAATAATTGGGCTATTGCTATTTTCTTCTGCTTCTATTTTATCCCACTTGGTTCTGTTAACATTGTGCAAATCCCTATGATTATCCATTTGATTATTTGGATCTTTACATATGCTTTTGGGTGGACTCTTGGCCAGCTTGTTGGTATTCTTGGTTATTGGCTAAACTGGATTAATACTCTACATGCTGTCTCTAGGGTTTTGGTTTATTTTGTTCAGTAAGTCTCTATTAAAGTTGTTGATTGCTTGGTGGATTTTGCTTTGAACCCCTCATCTAAATTCATTCGTCTACTTTATCTGCTGTTGTTTTCTCCATCTTCTTTCAGTTAAACTTGTATCTATTGCACTGTTTATCCTGGATGGGTGGCTTTATGACTTGCTAGTTTTTTATTGTCTTGGTTGTTTCTTGTCTTGGATATTTGTTATCTTGGTTTTTGACTCTTATGTTGGCTCCATCTTTGTTGGCTAGGACTTTGGTCCTATGTTGACAATATTTCGACATTCTTTGTTGATGGTTTTGGTGATTCTTGTGGTTGCTACCTTGCATTTTTTTTTTATGCTCTATCTATTTGGTTATTAACTATTGAAATGTCTACTTTCGATTGAGAGGTTTTATGACCAACTTCTTTGTCCCTTCTTGTCTTGGATGTTGTTGTCTTAACTTGTCTTAGCTAGTTTTGCCTTGGTTATCTATTGTCTTTGCTTTTTTGTGTTGACTCATTTGAATCCACTTTTGATTTTTCTTGGTGGGTTCTAATGTTGCATTAACTATTTTCTTTGTTGGGGTTGGCTTTCAATGCCATGTTGTTTATGTCTGCTCTGTTCATCTCGATTGTTGTGATCTACATTATCTGCTGTTGTCTCATTCCCATTTCGATTTTAGGTTTGTGCGATCTATGCCTATTCTAATGGGTACTAGACGGTTATTTGTCTTGCTCTCTTGGTTGTTTGTTGATGATTATTTGATTTTGGTCTGAATCACTCGGTAGCTCATTATCTTTACTTGGTGCTATTTTTTGGTAGGTTGTAGTCTATTTCTGTGTTGGGCTATTTCCTTTACAATTGCTTTTTCTTGATATGGATATTAATAAGGGGTTGTTTCACTCTGAAGATTCATATATATATATATATATAATATATATATATATATTTGGATGGTGTTAATTATAGGCTCATTGACCAATAATTTGTTGCCTCCTCTTCTTGTGGAGGGATTATATGCTGCTTTTCTCTTTGACTTTTCATGAGGTTCGCAAAGATGGCTCATTCTCATATGTTTATGTATTCTCATGTCGACTATATTGATGATACTTTTCTGAATGGGACACCTTATCCTTGACTCTTTGCAATTTCCTCTCTATATTAGATATGGTTTTGTTTAGGTTTGCTGATTCTCTCTTGTCCTCTTACAGTTTGCTCCATATTGTCATGCATTCTCACGTCCTAGCATTGGCCCTAATCTTCCTTTGGCTTATTATGTTAATCAACTTGTATCTTGATTGCTTTAATGTCTTCTTTGCTTAGATGTACTTAGAGATTTACTCCTTAGGCTAATTGTAGCTCTTTGAGTAGTTCTAGAGTTTATCCCCTTTGGGACCTGTAACCCTCTGTGGCAATAAAATACCCCACATGGGGTCCCAAAAAAAAAACCCTAAACCTAATCTAATGTAACTAAATAAATTAAAAAATAAACCTAAACCCTAAAACCTAAACTGAACCTAAACCTAAACCCGAATGGGTAGAACCTTCTAGAAAGAATCTATATATGGTGGTGGATAAGATGGCAGTTATCATAATAGTGGTGGGGATCTAAGGTCCTGGATATGGAGGTGGTGGTGAAGTGGTGATCCCAGGTTGGAGGAACAGAGGATACACTATAGTGGTGGCGGACATAAATATGAAGGTGGATCTACTACCAGAGGTCGAGGTGGTCTGATAAAATGAGAAATAGAAGAATGGTGGTTTTGATTTGCTTTATGTGTGCTCATTTTTTATCTATGCATCACTTGTGTCTTAAAAAACATGGTGTGTTACTTGGTTGATGAAATCAAAAAGAAGAAATGTTGAATCCTAAACTAAAACCTCGACCCCAAACTAAAAAAAAAAACCTAAACCTAAAATAAAAATACAATAAAATTATACATACATTAAAATAAACTAAACTAAAATAAATAAAACCTAAACCTAAACCTAAACTAAATAAAAAAAACTAAAATAAACCTAAACCTAAAATAAAAAATAAAACATAAAAATATATCTAAAATAAAAACCTAAAACTTAAACCAAACAAATAAAATAAAAACCAAAATCTAAATCAAAAAAATAAAAATAAAAATAAAAAATAAAACTTAAACCTAAAAAATAAAATAAAAATAAAACTAAACTAAAAGATAAACAAAATCCTAAACCTAAACCAAAAAAATAAATTAAAATAAAAAACCTAAACTAAAATAAATAAACTAAACTAAATAAAAATAAACCAAAACCTAAACCATAAAAATAAAACAACTTAAGCCTAAATTAAATAAAAAATAAAATAAAATAAAAACTTAACTAAAATTAAACCAAAATAAAAAATAAAAAAATAAAACCTTAACGATAAAGTAAAAAAATCTAAACCTAAAATGAACAAAATAAACTTAAACCTAAACCTAAACTTAAATTGAAATAAACTAAACTAAAATAAATAAAATCTAAACCTAAACCTAAAATAAACTAAACCTAAACCCATAACTAAATAAAATAAAATAATAAATAAACTTAAACCCTAAACCCTAAAACCATAAACCCTAAACCCTAACCCTAACCCTAAACCCTAAACACTAACCCTAAACCCTAAACCCTAAACCCTAAAACCCTAAACCTTAAACCCTAAACTAACCCTAAACCCTAAACCCTAAATCCTAAAACCCTAAACCTTAAACCTTAAACCCTAAACTAACCCTACACCCTAAGCTAACCCTAAACCCTAAACCCTAAAAACCCTAAATTCTAAAAACTTAAACCCTAAAGCCTAAACACTAAAGCCTAAACACTAAACCCTAAACTCTAAACCATAAACTGTAACCTTAAACCCCACTAAACCCTAAAACCCTAAACCCTAAAACCCTAAACGCTAAACTCCAATCCTTAAACCCTGAAAACCTAAAAACCTAAACCTAAACTAAATAAAACCTAAAAATAAAATAAATAAAAAAACTTAAACCTAAAATAATAAAACTAAAATCGAAACCTAAACTTACACGTAAAAAGAAAATAAAAAACACAAAAATAAAATAAAATAAAATAACTAAAAACTTGAAGTTTACTAAAAAAAATAAAAATTAGACCAAAAATAAAAAATAAAATAAAACTAAAATAAAATAAAATAAAAACTTAAACTTGAAAAATAAACCTAAAAATAAATAAAAAATAAAACCTAAACCCTAAACTAAAAAAAACCTAAACCTAAAATAAAATTAAAATAAACTAAAAAAAAATAAATAAAACCTAAACCTAAACCTGAAATAAACTAAACATAAACCTAAACCTAAACTAAATAAAATAAAAGAAAAAAATATAAATTTAAACCTAAACTAAAAAATAAAACCTAAAAAAAAATCTAAAATAAAAACCTGAAACTAAAAAAATTAAATAAAAACATAAACTTAAACCTAAAAATAAAAAATAAAACTAAAATTTAAAAAAAAAAACTAAACTAAAAAATAAACCTAAACCTAAACCTAAACCTAAAGAATAAACTAAAATAAAAAACCTAAACTAAAATAAGTAAATCTAAATTTAATAAATTTGAAAAAATAAAATAAACTAAAATAAATACAAAATTATATAAATAAACTAAATCACTTAGACCTACTAGTTTACTTAATTTAAATAAAAAGAAAATAAATAAATAAATAAAATAAAAAACCCTAAACCCTAAACCTACAACCCACAACCTTAAACCCTAAACCCTAAAGCCTACAACCCTAGACCCTAAACCTTAAATCCCAAACCCTAAACCCTAAACCCTAAACCCTAAACCCTAAACCATAAACACTAAACCCTAAAACATAAAAACCTAAAAACCTAAACCTAAACTAAATAAAACTAAAAATAAAAGAAATCAATAAAACCTAAACCTAAATAAAATAAAAAATAAAATATAAATAAAAACCTAAACTAAAACATAAACCTGAACTAAACCCTAAACCTAAAAATAAAAAAAAATAAAAAAAATAAAATCTAAACTAAATTAAATAAAAAAAACTAAATTAAACTAAAAAATAAAATAAATTGAAAAATTAAAAATCTAAATAAAATAAAAATAAATTAAACCGAAAATAAAATAAAATAAAAACTAAATAGAAATCTAAACTTAAAAAATAAACCTAAACTAAAATAAACTAAACTAAAATAAATAAAACATAAACCCAAAACCCTAAACCCTAAACCCAAAACACATAAATAAAAACCTAACCTTAACCCTAAACCTAAACCTAAACTAAATAAATAAACTAAAAAATAAACTAAACTAAAGTAAACCTAAACCCTAAACTTAAACCTAAACCCTAAACCTAAATCTAAGGCTAAACCTTAAACCTAAACCTAAACCCTAAAAAATAAACTAAACTAAAGTAAAGCTAAACCTAAAACTTAAACCCTAAACCTAAAAAACTAAAATAAATTAAACTAAAATAAACTAAAACACCTAAAAAGATAAACCTAAACCTTAAACCTAAACTTAAACTAAAGTTAAAAACCTAAACTAAACTAAAGTAAATCTAAACCTAAACTAAACTTAAACCTAAACTAAACCTAATCCTAAACTAAAGATAAACTAAACTAAACTAAATAAATAAACATAACTAAACCTAAACCTAAACCTAAAACTAAACTAAAAAACCTAAACCTAAACCTAAACTAAAAAAACTAAAAAAACATAAACTAAATAAAAAATAAACCTAAACCTAAACCTAAACCTAAACTAAACTAAACTAAACCTAAACTAAATAACTAAACTAAAACCTAAATTAAACTAATCTAAACAAACCTAAACCTAAACCTAAACCTAAACTAACTAAAAATAAAGTAAAACCTAAACCTAAACCCAAACTAAACTAAACCTAAAACTAAACCTAAATCTAAACCTAAACTAAACCTAAACCTAAACCTAAACTAAACATAAAATAAAAATAAACTAAATAAACTAAACTAAATAAATAAATAAAACCTAAACTAAATAAACTAAACTAAACTAAACCTAAACCTAAACTAAACTAAAAATAAAACCTAAATAAATTAAACTAAACTAAACTAAACTAAACTAAACCTAAACCTAAACTAAAGCTAAACTAAATAAACTAAACTAAAAACCTAAACCTAAACTAAACTAAATAAATAAACTAAACTAAACTAAATAAATAAACTAAATAAACAAAACTAAATAAACTAAAAACTAAACTAAACTTAACTAAATAAACTAAAACCTAAATTAAACTAAAAACTTAAACTAAACTAAATAAACTAAACTAAACCTAAACCCTAAACTAAATTAAAATAAAAAATCTAAACTGAACAAAACTAACCCTAAATAAACTAAACTAAATAAACCTAAACCTAAACTAAGCTAAAAACTAAACTAAACTAAACCTAAACTAAACTAAAATAACAATAAACTAACTAAAACTAAAATTAACTAAAAAACCTAAACTAAACTAAAAACTAAATAAACTAAAAACTAAACTAAACTAAAACTAAACTAAATAAACCTAAACTTAAACCTAAACTAAACTAAACTAAACTAAAACTAAACTAAAAACTAACCTAAAATAAATTAAACTAAACAAAATAAAGTAAAAAATAAACCTAAAAACCTAAACCCAAACCTAAACTAAACTTAAACCCTAAAAACAAAACTCAACTAAACTAAACTAACAAAATAAACTAAACTAAACCTAAAAATAAACTAAAATAAACTAAACTGAAAACTAAACTAAACTAAATCTAAATTAAACTAAAATAAATAAACTAAACTAAACTAAATAAACTAAACTTAAACTAAAATAAACTAAATAAACTAAACCTAAACCCTAAACTAAAATAAAATAAACTAAAAACTAAACTGAACCTAAAATAAACTAAACTAAACCTAAATAAATAAACTAAAAAAAAAGAATAAACTAAGCCAAAAATAAACTAGAAACTAAACTAAATAAAACTAAATTAAACTAAAAATAAACTAAACTAAAAACTAAACTAAATTAAACTAAAAATAAACTAAACTAAAAACTAAACTAAAAAATAAAACTAAAGCTAAACCTAAACCTAAACTAAATAAATAAACTAAACTTAAAAAATAAACCAAAATAAACCTAAACCTAAGCTAAACTAAAAACTAAACTAAATAAACTAAAAAACAAACTAAACCTCAACTAAAAAAAACTAAACTAAACCTAAACTAAACTAAAGTAAACCTAAACCTAATACTAAACAAAAAACCTAAACCTAAAGCCTAAAAAACTTAAACCTAAACTAAACTAAAACTAAAAATAAACTAAAAAAATAAACTTAAAAACAAAGCTAAAATCTAAACCTAAATAAAAACTAAGCTAAGCCTAAACTAAATTAAACTAAAAACCTATACCTAAATGTAAAAAGTAAACCTAAACCTAAATTAAAAATAAACCTAAACTAAAAAAGTAAACCTAAACCTAAACTAAACTAAAAACCTAAACCTAAACCTAAACTAAAATAAACTAAACTAAACTAAAAAAATATACTAAACTAAACTAAACTAAACTAAAAAATAAATAAACTAAAAACTAAATCTAAGTTAAACTAAAAACCTAAACCAAAAAAAACCTAAACTAAATAAACTAAACCTAAATAAACTAAAAAAACTAAACTAAAATAAACTAAAAAAACTAAAAAAATAAACAAACTAAATTAAACTAAACTAAATAAACTAAAAATAAACTAAACTAAACCAAAACTAAAAATAAACTAAACTAAATAAATAAACTAAACTAACCCTAAACTTAAACTAAATAAACTAAACCCTAAACCTAAAAAAAACTAAAATAAACTAAACTAAACTAACAAAATAAATAAACTAAATAAATTAAAAATAAACTAAACTGAACTAAACTAAAATAAAATAAATTAAAAATAAAACTAAACTAAACTAAAAAGTAAAAAAACTAACCTAAACTAAACTAAAAACTAAACTAAATAAACTAAACTAAAATAAATAAACCTAATCTAAAACTAAACTAAAATAAACTAAACCTAAACTAAACTAAATTAATTAAACTAAATTAAAAACTAAACCTAAACTAAAGATAAACTAAACTAAATAAACTAAAAACCTAAACCTAAACTAAAACACTAAACTAAAAAATAAACCTAAATTAAAGAACTAAAAGTCAATTAAATTTAAACTAAAATAAACTAAAAAAACTAAAAAATAAACTAAACTAAACTAAAAAAAATAGAAAATAAACTAAATAAAAACTAAACTAAAAAGAAAAATAAACTAAATAAACCTAAACTAAACTAAACTAAAAACCTAAACCAAAAAAAAACTAAAAAATAAACTAAAACTAAACTAAACTAAACTAAACTAA
This sequence comes from Cymbidium sinense, assembly GCA_021442155.1. Lineage (NCBI taxonomy): Eukaryota > Viridiplantae > Streptophyta > Magnoliopsida > Asparagales > Orchidaceae > Cymbidium > Cymbidium sinense. The sequence goes on along the minus strand of CM038217.1, from coordinate 179,993,476 downwards.
AACTAAAAAATAAACTAAAATAAACTAAACTAAACCTAAACCTAAACTAAACTAAAAAAAACTAAAAAAATAAACCAAAATTAAATAAACTAAACCTAAATAAATTAAAAATAAACTAAAAAATAAACTAAACCTAAAAAATAAAGACCTAAACCTAAACTAAACTAAACTAAACTAAAAAATAAATAAACTAAACTAAACTAAACTAAACTAAAATATAAAAATAAACTAAACTAAACTAAATAAACCTAAACCCTAAACTGAAACCAAAATAAAACCTAAACTAAACCTAAACTAAACTAAACTAAACTAAAACTAAACTAAAATAAAGAAACTAAAAATAAACTAAATTAATTAAACTAAACCTAAACTTAAAAACTAAAGAAACTAAATTAAAAAACTAAACCTAAACTAAATAAACTAAATAAACCTAAACTTAAAAAATTAAACTAAATTAAAAAATTAAAACTAAACCAATTCTAAACCGGAACCCTAAACCTAAAATAAACCTAAACCTAAATAAACTAAAAACTAAAGTAAAAACCTAAGCTAAACTAAACTAAACTAAACTAAACTAAACCTAAACCTAAACTAAACTTAAATGAAACTAAATAAAAAAATTAAACCTAAACTTAAAAACTAAACCTAAACTAAAATAAACTAAAACTAAATAAAAAACTAAACTTAAACCTAAACTTAAGCCTAAACCTAAAACCTAAGCCCTAAACCTAAACCCTTGCTCCCTCCACCTTGCGGTGCTCTGCCGATTTCATTTTTTCCTCTTCAGAGCTTCTATTTTTCTTATCGTTTGGTGATTTTTCACCACTCCTGGTGGCGCTCCAATCATTTTTGTTGCTTATCTTTGCTCTGGTTGCACGCATGATGTTCCTGTAGCCGTTATTAATGGCGGCTTATCCATTAGCCATGCAGTCAGTCATTTTCGTTATGGATACGGTAGCTAGGGCATCAAATTTTATGGGATTTATGGAATCAAAAGCACCTGCTGTTGTGCCTGCTATTAAATCCTTTAAAGATGCTCTCTCTGGTAAGAACCTTTCCCCTTCTGATTCGGTGAATTTGATATCGACTTCATCTTGTGGAATCCATACGATCATGTGCTCAGATCTTGATGTTGAGAAGCTGGCTAAGCCCTATGAATTTACTTTGGTTGGCAAATTTGCATTACGGCATCCAAATTTTGATAATATTTGCTCTTTTTCTCATAATATTAAACTCTTTGGTGCTTTCTCTATTAGTTTGATCGATCCTAGACATGTTTTGATTCAGCTTACAAATAATTTAGACTACTCAAGGGTTTTCTCTCATCATTCTTACTTTATTTTCAATTGTCAAATGAGTCTTTTAAAGTGGTCTTCTCTTTTTAATATAAAAGAGGAATCACTGATTGTTCTTGTTTGGTTGGCTTTTTTGAATATGAGGATTCACTATGTTACTCACTAGGTTCTATTTGCTGTTGGAGCTCTTTTTGGTTGGCCTCCTCAAATTGATCAGGCGACTACTATGAAATCTCATCCATCTGTTGCTTGTATACTGGTTGAACTTGATATTTCTAAAAAACATCCTACAGAAGTTTGGATTGGTTTAGAGAAGTTTAGTTATTTTCAAAAAGTTGAATTTGAAAACTTTCCAGTTTTTTGTTCGCACTGTAAAATTCATGGGCATGATAATTCTGAGTGCTTTGTGCTTCACCCACAACTTAAAAAGAAAAACTCGAATGATCCTAATTCTATTAATCCAAATGATAAAGTTAATAAACCTATTTATGTGGCTAAACCTAACCCAAATGGAAATGCATTTTCTGCTTCATTGGGATTCACTAATGTGCTTAATGTTGATACTCCCAATACTCAATCTAATGAGGTCAAGGATTTTATTAATGTTGAATATGATGGTTTGTCAAACAATCCATCTCTACATAATAACTTGCCTTCTCATGATAACTCAAATGGTCAAGTGGCTAACATCTCTTTGCCTCTTATTAATGCTAAGCATGAGAATGAGCATGTGGATTTTAATGGTAATTTGCATGAAATTTGAAGACGGTAGAAAATTAGGAGCAAAATTTTAAATCTAATCCTGGTATTTGTGCTCTTAATGGTATTACTACCTCTCCATCTCCTAATCCCATGATTGCATTCATTCTAATCCTACTTTTCACCTTAATCCTAAGATTAAAGAAGTGGAAGTTATGATTAAAAATGTTTTGGATAATTCTGATCCTATTCTTAACACCTCTAATCAGTCTCTTTCGGATGGTGATACATTGGATAAAAATAGGGCTTTCCAAACTATTCTAAAAAAGGAATCTTTTAAAGAAAAATATTTCCACATAACTCAACTAGACATACTAGATCTGGTTCTTCATCTCATAAATAATGTCCTTTTGACATTAGAATGGTTGCTCTCTTTCTAATGATTTTACTTACTTATTTTCCTTTAGCTTATTTAATATTTCCTTTATGTTTAATTATATTATTTGGAATGTTTGAGGGATAGGAATCCTCACTATCAGTAATCGTGTTAGAAGTCTTTGTCGTATTAATAATATATCCTTACTTGTGGTCATTGAACCTCTCATAAATGCTTCTAAGATCAATCATGTTGCTAGAATGCTCAGTTTTAATAACTTTTTCTCTAATATCATTAATAAAATTTGGTGGTTTTGGAACAATCTAGTTAATGTTACCATTTTAGATGATCTCCAACAAGTTGTTAATGCCCATATCTCATGTGGTGAATTTTCTCCTTTAGGCTATTTTGTTTATGCTTCCTGTAATAGAGCTGGTAGGAACATCCTTTAGGACAATTTAAAAAGTTTTGCTTTAACATTTAATAAACCTTGGTTGGTTGGGGGTGACTTCAACACTATCCTTTCTTCCTCTGAAAGAAGGGGTGGTTGCTCTCCTAATATTCATTCTATGGAAGAATTCTCTAATATGATTCTTGATTGCAACCTTATTGACATTGGTTTTCCTAGTTCTAATTACACTTGACATAACTCTAAACTTTAGCAATGCCTTGATAGAATCCTTTTTAACTCTCATTGGATTAATCAATGGCCTTTTACCTCTGTTAAACATTTGAGTAGAACTTTGTTGGATCATGCTCCTCTTTTGATTTCAGTTAAAAATAACTCTAAAATATTATCCTCCTCCTTTTTTAGATTTCAAAATATGTGGATTTAGTGCCTCAATTTTTTAAAAGTTGTTACCACCAATTGGGTTTCCCCCCTACACCCTAATAATTCAATTAGGGGCATGATCAGATTCTGGTTTAAACTTAAAAGGCTTAAACAAAACCTGGTTTGGTGAAACAAGCATTGTTTTAAAAATCTCTTAGTTAATATCAAAAATATGGAGCTTTTGGTTTGTAATCTTGAAAATGTAGTTTTGAGTGTCTCTTATAAGCAAAAGGATTTGAATGAAGGCAAAGATAATCTGGTTAACTATCAAGATATGAAAGAAACTTATTGGCAACAAAAGGGTGCTAGTAAGCATATTGCTGATGGGGACAAAAATACAAGGTATTTTCATGCTTTATTCAATAAAAAGAAAGCTTTAAACTCTATCCAAAAAATTAAAAGTGATACTGGAGATTGGATCACTAACACTAATGAGATTAAAACATATATTATTAATCACTTTAGAAATATTCTTAATGAGAGCCACACTTTAGATGTTATTTCTAGCTCCCATTTGATCCCCTCAATCATTACCAGTGATGATAATCATTTGCTTACTAGGTTGCCTACGAATGAGGATATTGGTAAAATTCTTAATAACATGAATACTGATTCTATTACTAGTCCAAAAGGTTATACAACATAATTTTTCTAGCATTGTTAGCCTATAATTAAGTATGATCTAGTTGATGTTGTTATTGATTTTTTTACTGGTAATCATGTCCCTAGATATTTTCCTAGTACTTCTATTATCCTTATACCTAAAATTGATAATCCTGAATCCTAGAGTGATTTCAAAAATATTAGTCTTTATACTTTCTTTCATAAATTGATTTCTAAAATGCTTGCCAGTAGACTTAGTCCTCTTCCTCAAACAATTATCTCCCTCAACCAAACTGGTTTCGTTAGAGGTAGAGCTATATCTGATAATATTGTTCTTGCTCAAGAGCTGATTCATGATTTGGATGCTCCTAATAGAGGTGGTAACATCCTATTTAAATTAGATATTTCTAAAGCATTTGAAAACATCTCTTGGGATTTCCTTTTACACATTCTTCATTTTTTTGGCTTTTTTGAAAGCTTCATCTACCTAATTAAAAATTGTATTTGCAATGTTTGCTTTTTTGTTATTCATAATGGTGAGGCCTTAGGTTTTTTCCCTTCTTCTCATGGTTTGAGACAAGGTGACCCCTTGTCCCCTTCACTTTTTATTATTGCTATGGAATATCTTTCTTTGAGCTTAAACATTGTTTTTAACAACAATCCTAGCATGTATTTTAGAACTCTTGGTGGTATACCTGTCTCTTTTCTTACTTTTTCTAATGATTTCATTATTTTTTGTAATGCTTCCATCCATCACATTAAATGCATTAAGAATTTCTTAAATAACTTTAGTAATGAAAGTGTCCTCTGATCAATGAAGGAAAAAGATATTTCATTACCTCTTCTAAAATCTCCAGCAATAAAATCAATCAAATCTTGAGAACCACTAATTTTAAACAACAACAATTCCCTATCAAATATCTAGGTGCTCCTCTATACAAAGGTCAAAAATGATCACATCTCTTTGATGATCTAATCCAAAAAAACTGCTAATAAATTTTCTGTTTGGGAATTTCACTTACTTTCCTTTGGTGGTAGGCTTACTTTTCTCAAGAGTACCTTAATTCCATGCCTTTATATCTTATTCAAACCATCATCCCTACTAATTCTACCTTAAATAGAATAGAATGTCTCCTTAATAAATTTTTTTGCAGCTCTAACAATTCTATTAAAAGGATGCATTGGACTTCTTGGTATAAAGTTGTGGCACCCTTGTTGAGGGTGTGCTTGGCTATAAGTCTATTCGTGAAGCTATTAATGCTTTATCTCATAAACTTTGGTGGAATTTAAGGAGCAATAATAGTCTTTGGGAAAATTTCATGACTTCCAAATATTGCCAGGGTAAGCATCCTCTTACTTGTCGTGGGCTTACTCCCTAAAAAAAGACTTTGCTCCATCAAATGGGAAGCTGAATCCTTTATTTATTGGGGTTAACTCTGGATCTTTTTTTTTTTGGCAAGATAACTTAATTGGCAGTGGTTCTATTGATGATTTCCTTTCTACTCATTCTACTACTGCTATTAAAGTGAACTCCTTTTGAAATAATAGTAAACTCACTGATTATATTCCTATTTCTCTTTTAGATAAATTCACTAACATTCCTATCATTTCTAACAAGCCTAATCAGATTCTCTTTAAGCTATCTCATCATGGTGAACTTATTCTTAAAGAGGTCTGGAATCATATTAGAGAAGCCCATGGTTTCTCTAATGTATTTTTTTTTTAAATTTGGAATAACATTATCCATATCTCTTACTCTGTTCTTATTTGGAGAATTCTAAAAAATTTCATTCCTATTGACTCTTTGATGTAGGGTAAAGGCTTTCAGTTACCTTCCAAATGATATTATTATTTTTACATTGAAAATGTGAATCATGTTTTTGTCAATGGAGCTATTGCCTCCAAATTGTGGGTATGATGAACTTTTCAGTATTAACCATTTTCATGGTTCTTTATCCTTATATCAACTTCTTGATGTCTATTTTCATAAAATTGTGAAAGGTCACATTAAATTAATTATTGCCATCTCTCTTATATGGTTCATATGGATGGACAAAAGTGATGCCAAACATCATGGTATCCCTATGAACCACAAGAGGATTATTGCTAAAACTTAAGAAAAAATTAGTGCTTTATTTATTGCTAGCTTAATTACTAACAACCACTTTAAAGGGTGCAAACTTGTAGCCAACAAACTGGGGCTTAGCTTGCTTGAGATCCCCAACTAGAAAGAAGATAAGCTTTTCTATTAGAGAAAGCCTCATAACAATACTATCAAAATTAATACTGATGGCTCTGTCTCTCAAAATGCTTTTGGCTATGGTGGCATTTTTAGAAACTTTAAAGGTAGTGTCGTTTGTGTTTTTCCAACCCCCTTAAAGCTTGTTCTATTATCTTTGCTGAATTAATGGTTTCTAACAAAGCTATAGAGATTTGTTTGCAAAAAGGTTGGTTCAATATCTGGATTGAGGTGGATGCTCTTTTGCTCATTGATATGTTGACTTCCACCAAGGTGAGATACATAGATTTATACTACCTACTTAATCATACTAGAGCTCTCCTCTCTCAAGTCTGCTTTAAAATCACCCACATTTGGCGTGAAGGAAATGCTTGTGTCGACTATCTTGCTAATCTAGGTGCTAGATTAGATGTGCTCACCTTTCTTGATCATTTTAGTCTTCCTAAACATTTGCATGGATTGGTTAATTTGGATAACTCTAGATTACCTTACCTCAAAAATTAAGTTACATTATTCTATTTTTTGCTCGGTTCACTGTTTGCTTTGGGAGTATTTTCCTCTTTCTATTTTCCTTGATTTGCACTGTCCCCTTCTCAGTTTTTAGCTGCACTTATCTGCTGCATTTTTTGGTTCCTGTTCTTGTGGTATTTGGCTCTTTAGCCTCATCTATTGGTTACCTGCTATTTGTCCTTTAACATGTTGGGCTCTAATTTTATTTGCTAATAGCCTCCTTACATGGGACTGTCACCTGTTTCATTAGACCTGTTGGTATTTGCTGCTCTTTTTCTTAACCCTCATGGATAGATCAGTTACTTTGCTAATTATGTTCACTAGTTCTCTTTCTTTTCTTAATTTTGTGATTATTTCTATTTCCTTGCATAGTTGGGATTTCTTTTGGTCTCCTTTTCCCTCTATTTTTGTTGTTGTTGTTTACCTATCAGTTGGACTGTCTTCCCTCTTTATGATGGATATTTTGGATGTTTATATTTTGAGCCCTATCATGGCTCATTTTTGTAATGACATTGCCTACCTTCTCCCCTGTTGTTGGTTACCTTATTTGGTTTGTTGTTTTGTCTATTGGCTGAATGGTTTATCGGGTTATAATGTTCACCAGGCTGATTATTTCTGTTGGATTTCTTTCTGCCTTTTTGTTCTATTGATTGCCATTAGGTTAGCCTCACTACCTGTGCCTTTGCTTTATGGGTTTATCTTCTGGCTGAGATTACTCTTGGCTCGATTAGAGCTATATAATTATTATTATGATCTAGCTATTAATAGGTGGATATTAATACCTGGGTTGTTGCTCCCGATTGGCTTTCATCACTATGGGGGTGTTTTCCTTGCCATGATGATTAATCTATTTAAGGGTTTGTGTTGGTTGTTCATTCACATGCTATGTTGGAATACTTAGGTCGTGCTTATCTTTCCAAGGGATTGTGTGTGTGTGTGTGTGTGTGTCTCATTTTGCCATCAATAGTGTTTCCTTTTCTTCTATAGTGTATTTTTTCTATTATTTGTTATGCAGGTATTAAAGATCAAATGATTTTCATCCAATGGCAGCTGCTTTCCCCTAGGTAAGTAGGCTATGATGGCTGGGATGATTGCTCTCATAACTTTCCTGGTAGTAGCACTTATTATGTAACCCTTCCTTTGAAGTTTGGATGCTCAAGTTTGCGGCTACCCCATTCTTGTGTGACTGAGCCTGAGCCTTTCTTCACACACTTCTCTAAATTTCTCTCACTCTCCTTTGTTTTTTTAGTTAATTTTACTTGTAATTCTCTACATGTGCGAATTCCTTTCTCTAGCTGTTTGGAAGTTCTATGTTGTTTCCTTGTAGTTTCCTTCTCTGGTGGTGGCATATGCTTCTCTTATCTTCACAAGTTGTTGCTGAAGGCTGTCCTCTAGCTTTTTCTTTTTGTTACTTTTGTATCTCTTACTATTTTTCTATTCTCTCTTTTTTTTCCTTCTTTTTTATGGTAGTACTTAAATAGGGGATTCACTGTCTAGGCTTATTGTAGCTCTTTGAGCAGTAGTTCTTGAGTTTATCCCCTTTTAAGGACATTATAACCCCTTTTTATGGCAATAAAATTCCTTTACATGGGGTTCCCTAAAAAAAACCCTAAACCCTAAACCCTAAACCCTAAACCCTAAACTCAAAACCTGAAAAACCTAAAACCTGAAAACCTAAACCTAGACTAAATAAAACATAAAAACAAAATAAATAAATAAACCTAAATGTAAATAAAACAAAAAAAACTTAACTAAAACTTAAACTTAAATCGAAACATAAACCTAAACCTAAACCTAAAAATAAAATAAAATAAAAAATAAAAACTAAACTAAAATAAAATAAATAAAGCCTAAACTAAAATAAAAATAAAAGAAACCTAAAAATAAAAAAAAACTAAATAAAATAAAACTTAAATGTAAAATAAAAATAAATTAAACCTAAAATAAAATAAAATAATAACTAAATAAAAACCTAAACCTAAAAAATAACCCTAAAAATAAAACCAAAAAATAAATAAAAAAATAAAACCTAAACCCTAAACTAAAAAAAAACCTAAACATAAAATATATTAAATAAAATAAACTAAGCCTATACTAAAATAAACAAAATTGAAATAAATAAAACATAAACCTAAACCTAAAATAAACTAAACCTAAATCCTAAACTAAATAAAATAAAATGAACTAAAAATAAACTTATACTTACATTAAAAAATAAAATCTAAAAATAAACCTAAAACCTAAACTTAAAAAGCAGAATAAAAATCAAAACCTAAACCTAAAAATAAAAAATAAAACTTAAACCTAAAAAATAAAATAAAAATAAAACTAAACTAAAAAAAACATAAACCTAAACCTAAACCTAAAAAGTAAACTAAAATCAAAAGAACTAAATGTAAATAAATAAACATAAAAGAAATAAATAAACAAAATAAAAATATAAAATAAAATAAATTAAAATGAATAAAAAATAAACTAAATAAACCTAAACCTATCATTTTACTTAGTTTTTTTAAAAAAATCCTAAACCCTAAACCTTAAAAAACCCTAAACCCTAAACCCTAAACCCTAAACCATAAACCATAAACCCTAAATAAAATAAACATAAAATAAAATAAATGAAAAACTAAATAAAAAACTAAACCTAAATAATAAACCTTAAAATATATAAAAAAATAAAACCTAAACCTTAAACTAAAAAAACATCCTAAACCTAAAATGAAAATAAAATAAACCTACACCTAAACTAAAATAAATAAAACCTACACCTAAACCTAAAATAAACTAAACCTAAATAATAAACTAAATAAAATAAAATAAAAACCTAAAACCTAAATCTAAAAAAATAAAATGAAAAACCTAAAGCTAAACCTAAAAATTAGAAATAAAACCAAAAATAAAAAATAAAAATAAAACAAAACTAAAAAAAATAAACATAAACCTAAACCTAAACCAAATTCTAAAAAATAAACTATAATAAAAATCCTAAACTAAATAAATAAACATAAAGTAAATAAACTAAACTAAATTAAAATAAAATATAAACATAAATAAAAATCTAAACTAAACTAAATAAACCTAACCTAACGATTTACTTAAATTAAAAAAACCTCTAAATCGTGAATCCTAAACCCTAAACATTAAATCCTAAACCCTAAACCCTAAACCCTGAACTTAAAATAAAATAAAATAAAAACTAATTAAAAACTTAAAACTAAAAAAAAAACTAAAAATAAAACCTAAAAGTAAATAAAAAATAAAACATAAAATAGAAATCAAATAAACAGATAAAATAAACCTAATCCTAAACTAAATAAAATAATAAAATAAATAAAACCTAGACCTTAAACTAAATGAAATAAAATAAACTACAATAAACTTAAACATAAACTAAAAAATAAAATCTAAAAATAAATCTAAAATATAAACCCTAAACCTAAACCTAAAAAAATATAATAAAAACCTCAACCTAAACCTAAAAATTAAAAATTAAACTTAAAATAAAAAAAATAATATAAAAAAACTAAACTAAAATATAAACATAGACCTAAACCTAAACCTAAAAATAAATAAAAAATAAATAAATAAAACCTAAACTAAAACTTAAACCTAAACCTAAAAAACAAAAAACAAAAAAAAAAACTAAACTAAAAAAAAACTAAACTAAAAAAAAAAAAATAAAAGTAAAAAAACCTAAATAAAATAAAACCTAAAGTAAAAATAAAAATAAAATAAACCTAAAATAAAATAAATATACCTAAACTTAAAAACATAGAATAAAATTCTAAACCTAAACCTAAAAAATTGTAAATCCTAAACATAAAAAATAAAATAAAAATAAAACTAAACTAGAAAATATACAGTAATCTAAACCTAAACCTATAAATTAAACTAAAATAAAAAACTTAAACTAAACTAAATAAAAATAAAAAATAAATTTAAATAACAATAAAAAATAAAATAAAACAAAATAAATTAATAATAAACTAAATAAACTTAAACCTACTAGTTTACTTAATTTAAAAAAGCTTTAAACCCTAAACCCTAATGTCTAAAATAAACCCTAACCCCTAAACTCTAAACTTTAAACTAACCCTAAACCCTAAAACCTAAAATAAATTAAACCTAAAATAAAATAAATTATGAACTAAATAAAATCTTAAACCTAAATAATAAAACTAAAAATAAAGCATAAAAATATATTAAAAAAACCCTAAACCCTAAACTAGAAAAAAAAACTAAACCTAAAATGAAAATAAAATAAACCTTAACCTAAAGTAAAATAAACTAAACTAAAATAAATAAAACTTACACCTAAACCTAAAATAAACTAAGCCTAAACCTTAAATTAAATAAATGAAAATATAGTAAAAATAAACCTAAACATAAACTAAATACTAAAACCTAAATTTAAACCTAAAATAAAAACCTAAAACCTAAACCTAAAAAAATAAAATAAAAACCTAAACCTAAACATAAAAATTAAAAATAAATCCTAAACCTAAAAAATAAAATAAAAATAAAACTAAACTAAAAAAATAAACATAAACCTAAACTTAAACCTAAAAAATAAACTAAAATAGAAAAATCTAAACCAAAATAAATAAGCATAAAATAAATATACAAAACTAAATAAAAATAAAATCTAAACCTAAATAAAAATATAAAATAAACTAAATAATCCTAAACCTACTGGTTTACTTAACTTTTAAAAAAAAATGGTAGACCGTAAACCCAAAACCCTAAATAAAAACTTAAACCTAAAAAATAAACTTAAAAATAAAACTTAAAAGTAAATAAAAAGTAAAACATAAATCCTAAACTAATAAAAACCTAAACCTAAAATAAAAATACAAGAAGAACAACAACAATAATAACAACAACAACAAGCCTTTATCCCACAAACTGGGGTCGACTACATGAATCCTTCATCTCCATTGTGTCCTATTATGTGTCAAATTCTCATTTAATTCAAGTGTACTAAGGTCATTTTTTATACATCTTAACCAAGTCTTTTTAGGTCTACCTCTACCTTTCTTAACATAAGGCAAATCTAATGCATCTACTCTCCTAGCGTCATGACTCGATGCTTTATGTGGCCAAACCATCTAAGGCGACTCTCTCTAATCTTATCTGCCACTAAAGCTACTCCAACTTTTTCTCGAACATGCTCATTTCATAATTTATCTCTAAGAGTAAGACACTCATCCACTTGAGCATCCTTATCTCTGTAACACTTAACTTAGTCTTATGCTTCTCTTTTAGTTGGCCAACATTCTGCACCATAAGTCATTGATGGTCTTACCACCATATTATAAAATTTTCCCTTAAGTTTAAGTGGAACTTTTCTATCACACAATAGACCAGATGCATTCCTCGACTTCAACCATCCAACTTGAATTCTAATAATAACATCTCCATCTATGTCATCATCATTTTGAACAATAGAGCCTAAATATCTGAATCACTCACTCTTATTAATGACCTGTTCACCTAATGTCACAACACTACCACTAGAACTTCTACAACTAAAATTACACTCCATATATTCAGTTTTAGATCTACTGAAATGAAAACCTTTAGACTCTAATGTTCACCTCCATAATTCAAGTTTCTCTTGGACTACCTCTTCAGTCTTATCAACAAGAAAAATGTCATCTGCAAAAAGCATACACTAAGGTACATCTCCCTGTAAATGCTTAGTAAGAACATCCATAACTAAAGCAAAAAGATAAGGGCTTAAAGTTGATCCTTGATGCAATTCAACTAAAATAGGAAAATATTTTATCAATCCTTCCTGTGTTTGGCACAAGTAATAGCTCTAGTATACATATCCTTAATGACTTGAATATAACAAATATTAACTCCTTTCTGTTCTAGAACTATCCAAAGATCATCTCTTTAAACATTATCATAAGCTTTCTCTAAATTAATAAATATCATATGTAGATCCTCCTTACTTTCTATACTTCTCCATCAAACCTCTTAACAAATGTATAGCATCCATAGTAGATCTTCTTGGCATAAAACCAAAATGATTGTGAGAAACATTTGTATCACATCGTAACCTATGCTCAATTACTCTCTCCCAAAATTTTAATGTATGGCACATTAACTTAATTCCTCTATAATTTACACACTCTTGTGCATCACCTTTAAATAAGGAACCAACAAACTCTTCCTCCACTCATCTAGAATCTCTTTAATCTTTAAAATAACCTAAAAAAATTTGTATGCTAAGAAATTCCTTGATCTCCTAAACATTTCCACACTTCTATTGGAATATCATCAGGTCCTAATATTTTTCCACATTTCATTTTCTTTAAAGCTTCTCTAATTTCATATTTACTAATATGATGATAAAAACAAAATTCTCTATTTTTGTTTAGGGTATTAAGGTTGCTAAAATCAATCATAATTTTAGATCCTTCTTTGAAAAGTTTATCAAAATACCACATCCACCTATTTTCAATATCCTTTTCTAAGAAAAGAACTTTATTATTTTCATCTTTAATACACCTCACTTGAACTAGGTCTTTACTTTTCCTATCTCTTTGGTTGGCTAACTTATACATACATCTTTCACCTTCTTTGATATCTAATCTATTGTATAAATCACTAAAAGCAAAAAATTTTGCATCATACATTGCTTTCTTAGAATCTCTGCATGCCACTTTATATCTTTCCTAATTCTCTGAGTTTTTGCATCGAAATCAAATTTTATAACAATGCTTCTTAGTTCTTATCTTTTCTTGCACACTCTGACTCCACCATAAACTATTTTTATTAAAAGAAGTTCCAAGCACATTTTTAGCAACTTGCTTAATTTCACTTGCTACTTTTTCCCACATAACATTAGCTTCCTTATGAACATCCCAAATTCTAAGCTCTTGTAGCTTGCTCTTAAAAATATTTTTATTTATGTTCTTTAAGTGTCCCATCTAATCCTAAGATAATAATTTGATTTATTTTTTCTATTACAATCTTTCATCTTAAAATCTAAAACTAATAATCGATGTTGGGTACTTAAACTTTCACTTGGAATGACCTTACAATCTTTACAATCTAAATGATCTATTTTCTTATCAAAATAATCAATATGTGTTTTACTAGATCCATTTTATAAGTAATAATATGTTCATCTCTTTTCTTAAATAAAGTATTAGCAACTACAAAATCATAAGCTAAAGAAAAATCTAATATAGTCCTACCTTCTTCATTAGTCACTCCAAATCCATAGCCACCATGAATACTTTTAAAATCTTCTACCACTCTACCAACATGTCCATTTAAATCTCCTCCAATAAATACTTTTTCTTTAAGCGGTATCTTTTGTATTAATCCCTCTAATTCATTCCAAAAATTTCCTTTTGAGCTTACATCCAAACCTAATTGAGGAGCATAAACACTTATAACATTGAGAATCTTAGTATCAATAATAATCTTTAAAGCTACAATTCTATCTCCACATCTACTAATATTTATAACATTATCCTTCAAACTTTTATCTATAATCACACCTACACCATTTCTAGTTCGACTTCTACTTGAATACCAAAGTTTAAAACATAAACTATCAATCTCCTTGGCCTTCTCCCCAACTCATTTAGATTCTTGAACACATAAAATATTTATTATTCTATGAACCATAATATCTATTATTTCCATTAATTTACCTCTAAGGGTTAAACCAAAAATAAAAATCAAATAAACAAAATAAAATAAACTTCAACCTAAACTAAAATAAATAAAACCTACACCAAAAGCTAAAATAAATTAAACTTAAATCTTAAACTAAATAAAATAAAATAAACTAAAAATAAACATAAACCTAAACTAAAAAATATAACCTAAAAATAAATTTAAAAAAAAACCTAAAACCTACACCTATAAAATAAAATAAAAACCTTAACATAAACCTGAAAATTAAAAATAAAACCTAAACTTAAAAAATAAAATAAAAATAAAACTAAATAAAAAATTAACATAAATCTAAACCTAAACCTAAATAATAAATTAAAATAAAAAACTAAACTAAAATAAATAAACATAAAATAAATAAACTAAACTAAATAAAAAATAAAATATAAACATAAATAAAAATATAAAATAAACTAAATAAACTTAAACCTAGCGGTTTACTTAATTTAAAAAAATCCTAAACTGTAAACCCTAAACCTTAAAAAAAATAAAATAAAAACTAAATAAAAATGTAAACTTAAAAAATAAACCTAAAATTTAACCTAAAAGTAAATAAAAAATAAAGCATAAACCTTTAATTAAAAAAAACCTAAATCTAAAATAAAAATAAAATAAATAAAATAAAATAAACCTAAACCTAAACTAAAATAAATAAAACCTAAACCTAAACCTCAAATAAATTAAACTTAAACCTAAATCTAAACTAAATAAAATAAAATAAATTTATCAAAAAATAATCCTAAACATAAAAATAAACCTAAAATAAAAACCAATAACCTAAACCTAAAAAAATAAAATAAAAACCTAAACCTAAACCTAAAATAAAAAAAAAATAAAAATAAAAAACCTAAACCTAAAAAATAAAATAAAATAAACTCAACTAAAAATAAATCTAAACCTAAACCTAAACCTAAAAAAATAAACTAAAATAAAACCTAAACTAAGATAAATAAACCTCAAATAAGTAAACTAAATTAAATAAAAATAAAATATAAACCTAAATAAAAATAAAAAAGAGTAAATTAAATAAATAAAAAAATAAACTTATTATACTAAATAAACCTAAAACTATCGGTTTACTTAATTTAAAAAAAACATAAAACCTTAAACCCTAAATCCTAAACTCTAAACCCTAAACCTTAAACCCTAATCCATAAACCTTCAACCCTAAGAAATCCTAAACCTTAAACCCTAACCCTAAACCCTAAACCCTAAAACCTAAACCCTAAACCCTAAACCTTAACCCTAAACTTTATACCTTAAATACCAAACCCTAAACCTAAACCTAAAGTAACTAAATAAATTAAAAAATAAACATAAACCTAAAACTTGATAAACCTAAGCCCTAAGAATGGGCAGAACTATGACAACAAGAACATCATCATCAACCAGACTCAGTATAGATCTTACTAGGTAAGTCAAAGTGTTATCGTAGTGGTGGTGGGGATCTGAGGTGGTGTGGAAAATGGTGGTTATGGAGGCGGGAAGAATGATGAAGGTTACACTCATAGTTTTGGTGGAGGGAGAGATCGAGGATATGATGGGGGATCCCACTACTTGAGAATGGGTGGTTCCGATGAGAACTGGAGAAATTTAAGAGTGGCTGATCCGATCTACTGCTTATGGAACTGTCTTTATAGTAGAGACGGTTCTAGTTATCTAGGGGTTTTATTTTGCTATATTCGTGCTAATTTTTGAACTATGTAGCCAATTGTGTCTTAGAAAACATGGTGTGTTACATAGTTGATGAAATCCAAAAGAAGTTGAATTTGAATTTATTCTCTATTTAAAAAAAACCAAAAACCTAAATCTTTATTAAACCATAAACCCTAAACTTAAAACCTAAACCCTGAACCCTAAATAATAAAAACCTTAAACCCTAAACCCTAAACCTAAAACACTAAAACCATAAACCCTAAACCCTAAACCCTAAAACCTAAACCCTAAACCCTAAACATAAATCCTAAACTCTAAACCCTAAACCCTAAACCATAAACCCTAAACCCCAAACCCCGAATCGAAAGGCCTATTATTAAGTCTGACCTAATCGATGCTATCCTTGATTTCATCAATGGCAATCCTTTACCTAGATTTTATTTTAGTACTTTCATTGTTCTCATTCCCAAAATTAATAATCCTGAATCTTGGGGCGATTTCAGACCTATCAGCCTTTGCACCTTCTTTCACCCAACCAAACTGGATTCATTAAAGGTAGAGCTATATCTGACAACATTCTTCTAGCCCAAGAGCTGATTCATGATCTTGATGCTTCTACCATAGGTGGTAACATCCTTTTCAAATTGGACATCTCTAAAGATTTTGACAACCTCTCTTGGAATTTCCTCTTCTCCATTTGTTTGGTTTTGATTATTTTATCTATCTCATTAAAATTGTATTACCAATGTTTGGTTCTCTATTATCATGAATGGTGAGGCCTTAGGTTTTTGCCCTTCTATGCATGGCTTGAGACAAGGGGATCCCTTATCTCCCTCTATTTTTATTATTTCTATTGAATATCTTTTGAGGAGTCTTAATAATCTTTTCAACAATAATCCTAGCATGTTTTTAAGAACTCATGGTGGTCTTCCTGTCTCTCATCTTAGTTTTGCTGGTGACTTCATTATCTTTTGCAATGCCTCTATTCATCACATTAAAAATATTAAGAATCTTTTAAATAAATTTGGTAATGAAAGTGGTCTCTTTCTTAACAAAGGTAAAAGTTGTTTCATTCCTTCCTCTAAAATCTCTAGTAATAAGCTTAACCAAATATTGAGGATTACTAATTTTCAGCAACAACAACTTCCTATTAAATATCTTGGTGCTCCGCTTTTTAAAGGGCAGATAAGATCACATCTTTTTGATGAATTAATCTAAAAAATCTCTAATAAAATTTATGTTTGGGAATTCCATTTACTCTCATTTGGTGGTAGACTCACTTTGTTTAAAAATACCCTTAACTCCATGCCTTTATATCTTATTCAAACCATTATGCCGACTAATTCAACCATTAACAGAATTGAGCGCCTCCATAATAAATTCTTCTGGGGCTCAAACAATTCTACAAAAAGAATGCATTAGACCTCTTGGTATAAAAGCTGTGGTACTCTAGATGAAGGTTTTAAAGTCAATAAGCTATCACTGCTTTCTCCTATAAACTATGGTGGAAGTTTAGGAGCAACAATAGTCTTTGGGCTAATTTCAAGATTGCCAAATACTACCAGGGTAAGCACCCTCTCATTTAGCCTTACAAAGTGGGAGATTTGCTTGTATGGAAAAGACTTTGTTCCATCAAATGGGAGGCAGAATCCTTAATTTCTTGGGGGATTAACTCTGGAACCTCTTTCTTTTGGCAAGATAATTGGAAAGAGATGGGTCCATTGATGATTTATTTTCTACCCACTCCTATTAAAGTGAACTCTTTCTAATAGAATAATAAGTGGAATAAAAGTAAATGTATTCCTTACTCTTTAGATAAGCTTACTATCATTCCTATCATTCCTAACAATCATGATCAAATCCTTTTTATGCTTTCCCAAAATGGTGATTTCAACCTTAAAAATGTCTGGATTTATATTAGAGAAGTTCATGATTTCTCCAATGTGTTTTTTAAACTTTGGAATAACACTATCCCTATTTCTTATTCTATTCTAACTAAGAGAATTTTGGAAAACTTCATCCCCTGATTCCTTGATAAAAGGTTTTACTTACCTTGAAAATGCTGTTGTTTTCACATTGAGAATGTGAATCATGTATTTGTTAACTTGCTTCCAAACTTTTTGGTATGATGATCTTTTTAATATTATCAAATTCAATGGTTCCTTAACTCTATATCAACTCCTTGAAGTTTATTTTCAAAACACTATTAAAGGCCACATTAAAGTGATAACTGCTATCACTCTTATTTGGTTTATATGGATGGACAGAAATGATGCAAAACATCATGGGATACTAGGTTTCAACCTGCTGGACCATCCCAATTGTAAAGATGATAAGCATGTTTATTGGCAAAAAAACCTCATGATAATATTATTAAAATTAATACTGATGGCTCCATTTCTCAAAATGCTTCTGGCTGTGGTGCCATTTTCATAAACCTTAATGGTAAAGTTTTATGTGCCTTTGCTTCTCCTCTTAATACATGTTATGTTCTTTTTGCAGAGCTAATGGCTGTCAACAAAGCAATTGAGATTTGCCTACAAATAGGTTGGCTCAATATTTGGGTTGAAGTGGATGCCCTGTTACTGATTGATCTATTGACTTCCACTAAAGTAAAAAATTCAAAATTGTACTACCTCCTAAAGCATACTAGAGCTCTCCTATCTCAACTCTATTTTAAAATCACTCATTTTTGGCATGAAGGTAATGCGTGTGCTGATTACGTTGCTAATCTGGGTGCTAGATTAGATGGAATAAAATTCTTTGATTAGCTTACACTTCCTAAACATTTGCGTGGATTGGTTAATTTGGACAATACTAGACTTTCTTATCTCAGAAACTAATTTCATCCTATGTTTTGGCCTGATTACAACTTGTATTACTTTGTTTTATCTGTATAGCAATCTTTTATTTATCTTTTGTTTATTATTGTTGCTCCTCTTCATTTTGTTGATGCATTTCCCTGATAATCTTTTTGGTTATATTGTGATCTCTGTAGCATCTGTTGTTGGTTTTCTGTTAATTATCCAATCTTTTTTTGGGGTATCTTGTATCTTTGTTTCTTGCTAATGGAAATGTGCTTAATCTAACCGATGTCTTAATTTCTGATCTGTAGGGATGGACTGCTTGCCATCAATACTATTTTTTGGGACTTACTGTATTTTTCTTTTCTTTTCACAATTGAGACTATTTCCTACCTCTTTTTCCCATTGCCTATTCTCAAACTGATTCTTTATTCTGGCTACCTATATTGGAGGATCACGTCTTTGTTGCTGCAGTTGTTGGTTTGCTATGATTTGCACAGTTTCATGGTGGGCCCTACTTTATTTGTATTTTCCCTTTTAAATAGGGTTGTGGCTCCTGTCTTGCTAACCAACCCCCCTTCCTTAACCTATAAGGGAAGAATGTTTAATTTACCTATTATTACTACTGTTTCTTTGCATGATTGGATTTGCTTCTTGCCTTCCTTTCATCCTGATTTTACTGATGATGTTGGATTAGATGCTGGTCTGCTTTTCCTTGCCTTGAAGGATCTTAATGATGGTTTTCTTTTGATCCCCATTTTGGGTCTATGTAATATTACTATTACTAACTGGGTTACCCTTTGTTGGGTGCAATATTTGGTTTGCTATCTTGGTTTGCTGTCTTGGTTGTTGGATGAATGGATTATCGGTTTTATGCCCAAAAAGCTACTACGGGTTGTTTCTCGATTGTATTTTATGTTGCTGGAACTTATCACCTACGACGTGAGGCATGGGCCTATCTGCCTTTTCATTCCTCTCTTGGACCATGTAGACTTGTGTATTTATGTTGTGATCATGCTTTTATCAAGGTGATTATTAACATCTGTTTGGCTGACCAGGATTGAGGTTTTGCTTACAAACTGATTGGTTTTTTGGACATCTATTTGGGTGTCCACCAGGCTAATTATTGTTTATGGAATTATTATTTTCTGATGCATTACCCTATATCCTCTATGGTTATCCTGTACTGGTGGGTCTTGCCTTGGTTTTCCCAGTTGTTGGTTTTCCAATGGAGGCATAGGCTACTCTCATCCTCAAGAGCTTATGATGAAGATGGTCCAAAGGCTTTTCTTTTTTATCAATTTATATCTATTACTTTCCTTTCCTTTGCTTTTTATTTTGATTGTACTAAATTTACTTTTTTGTAGCTCTTTGAGCAATAGTTCTTGAGTTTATCCCCTCTTAAGGACCATGTAACCTCTTTTTTATGGCAATACAATTCCCCTATACTGGGTTCCAAAAAAAAACCTTAAACACTAAATAAACCCTAAACCCTCAAAAGCTAAAAACCTAAACCTAAATGAAATAAAACCTAAAATTAAATAAATAAATAAACCTAAACCAAAATAAAATAAAATAAAATAAAAACATAAACCAAAACCTAAACCTAAAAAGAAAATAAAAAATAAATAAATAAAAACCCAAACTAAACTAAAAAATAAAAAACCTAACTAAAATAAAAACTAAACCGAAAATAAAAATAAAATAAACCTAAAATAAAATAAAATAAAAACCTAAACCGAATAAATAAACCTAAAAATAAATAAAAATTAAAAGTAAAATAAAAATAAATAAAAAAGCCTAAACTAAAATAAATAAAACATAAACCTAAACCTAAAATAAATTAAACCTAAACCTAAACTTGAACTAGACAAAATAAAGTAAACTAAAAATAAACTTAAACCTAAACTAAAAAGAAAAACATAAAAATAAACCTAAAATAAAAAGTTAACACCGAAACCTAAAAAAATAAAAACATAAAAATCCTAAACCTAAACTTAAAATAAAATAAAAATAAAACAAAACCAAAAAATAAACCAAAATCTGAAGCAAAACCTAAAAAATGAACTAAAATAAAAAACCTAAACTAAAATAAATAAACTAAACTTAATAAAAAATAAAAATGAACCTAAAAAAAAATAAACATAAATAAATAAAAACTAAACTAAATAAACCTAAACCTACCAATTTACAAATAATAAAAATAATAAAAATAGAAAAAAAATAGAAAAAAAACCCTAACCCTAAACCCTAAACCCTAAAACTAACCCTAAACCAAAAACCTACACCCTAAACCCTAAACCCTAAACCCTAAAACCCTAATACCCTAAAACCTTAAATTCTAACCCTAAACCCTAAACTCTAAACCATAAATCCTAAACCTTAAAACCTAAAACCTAGAAACATAAACCTAAAGTAAATAAAACCTAAAAACTAAAATAAATAAAAAACCTAAATGTAAATAAAATACAAAATAAAATAAAATAAAAACCTAAACTAAAACCTAAACCCTAACTAAACCAAAACCTAAAATTAAAATAAACTAAAATAACTAAAATAAAATAAAATAAATAAAAACTTAAACAAAATTATAAAATAAAATATACATAAAACAAAAAACCTAAATAAAATAAATACTAAACATAAAAATAAAATAAAATAAACCTGAAATATAAAAAATAAAAGCTATTAAAAACATGAACTTAAAAATCAAACCTTGAAAAGTAAAAACTAAAACCAAAACCCTAAACTAAAGAAAAACTTGAACCTAAAATCAATAAAATAAAATAAACTTAAACTTATACTAAAATAAACTAAAATAAAATAAATAGAACCTAAATCTAATCCTAAAATAAACTAAAGATAAACCCTAAACTAAATAAAATAAAATAAACTAAAAATAAACCTAAACCTAAATGAATAAATAAAACCTAAAAATAAACCTAAACTAAATAAAAAAATAAAAAAATAAAATAAAACCAAAAAATATACATAAACCTAAACCTAAAAAATAAACCAAAATAAAAATCCTAAACAAAAATAAATAAACCTAAAATAAATAAACTAAACTAAATAAAAACAAAAATGAACTTAAATAAAAATAAAATAGAAAATGAACTAAAATAAATAAAAAATTAACTAAATAAACTAAATAAACCTAAACTTACCATTTTACTTAATTTAAAAGAATAAAAAAATTAAAAATTAAAAATTAAAAAAAAAACACCCTAACCCTAAACTTAAATCCTAAATCATAAACCCTAAAACCCTAAACCCTAAACCCTAAACCCTAAACCCTAAAACCCTAAATCCTAAACCCTAAAACCCTAAACCCTAAACCCCAAACCCTAAACCCTAAACTAACCCTAAAGCTTAAACCCAAACCCCTAAACTCTAAACCTTAAACCCTAAACCCTAAACCTATACCCTAAACCCTATATAAAATAAATTTAAAATAAAATAAATTATAAACTAAATAAAAACCTAAACCTAAATAATAAACCTAAAAATAAAACCTAAAAAAATTAAAAAAAAATAAAACCTAAACCTTAAACTAAAAAAAAACCTAAAACTAAAATAAAAATAAAATAAACCTAAACCTAAATTAAAATAAACTAAACTAAAATAAATAAAACCTAAACCTAAAATAAACTTAGCATAAACCTTAAACTAAATAAAATAAAATAAACTAAAAATAAACCTAAACCTAAACTAAAAAATAAAACCTAGAAATAAACCTAAAACCTAATTCTAAAAAAATAAAATAAAAACTGAAAACTAAACCTAAAAAATAAAATAAAAATAAAATTAAACTAAAAAATAAACATAAACCTAAACCCAAACCTAAAAAAAATTAAATTAAATACCTAAACTAAAATAAATAACCATAAAATAAATAAAGTAAACTAAAAGAAAATATAAACCTAAATAAAAATATTAAAAAAACTAAATAAACCAAATAAACCTAAACCTACAGGTTTACCTAATGTTTTTTTTTAAAAAAAACCTAAACCATATACCCTAAACCCTAAACACTAAATGCTAAACCCTAAACCCTTAACCCTAAACCCTAAACCGAAAATAAGTAAAATAAAAAACTACACCTAAAAAATAAACCTATAAATAAAACCTAAATTAAATAAAAAATAGAACATAAACCCTTCACTAAAACCTAAACCTAAAATTAACCTAAACCCTAAAACCTAATAAACATAAACCCTAAGAATGGGCAGCACCTTGATGGCAGGAACAACACCATCAACCAGGCTTAGTCTAGGTCTAGCGGTGGAGGTAAAGGCGTAGGCAGCGGTAATCACAATGGTGGTGGGGATCTAGAAGAACTGGTGGATATGGAGGTGGTGGTCAGAGCAGTGGTGGTTATGGAGGTGGGAATGGCGATGGAGGTTATAGCCGTGGTGGTGTTGGAAAGAGAGATCGAGGATATGATGGTGGATCCCGCTACTCGAGAGGCCATGGTGGTTCTGATGGGAACTAGAGAAACTTAAGAATGACTTATTCGATCTGCTACTTATGGAACTATCTCTTTACAATAGAGATGGTTCTAGTTATCTGGAGTTTTGATTGAACTATGCATGATAATTTTTGAACTATCTCGCCACTTGTGTCTTAGAAAACTTAGTGTGTTATTTGGTTGATGAAATCAAAAAGAAGAAATGTTGAATCTGAATTTGTTCTCTATTTAAAAAAAAAACTAAAAACCCTAAATCCTTAACTAAAATCTAAACCTTAAACCTATAATTTAATTGTAAATTGTAAAAACCCTAAACCCTAAATGCTAAAAGCCTAAACTCTAAACCCTAAACCCTAAAACCTAAACCCTAAATCCTAAACCCTAAACACTAAAACCCAAACCCTAAACCATAAACCCTAAACCCTAAATAAACCCAAAACCCTAAGCCCTAAACCCTAAAGAGCTAAAAACCTAAACCTAAACTAAATTAAACCTAAAATAAAAAATAAAAAAACCAAAAACAAAATAAAATAAAATAAAACTAAAACTAAAAGCTAAACCTAAACCTAAACCTAAATTGAAAAAGGAAATAAAATAAAAAATAAATAAAAGCTTAAAATAAACTAAAAAACTAAAAAACCTAAATAAGATAAAAATTGAACCTAAAATAAAATAAAATAAAAAATAAATAAAAACCTAAACCTAATAAATAAACCTCAAGAGAAAATCTAAAAATGAATAAAAAATAAAATCTAAACCCCAAACTAAAAAAAAACTAAACCTAAAATAAAAATAAAATAAACCTAAACCTAAACTAAAATAAAGTAAACCAAAATAAATAAAACCTAAACCTAAACCTAAACTAAATAAAATAATATAAATTAAAAATAATCCTAAACTTAAACTAAAAAAATAAATCCTAAAAATAAAACTAAAATAAAAACCTGAAACTTAAACTTACAAAAAATAAAAATTAAAACCTAAACCTAGAAATAAAAAATAAAACCAAAACCTAAAAAATAAAATAAAAAGAAAACTATACTAAAAAATTATCCTAAACCTAAACCTAAACCAAAAAAATAAACTAAAATAAAAAACCTAAACTAAAATAAATAAACATAAAATAAATAAACTAAACTAATTAAAAAAGAACTTAAATAAAAATAAAAAAATAAAATAAATAATAAATAATAAATAAAATAAATTAGATTAAATCAAAAATAAATTAAATAAACCTAAACTGACTAAACCACATAATTTAACAAAAATAAAATAATAAAATAAAATAAAATAAAAACCCTAAACACTAAAACTAACCCTTAACCAAAATCTTAAACCCTAAACCTACAACCCTCAACCTAAACCGTAAACCCTAAACCCTAAACCTAAAACCCTAAACCCTAAACCCTAAATCCTAAACCCAAAACCCCTAAACCCTAAACCCCAAACCCTAAACCTAAACTCAAACATGACTAACCTAAACTTAAACCCTAAACGCTAAACCCTAAACCTAAACCTAAACCTAAATCCTTAAACCTAAACTAAACTTAAACCAAACCCTAAACCCTAAACCCTAAAACCCTAAACCCTAAATCTTAAACCCTAAACCACTAAACTCTAAACCCTAAAACTTATGACCCTAAACCCTAAACCCTAAACCCTAAATCCTAAAAACCTAAAACTTAAACCTAGACTAAATAAAACTAAAAATAAAATAGAAAAAAACTTAGACTTAAATAAAATAAAATAAAATCCCAAGCCTAAACCTAAACTTAAACCTAAACCTAAACCTAAAAATAAAATAAAAATAGAAAATAAAAGCTAAATTAAAATAAAATAAATAAAAATTTAAACATAACTAAAAAAATAAAATAAACCTAAGAATAAAAACCCTAAATAAAATAAAAACTAAACATAAAATAAAGATAAAATGAAATTAAGATAAAATAAAATAAAAACTAAATAAAACCAAAACTTAAAAAATAAACCTAAAAATAAAAAAAAATAAAACATAAGCTATAATCTTAAAATAAATAAATAAAAAATAAACCTAAACCTATACTAAAATAAACTAAACTAAAATAAATAAAACCCAAACCTAAACCTAAAATAAACTATACCTAAACCATAAACTAAGTAAAATAAAATAAAATTTAAATAAACCTAAATCTATGCTAATAAATAAAACTTATAATTAAACATAAAAAATAAAATAAAAACCTAAACATAAACCTAAAAATAAAAAATAAAACCTAAACCTAAATAATAAAATAAAAATAAAACTAAACTAAAAGTAAACATAAACTTAAACCTAAAAAATAAACTAAAATCAAAACCCATTAAAGTAAAATAAAATAAATAAAAAATAAACTAGATAAACTAACTAAAGTAAAACTTACCAATTTACTAAATTTAGAAGAAAAAAATAAATAATAAAATAAAAAACACCTAACCCTTAACCCTAAACCCTAAACCCCAAACCCTAAACCCTAAATTAACCCTAAACCCTAAACCGTAAACCCTAAAAGCTAAAAACCTAAACTTAAACTAAATAAAACCTAAAAATAGAATAATTAAAGAAATATAAACAAAAATAAAATAAAAAATAAAAACTAAACTAAAATAAAACCTAAACTACACTTAAAAAATAAAATAAAACTAAACCTAAAATAAAAATAAGTTAAACCTAAAATATAATAAAATAAAACTTAATAAAAAAACTAAACCTAAACTAAAAAAAATAAAACCTAGAAATAAATCTAAAATAAAAACCAAAAACCTAAACCTAAAAACATAAAATAAAACCTAAACTAAAACCTAAAAATAAAAATAAAACCTAAACCTAAAAAATAAAATAAAAACTAAACTAAACTAAAAAAACCTAACCTAAAAAACAAACTAAAATAAAAACCTAAACTAAAATAAATAAACCAAAAATAAATAAACTAAACTAAATAAAAATAAAAATAAACCTAAATTAAAATAAAAAATAAAACCAACTAAAATAAATAAGAAATAAACTAAATAAACCTAAATATACCAGTTTACTTAATTTAAAAAATATAAATAAATAAAAAATAAAATAAAAAAACCCTAAGCCTAAGCCTTAAACCCTAAAACTAACCATAAACCCTAAACCTACAACCCTAAACCATAAACCATAAGCCCTAAACCCTAAACCCTAATCCCTAAAATCCTAAACCGAAACCCTAAAAAACCCTAAACACTAAACCCTAAATCCTAAACCCTAACCATAAATCCTAAATCCCTAAACCCTAAACCCTAAACCCTAAGAACCTGAAAACCTAATCCTAAACTAAATAAAACCTAAAAAAAAAAACCTAAACCTAAATATAATAAATAAAATAAAATAAAAAATCAACTTAAACTAAAACCTAAAGCTAAACCTAAAAATAAAATAAAAAAAACTAATAAAATTAAACTAAAATATAATAAATGAAAACCTAAAGTAAAATAAAAAAGAAAATAAACCTTAGAATAAAAAATCTAAATAAAATAAAACTAATCAAAAAAAAAAATTAAACATAAAATAAAAAAATAAAATTAAAAAATAAACTTGAAAAGAAAACCTAAAAATAAATAAAAAATAAAACCTAAACCCTAAACCTAAAAGAAAAAAATTAAACCTAAAATAAAAAATAAAATAAATAAAATAAAATAAACTAAATTAAAATAAAGAAAATCTAAAACTAAACCTAAAATAAACTAAACTTAAACCCTAAACTAAATAAAATAAAATCAACTAAAAATAAACCTAAACCTAAACTAAAAAAAATAAAACCTAAAATAAAAACCTTAAACCTAAACCAAAAAAATTAAAAAAAAATGTAAACCTAAACCTACAAAAAAAAACCTAAACTTAAAAAATAAAATAAAAATAAAACATAACTAAATAATAAACATAAACCTAAACCTAAACATAAAAAATGAGCTAAAATAAAATTTTAAACCTAAACCCAAAACCCTAAACTAAAACCTGAACCCTAAACCGTAAACCATAAACCATAAACCCTAAACCCTAAACCTTACAACCCTAAACTCTAAACCCAAAACCCTAAAACCCTAAACCCAAAAAAACCCTAAACGCTAAACCCTAAACCCTAAACCCTAAAAAGCTAAAAACCTAAACATAAACTAAATAAAAGATAAAAATAAAATGAATAAAAAAACTAAACCAAAATAAAATAATATAAGATCATAAAGTAAAACCTAAACCTAAACCTAAAAAGAAAATACAATAAAAAATAAAAACAAAGCTAAAATAAATTAAATAAAAACCTCAACTAAACTAAAAAAACTTAAATAAAATAAAAACTAAACTTAAAATAAAAATAAAATAAACCTAAAATAAAATAAATTTAAAACTAAATAAAAACCTAAACCTAAACAATAAACCTAAAAATGAAACCTAAAAATAAATAAAAAATAAAGCTGAAACCTTAAGCTAAAAATGAAACCTAAACCTAATATAAAAAAATTAAGTAAACCTAAACCTAAACCAAAAATAAACTAAACCTAAACCTAAACCTAAACTAAATAAAATAACATAAACTAAAAATAAATCGAAACTTAAACTAAAAAAATAAAACCTAAAAATAAACCTAAAACTAAACTTAAAAATAAAAAATAAAACCTAAACCTAAAAAATAATATAAAAATAAAACTAAACTAAAAAATAAACTTAAACCTAAACCTAAACATAAAAAATAAATTAAAATAAAAAGGATAAACTAAAATAAATAAATAAAACTAAATAAAAATAAAAATAAACCTAAATCAAAATAGAAAATAAAATAAACTAAAATAAATAAAAAATAAATTAAATAAACTTAAGCCTACTAGTTTACTTAGTTTGAAAAAATAAAAATAATAAACAAAAAAAGACTAACCCTAAACACTAAAACTAATCCTAAACCATAAACTCTAAACCTTAAACCTATTATGCTATACCCTAAACCCTAAACCCTAAACAATAAAAACCTTAAACCTCAAACCCTAAACCTAAACTCAACTAAACCTAAAACCCTAAACCTAACTAAACTATAAACTAAACTAAACCTAAACCTAAACTAACCTAAACTAAACTATAAACCTAAACTAACCCTAACTCCTAAATCTAAACCCTAAACCTAAACCTTAAAACCTAAAACTATAAACTAACCTAAACTAAATCTGCACTAAAACCCTAAACCCTAAAGCCCAAATTTTAAACTTAAACTCCTAAACTATAAACTAACCTAAATACTAAACCTAAACTTAAAACCCTAAATAAACTAAATCAAATCATAACCTAAAACCTAAACCCTAAACCCTTAAACTAATTAAACTATAAACTTAAACCTTAAAACCCTAAACCAAAAGTTAAACCCTAAACAAAAAACCCCAAGCCCTAAACTAACCCTAAACATTAAGCTAACCCTAATTCCCAAATCCTAAACAATAAAAACCCTAAACCTTAAAGCCTAAACACTAAACCTTAAATCTAAACCTTAAACCTTAACCCTAAACCCTAAACTCTAAGTTATAAACCCTAAAAACTTAAAAACCTAAACCTAAACTATATAAAACCTAAAAATAAAATAAATAAAAAGATCAAAACTTAAATAAAATAAAAAATAAAAATAATAAAACCTAAACTAAAACCTAAATGTGACATAAAAATAAAATAAAATAAACTAATAAAAATAAATTAAAATAAAATAAATAAAAACCTATACCAAACTAAAAAATTAAATAAACCTACAAATATAAGAATGTAAATAAAATAAAAACTAAAAATAAAATAAAAATAAAATAAACTTATAATAAACCTAAAATAAAATAAAATAAAAACCTAAACCCAAAATTAAATAAATAATAAAACTTAAACCACAAAAGAAAGAAAAACCTAAACCTAAAATAAAAATAAAATAAACCTAAACCTAAATTAAACTAAAATAAATTAAACATGAACATAAACTTAAAATAAACTAAACCAAAACCGTAATAAAATAAAATAAAATAAACCTAAACCTAAACTAAAAAAATAAAACCTAAACATAAACCCAAAATAAAAACCTTAAACCTAAACCTCAAAAAATAAAATAAAAACCTAAACTTAAAAATAAAAAATAAAACCTAAACCTAAAAAATAAACTAAAATAAATAATTTAAACTAAAATAAATAAACCTAAAATAAATAAACTAAATAAAATAATAATAATAAATCTAAATATAAAATATAAAATAAACTAAATTAAATATAAAATCAACTAAATAAACTTAAACCTACTGGTTTACTTAATTAAAAAAAACCATAAACCATAAATCGTAAACCCTAAGACCTTAACCCTAAACCCTAAAATTAACCCTACCCTAAACCATAAACCTACAACACTAAACTTAAACCCTAAGCCTTAAAACATCCTAAACCCTTAACCTTAATCCCTAAAAAACCCTAAAACCTAAACCCTAAAAAATTCTAGACCCTTAACCCTACACCCTAAAAAACCCTAAAATCTAAAACCTAAACCCTAAACCCTAAACCCTAACCCTAAACCCTAAACCCAAAAAGCATAAACCCTAAAATCCTAAAACCCTAAACCCTCAACCTTTAACACTAAACCCTAAACCCTAAACCCTAACCCTAAACCCTAAACCCTGAACCCTAAATCCTAAACCTAAACCTAAAGTAACTAAATAAATTAAAAAATAAACTTAAACCCTAAAACCTAATAACCTAAACCTAAACATAAACCTAAGAATGGGCAGAGCCTTGAATGCAGGAACATCACCATTAGGCTCGCTTAGATCCGTGGAGGCTAAGGCAAGCAAAGGACATCACTGGTGGTGGGGTTCTGGAGGTGTTGGTGGATATTGAGGTGGTGGTCAGAGCAGTGGTGGTTATGGAGGCGGGAGAACCGATGGTGGTTACAGTCGTGGTGCTGGCAGAGGGAGAGATCGGGGATATGATAGTGGATCCCGCTACTCAAGAGGCCATGGTGATTCTGATGGGAACTGGAGAAACTGAAGAACGGTTGATCCGATCTGCTACTTATGGAACAGGATCTTTGGTTTTGCTCTATGTGTGCTCATTTTGATCTATTTCATCACTTATGTCTTAGAAAACTTAGTATGTTACTTGGTTGATGAAATCAAAAAGAAGAAATGTTGAATCTGAATCTATTCTCTATTAAAATTTATAAAAAAATGAAAAACCCTAAACCCTAAATTAAAAGCTAAACCCTAAACCTAAAACCTAAGCCCTCAACCCTAAATCCTAAACCGTAAAAACCCTAAACCTTAAAAATCCTAAACCCTAAATGCTAAACCCTAAAACCTAAACCCAAAAGCCTAAACCCTATACCTCAACCCTAAAAAGCTAAAAATCTAAACCTAAACTAGATAAAACCTAAATAAATAAATAAAAAAACTTAAACCATAATAAAATAAAAAATAAAATAAAATAAAAATCTTTACTAAAACCTAAACCTAAACCTAAACATAAAAAAGAAAATAAAAAAAAAACTAAACTAAAGTAAAATAAATAAAAACCCAAACTAAACTAAAGAAATAAAAAGTAAACCTAAAATAAAATAAAATAAAAACTAAATAAAAATTTAAACCTAAAAAATATACCTAAAAATAAAACCCAAAAAATAAATAAACAATAAAATCTAAACCCTAAATTGAAAAATAAAACCTAAACCTAAAATAATACCTAAACATAAACATAAAAATAAAATAAAATAAAAAATAAAACTAAACTAAAATAAAATTAACAAAAACTATAACTAAACTAAAAAAATAAAATAAACTAAAAAATAAAAAAAAACCTAATAAAAAAAACCTAAACCTAAACCTAAAAATAAAAAATAAAACATAAACTTAAAAAGTAAAATAAAAATAACGAAAATCAAAAAAAATAAACATAAACATAAAAAAATAAACTAAAATAAAAAACCTAAACTAAAATAAATGAACCTAAAATAAATAAACTAAACTAAATAAAAATAAAAAATAAACCTAAATAAAAAGAAAAAAATAAACTAAATAAACCTAAACCTATCAGTTTACCAAATTAAAAAACCCTAAACCCTAAACCTACAGCCCTAAAATCTAAACTCTAAACCCTAGAGCCCAAACCCTAAAAAACACTAAACTCTAAACCCTAAACTAACCCTAAACCTTAAACCCTAAACCCTAAACCTAAACTAACACTAAACCCAAAACCCTAAACTAACTCTAAACCCTAAACCCTAAGCTCTAAACCTGAAAGCACTAAACCCTAAACCTAAACCTAAACCCTAAACCCTAAACCCTAAAGCCTAAACAATAAACCCTAAACCCTAAACCCTAAACCCTCAATCCTAAACCCTAAATCCTTAACCCCAACCCCTAAACCCTAAACCCTAAAAACCTAAAAACATAAACCTAAACTAAATAAAACCTAAAATTAAAATAAATAAAAAAACCTAAACTTAAATAAAAGAAAAAAATAAAATAAAATAAAAACCTAAACCTAAACATAAACATATACCTAAACCTGTACCTAAACCTAAACATAAATATAAAATAAAATAAAATAATAAAAACTAAACTAAAATAAAATAAAATAAAAACCTAAACTAAACTAAACAAGAAAATAAACCAAAAAATAAAATATAAAAATAAAATAATAATTAAATGTAAAATATAAATAAAATAATCCTAGAGTAAAATAAAATAAAAACTAAATAAAAACCTAAACATAAAAATAAATCCTAAAAATAAATAAAAAATAAAACCTAAACCCTAAACTTTAAAAAAAACTAAACCTAAACCTAAAATAAACAAAATAAAATAAACCTAAACCTAAACTAAAATAAATAAAACCTAAACCTAGACCTAAAATAAACTAAACCTAAACCCTAAAGTAAATAAAATAAAATAAAATAAAAATAAACCTAAACATAAACTAAAAAATAAAACATAAAAATAAACTTAAAATATAAACCTAAAAGCAAAACCTAAAAAAATAAAATAACAACATCAACCTAAACCTAAAAATAAAAAATAAAACATTAACCTAAAATATAAAATAAAAATAAAACTAAATAAATAAATAAACATAAACCTAAACCTAAACTTCAACTTAAAAAATAAACTAAAATAAAAAACTTAAACTAAAATAAATAAAACCTCAAATAAATAAACTAAAATAAATAAAAATAAAAATAAACCTAAATAAAAATACAAAAATAAAATAAACTAAAATAAATTAAAAATAAACTATATAAACCTAAACCTTGGGGTTTACTTAATTTTTTTAAAAAAAAAACCTAAACCATAAACATAGAACCCTAAACCTACATCCCTAAACCTACAACCCTAAATTTTCAACCCAAAACCTATAACCCTAAACTCTAAACCCTAAACCCTAGACCCCAAAACCTAAAATCACTAAACCTTAAACCCTAAACCCTAACCCAAACCCTTAACCCTAAACCATAAACCCTAAAACTCTAAACCTAAACCCTAAACTAACACTAAATCTTAAACCCTAAAACCATAAACCTAAATCCTAAACTAACTATAAACCCTAAACCTTAAACTCTAAAACTAAAAACCCTAAACCTTGAACTAACCCTAACCATATACCCTAAACCTAAACCCTAACCCTAAACCCTAAAACCCTAGACCTTAAAATTTTAATCCAAAAATCATGAACCCTAAACGCTAAACCCAAAACCCTAATCCCAAAAAACATAAAAACCTAAACTTAAATAAAATAAAACCTAAAAATAAAATGAATAAAATAACCTAAACAAATACTTAAACTTACAACTAAAAATAAATGAAAATAAAAAATAAAAAGAAAATAAAATAAAATAAATAAAAACCTAAACTAAATTAAAAAATAAAATAAATCTAAGATTAAAAAACCTAAATAAAATAGAAATGAAAATTAAAATTAAAAATAAATAAAAACCTAAGTCTAAAAAATAAACCTAAAAATAAATAAATTAACGTAAACCCTAAACTAAAAAAACTAAACCTAAAATAAAAATAAAATAAACAAACCTAAACCAAATCTAAAATAAACAAAACTAAAATAAATAAAACCCAAACCTAAACCTAAAATAAACTAAACATAAACATAAACTAAAATAAAATAAAATAAAAATAAACTTAAAGCTAAACTAAAAATAAAACCTAAAAATAAACCTAAAATAAAAAGCTACAATATAAACCTAAAAAAATAAAATAAAAACCTAAACCTAAACTTAAAAATAAAAATAAAACCTAATCCTAAACAATAAAATAAAAATAAAGCTCAACTAAAAAATAAACCTAAACCTAAAAAATAAATAAAATAAAGAACATAAACTAAAATAAATAAACCTAAAATAAATAAACTAAACTAAATACAAATTAAAAATAAAATAAACTAAATAAACCTAAACTTACCAGTTTAATTAACTTTAAAAAAAATGTTAAATCCTCAATCGTGAATCCTAAACTCTAAACCCCAATCTTACAACCCTAAACCCTAAACCCTAAAACCCTTAAAACCTAAACCCTAAAACCTAAACCCTAAACCCTAAAACCCTAAACCCTAAACCCTAAACCTTAAACCCTAAAACCCTAATGCCTAAACCCTAAACCCTAAACCCTAAATCCCTAAAACCTACAAACCTAAACCTTAAACCCTAAACCCCAAACCTTAAAACCTAAATTATCCCTAAACCCTAAACCATAAACCTTTAATAAAGATGTCATGTGTAATCCTAACATAGTTGTGGTAGCTAAAGAAATTGTCTTCAATAGACTTTCCTTGACTATTAGAGATTTGAATACCCCTAAACCCTAACCCCTAAATAATATATATATATAGATAATATAGCATCATATATGAGCATGTGTTTTGGATGTTATAAGATGTTGACATGTTTTAGTATATTATGGTATTGTGCCCTATAGTCTATATTAATATAAATCATAAAAATATTAATTTAATAAATTAGATGATGAAATTTGTTTAATTTGAAGTGGGAATTAGGTTGTAGTACCAAAGGTGTTCTACGCCACTTGTAGTCTTAGAAGTAAGATTTTATGTTCAAAAAAATATTATATGTTCTAGCATAGTATAGCATCGAATATCATAATATATTGTTCTACTCATTTTAAGTTCTTTTAGTATTTTATAATGATTCAGTCATGCCTACACTAGCATTATTTATAAAAATGTTGATTTAGGCTTTAAAATTATGGAATTTGGCCAAAATTCATGGTAGGTAGAGCATGGCATCATAATATATTATTTTAATTTAAAATATGTAAGTGATACCACTAAAATATTTAGTTTTTTTTTATAATTTAGACTAATTTTATGATTTTTTATCTTAAGCAATCCCTTGTGATGTGATATGAAATATAGCATAATATCATATGTTATAGTGTATTATAATATAGGATACCATAACATAGTGTAGCATCATGCATTATAGCATACTATTATGTACTACTACTTATTGTTTAGCATATTTTAGTATGATAGTATAGTATAATTCATATAAATACTGATTTACATGCTGAGATGATGAGATTTGGCAAAATTTAAGGTAAACTTTAGGGAACATCATTGGGGATGTGCTATGGTGTGTCATTTAATCAAAAGAATGGAATTTTGCATCCAAAATTAATGTTCATTTTTCAATCAAATTTTATAATTTTTTTGCTTAAAGTGATTCATTTTAAGGTGTAATTTAAGATAGTATATTATCTGAAAGCATATTAAAATATAATGTACATAACAATATAACTTCACATATATATAAATGTGGTGGTGTGTTACAAAATGTTATTGTACATTTTAGTATGTTTTACTTTTGTTATAATACATTGGGTCAAAACTCACAAAAATGTTAATTTGAGGGTTGACATGGAAGAATTTGGCTAAATTCATGGCACACACCAAGAAGCAACACCAAAATTATTCTATTTTGTACCATTTCTAAAAGAAAATTAACAATTTTACATCTAAAATGAACATTATTCATATTTTAAGAAAATTTTGTTATTTGTTCATTTTATGTGATTTTAATGTGGTGTAATGTTAGACAATATATTATATTATAGAATATTATAATATAACTTTATATATTATAATATAATATAGTGTGTTAATTCACACTATAATATGTTTAGCATGATATTGTATAGTTACTTTGAGCTTGCAACATCACAAATCATACAATGTTACAATGTTAAGATGTAATTTGAACAAATACATTGTTCAACTTTTGCTTAAAGTATTAAAGGTGTTCATAAGAGAAGAAATAAGATTTGATGGGAATTCCATGCCAAGGACATGGAGGGAGATCTGCTAGGGGATCACACATGCATTGGACATGACATGTAAGAGGTCTATGTTGAGGGCATATAATAAGAAAATCTGCAGGAGATAAAGTTTGAATTTAATTTCATTATATGATTTTTGGAAAGATGATTTGCTGGGAATAAGAATCTATAATCCACTGTAGATTAAGATGTTTTGTTTGAATTGATGTGGAGGCACATCAACTAGAGATATGGTCTCGAGTCCACTGATGATCGGGTATATGAACCTTCCACTAGAGAAGCAGGTTCGGGCTATCTGATGGGGATTGGTTTGTTTGGGGATGTATCAGCTGGGAACTCTTTATGCCAAATTGCAACCTATGTCAAATCCCTTGAAAATAATGATTCATACCAAATCAAAATCAATATTTGAATATGACTTGACCTTCAACTGAGTCAAACCAAACCCAATTGGCCCTCTTGACCCAAGTTGACCCAAATTGACCTAAAAGACCAAATTGGGTCAAATCAAAATATAAACCAAATTGATTGCAACCAATAGCTCAAGTTCATTCCAAATTGATTATTGAATTTTACCAAAGCCATGATTAGACCCAATTGAACCCAATTGATCTGCGTAGCCCAATTTAACCTAATGGTTCAAGTTGGCCTAAATCAAAACCAATCTAAATTTATTGAAACGAAAGCTTAAAATCATCTCTAATTAGTCAACTAAACTCCAACCAACACCCAACCCAAGCTAATTTGTCTAATTTAGTCAAATTGGTCAACTTAACTCATTTGACCCAAATGAATTCAAATGAGCCAATATTAAATGTAAGCCAAACTAAACCAAACCAATTGAACCAAAATATACTAAATGATCATATGAACTTAACCTAACCCTTGGTTTGACCCAATTTGACTAATTGGTCAACTTCACCCAACCTAACCCAATTTGACCTAAATGAGTCAAATTGAGCCAAACCTAACCAAATTAACTCCAGTTGACTGGAAATTTTGGCTAACCCACTTTTGGATAATGTGAAATCTATCCAAATCAAATCTAATGCTAAATGATCATTCTACTTTTGTGTCAAGGGTATCACATGATACAAATCACCCATGTAATTGGTCATTTCCATTCCTTGGTCACTTGGTAATCTCCCAATGGTCCACCTAGGACACTGCCTAACCCGACAGGGTGGTTGGCCATGACCCATGGGAGGTGAAATCACGTCACCCACCCCGTTGGAGCATTTGAAACCCACAGGACACCCATGATTCCTCCTTGGCAGCCACCACCAAACCTTCAACCAACAAAGCCAAGCCAACTCACCTCCTCCCTTCCACTCATGACTCCTTGAGATGGCCAAATGGCCACAAGAAGCCAAACCCGATCCCACGTCCAATCAAGAAGAAGGGGGGTATACACCCCATCATTTCCACTCAAACACACACAAAAATCATTCCTCAAAGCCCTAGCTACACAAGATGATCTGCTAGAGCTATTTCTTAAGCTCCCAAGCTTGTTCCTCGATCGAAAAATGCCATTCCTATCAGTCCCAAAATAGGACACTCCCATTTTGAACCTAACTTTCTCATTTCTCCATCAAACTCAAATTAACTTTGCATGCACCATCCCTAAGCCACGTCGAGCAAGAACGAAACATCTCCCATGCTACCCGAGCACCGGAGGTGGGACTTCGATCAAAGTTGTGCTCCAAATCATTAGTTTGTGGCCTTCTGAGCGAACAATGAGGAATTGATCCAATTGCTGCTTAACAAGGCTTCAACTCCAATAGATAAAGCTTCCAAATTGAACCTTAGCCATAAATGGGTTGGAAATTTTTGAAGAAAACTTGCATCTCAAGTGATCTTGACCGTTAGATCCCCTCTGATCGATATCGTGTAGGTGTGGGATATATTTGGAGTTGATCCGAGCTCAGGTAAGCTCAAATCAAGTGAGCAATGGTGGATGGTCTCCATTCTCTCTCACTCGCATGATGTTAGATCAAGCACCATCCATTTTGCATGATCAAAATGGACAATCATGATTAAATCCACTAGATTGATCTAATTTAATTCTATTAAGCTATGGGATTAATTGTAGTCATCTGATCTTAGATCGGATGGCGGATGAGAAAGCGCATCCACCGTCACCACGTAAGCACTGAGTTGGATAAGTTCTAAGTAGCCAGTCTCACGACATTATGTGGAAAGCACACCGCATTAGTGCGTCATGTGAAAAGTGTGCCACGTTAGCGTGCCACATGGTGTCAATAGGGTTAGGCTTTAATTAGGCTTAATTAAACATTTTTAATAGCTGAAACTTCTAAAAATCATAAAAAATCATAGAGAAATAAAATAATGCAAATAAATACTAATTTTAAATGTATTTCAGAGGAGATTAATTAAAAATGATCTTAACTAATTTTGAATAGTAATTAAGGTTTAATTACAAAATTAATTAGTTTAATTACTTTTTAATTACTTGAGCAATTAATACCAAATTTTATGGGTTAATTTAATGGGATGACCTCTGCCTCCCAGCATTTTTGTGAGATTTATTGCTCACTTAATTAAGAAAATTGACTAATTAAACCTTAATTACTCTTTCAAGTTAATTAATGATTAATTAATCCCATGAATAGTAATAAATTAGTTAATTAAGTTTATTAATCATTGTTCAACAGTAAGTGAACTAAGGAATAAGGTTGGGATCCCTTTCCCTAAGTTCATTTCACCCTTTTTTAAAGTAAAATTATTTAAGATTTAACTAATTAATTGAATCACTTAATCAAATTAAAATCATAATCACATCAGACCTTAATTAATTAAATCATGAGGTAGATCTTTAGGTGTTTAATAACCTAAAGGAGTTTAATGAAATTATGGTTAGTCCACATGTATGGGAGAACCATAAGAGAAATTAATTAAGTCTCTTAATCTAATTAACTATTAATCATGAGCTATTGCATTAGGCCTCTTTTACTTCCTAGGATCATTGCAAGTTTATTTTCCATGCATATCATGTTGGCTCATAATTATTTAGTTAATTACTTTAAGGTGACATTGATAAGGGTAATTAATTCATCTAATTAAGGGTTCAACTTAATTAACCCATAAAATCAACTTAATTACATTTCCATAAATTAAATCAAATCACTAATGTTAGAATTGGTTTAAAACAGCAAGTGATGATTTCTCTTCTCGTCTTTAAATCAAATCAAATCCAAAACTTAATTAATAAAAAGCTTTGGTTTGCTTTAAATAATCTTGTTTGATTTGATTGTCCTTAAGAACTAGTGGTTGAATGAATCACATGCTTAGATTTGATTGTCTTTTTTACAATCATGTTAAATTTGGTAGGCCATTTGAATTCATGCATCCATCTTTTGAAAATCAAGTAAAATAAAATGGATTTTCTTTATGTAAGCTTGCATGTGTTGATTTAATTTAATTTATGCATGGTTATTATCACTATTAAATTATTTTTCAAAGCTTATAAATGAATAAAAATATGTGTTATGATGCTAGTTATAAATACATAAGAAATGCATATGCTTATAGCTTAAGTGCACGAATGTTGAGTTCTCTTTCCTCTATTCATGTATTGATTTATATAAGATTGAATGGTAATGAGTATATAGTTTGGACATCCCGGGAACATAAGGCTTTAGCTAGCCACAAGGATGTCATTTGATTACCTCACTTATTTGTTATTTGGTTGATGAAATTGAAAAGAAGAAATGGTGAATCTGAATTTTGTTCATTGTTAAAATAAACAAATAAATAAAAATAAAAACCCTAACCATAAACTAAAACCTCAACCCAAAACCCAAACACTAAACACTAAACCATAAACCCTAAACCCTAACAACCCTAAACCCTAAAACCCTAAACCCTAAACCCTAATCCCTAAACCCTAAACCCTAATAAACCATAAAAACCTAAAAACCTAAACCTAAACTAAATAAAACTTAAAAATAAAATAAATAAAAAAGCCTAAACCTAAAAATAATAAAAAAATTAAAAAAAATACTATACTAAAATATAAACCTAAACCTAAACCTAAAAATAAAATAAAATAAAATAAAAATTAAACTAAAATAAAATAAATAAAAGCCTAAACTAAACTAAAAAAAATAAAATAAACATAAAAATAAAAAACCTAAATAAAATAAAAACTAAACGTAAATAAAAATAAAATAAACATAAAATAAAATAAAATAAAAAATAAATAAAAACCTAAACCTAAAAAATAAATCTAAAAATAAAACATAAAAATAAATAAAAAATAAAACCTAAACCCTAAACCAAGAAAAACCTAAACCTAAAATAAACAAAACAAAATAATCATAAACTTAAACCAAAATAAACTAAACAAAAAAAAACCTAAACCTAAACCTAAAATAAACTGAACTTAAAACCTAAACTAAACAAAACAAAATAAATTAAAAATAAACCTAAACTTAAATTTAAAAAAATTAAAAGAAACCTAAAATAAAAACCTAAAACCTAAACCTAAAAAAATAAAATAAAAACCTAAACCTAAACCTAAAAATAAAAAATAAAGCCTAAACATTAAATAAAATAAAACTAAAACTAAACTAA
The DNA here is from genome assembly GCA_021442155.1 of Cymbidium sinense. Lineage (NCBI taxonomy): Eukaryota > Viridiplantae > Streptophyta > Magnoliopsida > Asparagales > Orchidaceae > Cymbidium > Cymbidium sinense. The sequence goes on along the minus strand of CM038217.1, from coordinate 179,953,352 downwards.
AAAATAAACATAAACCTAAAGCTAAATGTTAAAAATAAACTAAAATAAAAAACATAAATTAAAATAAATAAACATAAAATAAACTAAATAAACATACAAAATAAACCTAAATAAAAATAAAAAATAAAATAAACTAAAAAAATAAAAAAATAAACTAAATAAACTTAAACTTACTGGTTTACCTAGTTTTTTTTAAAAAAAATTTGAAACCCTAAACCCTAAATCCTAAATCCTAAACCCTAAACCCTAAACCCTAAAACTAACCCTAAACCTAAACCTACAACCCTAAACTTACAACCCTAAACCTTAAAACCTAAACTAACCCTAAACCCTAAACCCTAAAACCTAAACCCTAAACCCTAACCCAAACCCTAAACTAAACTATAAACCTTAAACCCTAAAATATGAAACCCTAAACCCTAAACTAACCCTAAACCCTAAACCATAAAAATCCTAAACCATAAAGCCTAAACTCTAAACCCTAAACCTTAATCCCTAAACTAACCTTAAACCCTAAGCTAACCCTTAAAACCTTAAACCCTAAAGCCTAAATACAAAACCCTAAACCCTAAACCTAAACCCTAAACCCTAAAACTCTAAACCTTAAAATCTTAAACCCTAAACCCTAAACCCTAAACCCTAAATCATAAATCGTAATTCCTAAAAACCTAAACCTAAACTAAATAAACTCAGAAAATAAAATAAAGAAATAAACCTAAACCCTAAACCTAAACCCTAAACCCTAAAACCCTAAACCCTAAAATCTTAAACCTTAAACCCTAAACCCTAAACCCTGAACCATAAACCGTAAATCCTAAAAACCTAAACCTAAACTAAATAAACTCAGAAAATAAAATAAAGAAATAAACCTAAACCTAAATAAAATAAAATGAAAGGAAAGTAAAATAAAAACCTAAACTAAAACCTAAACCTAAACCTAAATAAAAAATAAAATAAACTAATCAAAATAAACTATAATAGAATAAACAAAAACCTAAACTAAACTAAAAAATAAAATAAACTTAAGAATAAAAACATAAATAAAATAAAAACTAAATGGAAAATAAAATAAAATAAACCTAAAATAAAATAAAACCTAAATGAAAACCTAAACCTAAAATATAAATAAAGTAAAATAAACTAAAGCCTAAACTAAAATAAACTAAACTAAAATAAATAAAACCTAAACTTAAACATAAACTAAATAAAATAAAATAAACTAAAAATAAAATTAAACCTAAACTAAAAAAATAAAACCTAAAAATATTTCTAAAATAAAAAGCTAAAATCTAAACCTATAAAAATAAAATTAAAACCTAAACATAAACCTAAAAATAAAAAATAAAACCTACACCTAAAAATTAAAATAAAAAAAAACTCAACTAAAAAATATACTTAAACCTAAACGTAAACCTAAAAAATAAACTAAAATAAAAAACCTAAGCTAAAATAAATAAACTAAATTAAATAAAAAAATAAACCTAAATAAAAATAAAAAATAAAATAAACTTAAATAAATTAAAAATAAACTAAATAAACCAAAACAAATCCATTTACTTAATTTTTTAAAAAAACCACAAACCCTAAATCCTAAACCTAAACCCTAAACCTTAAACCCTAAACCCTAAACCATAAATCCTAAAAAACCTTAAGCTCTAAACCCTAAACCCTAACCCTAAATTCTAAACCCTAAAAGCATAAACACTAAATAAAAACCTAAACATTATAATAAACCTAAAAATAAAACTTAAAAATGAATAAAAAATAAAGCTAAAACCCTAATATAAAAAAAAATATAAACCTAAAATAAAAAAATAAACCAAAACCTAAACTTAAATAAACTAAACTAAAATAAATAAAACCTAAGCCTAAACTTAAACATAAACATAAACTAAACAAAATAAATAAACTAAAAATAAACCTAAACCTAAATTAAAAAATAAAACCTAAAAATAGACCTAAAATAAAAATCTAAAATCTAAACCTAAACCAAAAAATAAAAAATAAAATAAAAATAAAACTAAACTAAAAAACAAACCTAAACCTAAACCTAAAAAATAAACAAAAATAAATCACCTAAATAAAAATAAATAAACTTAAAATAAATAAACTAAACTAAATAAAATTAAAATTAAAATTAAATCAAAATCAAAGTAAAAAATAAAATAAAGTGAACTAAGTATAAAATAAACTAAATAAACCTAAACCAATCAGTTTAGTTAATTTAAAAAATAAAAAAATTAAATTAATTTTAGAAAAAAAAACCCTAACCTTGAACCCTAAACCTAAACCCTAAACCCGAAGCCCTAAACTCTAAACCCTAAACTCCAAAGTCCTATACCTAAAACCTAAACCCTAAAACCTACAACCCTAAACCCTAAACCCTAAACCACAAACCCTAAACCCTAAATCCTAAACCCTAAACCCTAAATCCTGAAAGCCTAAAAACCTAAACCTAAACTAAATAAACCCTAAAATAAATAAATAAATAATCTAAAGCTAAACAAAATAAAAAGTTAAACCAAAACTTAAACATAAACCTAAACTTAAACCTAAAAGCAACAATAAAATAAAATAAAAAATAAAAGCTAAAATAAAATAAAATAAATAAAAATCTTAACTAAACTAAAAAAATAAAATAAACCTGAAAAATAAAAAACTTAAATATAATAAAAACTAAATGTGAAATAAAAATAAAATAAATAGAATAAAAACTAAATAAAAACTAAACCTAAAAAATAAACCGAAAAATAAATCTTAAAAAAAACCTAAACCCTAAACTAAGAAAAAACCTAAACCTAAAATAAACAAAATAAAATAAACCTAAAGCTAAATTAAAATAAGCTAAACTAAAATAAATACAACCCAAACCTAAAATAAACTAAGCCTAAACCCTAAACTAAATAAAATGAAATAAACTAAAAATAAACCTAAACCTAAACTAAAAAAATAAAACCTAAAAATAAACCTAAAATAAAATACTAAAACCTAAACATAAAAAATAAAATAAAAACGTAAACATAAACCTAAAAATAAATAAAAATCAGTCCTAAACCTAAAAAATAAAATAAAAATAAAACTAAACTAAAAAAATTCACATAAATTGAAACCTAATCCAAAAAATACACTAAAATAAAAAACCTAAACTAAACTAAATAAAATAAAAATAAACCTAAATAAAAATAAAAAATAAAATGAAGTGAAATAAAAAAATAAACTAAATAAACCTAAACCTATTGGTTTAACTAATTTTTTTTTTAAAAAAAAAACCTGAAAACCTAAACCCTAAACTTTAAATCCTAAATCCTAAACCCTAAACCATAAATCCTAAAACTAATCCTAAAACGTAAACCCTAAACCTACAACCTTAAACCCTAAACTCTAAAAAACCATAAACCCTAAACCCTAAACACTAAACTAATCCTAAATCCTAAACCTTAATCCCTAAATCCTAAACCCTAAACCCTAAACCTTAAAACCCCAAACCTCAAACCCTAAACTAACCCTAAACCCTAAACCCTAAAAACCTAAAAACTTAATCCTAAACTATACAAAACCTAAAAGTTAAATAAAAAAACCTAAACCTAAATAAAATAAAATAAAATAAAAACCTAAACCTAAACCTAAAAATAAAATAAAATAAACTTTTAAAAATAAACTAAAATAAAATAAATAATAACCTAAACTAAACTAAAAAATAAAATAAACCTAAGAATAAAAAACCCAAATAAAATAAAAAATAAACTAAAAATAAAAATAAAATAAAAACTACATCAAAACCAAATAAAACTTAAACCTAAAAAATAAACCTAAAAATAAAACCTTAAAATAAATACAAAATAAAACCTAAACCATAAATTAAATAAAACCTCCTAAAATAAAAATAAAATAAACCTAAACCTAAACTAAAATAAACTAAACTAAAATAAATAAAACTTAAACTAAACCTAAAATAAACAAAACTTGAACCAGAACATAAACAAAATAAAATAAAGTGAAGTAAAAATAAACCTAAAGCTAAACGAAAAAAATAAAACCTAAAAATAACCCTTAAATAAAATCATGAAACCTAAACCTAAAAAAATAAATACAAACCTAGACCTATGCCTAAAAATAAAAAATAAAATCTAAACCTAAAAAATAAAATAAAAATAAAAATTAAATAAAAAATGAAAACTAAACTTAAACCTAAACCTAAAAAATAAAGTAAAATAAAAAACCTAAACTAAAATAAATAAACTTAAAATAAATAAACTATACTAAATAAAAATAAAAAATAAATCTAAATAAATATAAAAAGAAAATAAACTAAAATAAATAAAAAAATAAACTAAATAAACTAGATAAACCTAAACCTATCGGTTCACTTTATTTTTTTATTTTAAAACAAAAGTCATATACCCTAAATCCTAAACCCTAAACCCTAAACCCTAAAATCCTAAACCCTAAACCCTAAACCCTAAATAAAAATAAATTATAAAATAAAATAGAATAAATAAAAAATAAACTAAATAAATCTAAACCTACCAGTTTACTTAATTTAAAAAAAAACCTGAATCCTAAACCCTAAAAACCCTAAACTTTAAAGCCTAAATGCTAAACGCTAAACCATGGACCCTAAACCCTAAATCTTAAACCCTAACCCTCAACCCTAAAACCCTAAAGGCTAAAACTTTGAAGCATAAACCCTAAACCCTAAAAACCTAAAAACTTGAACCTAAACTAAATTTAACTTAAAAATATAAAATATAAAATACCCTAAACCTAAATAAAATAAAATAATATCCTAAACCTAACAGTGTACTTAATTTTTTTTAAAAAGAACCTTAAACCTTTGACCCTAAACCCTAAAACCTAAACATTAAATCTTAAACACTAAACCCTAAATCATTAAAACCCTAAACCCTAAACCCTAAAATTTTAAAAAGTTAAACCTAAACTAAATAAAACCAAAAAATAAAATATATAAAAAAACTTACACCTAAATTAAAATAATAACAAAATAAAATAAAAACATATACTAAAACCTTAATATAAAAACAAAATAAAATAAACTGACAAAATTAAACTAAAATAAAATAAATAAAAACCTAAACTAAACTAAAGAATAAAATAAACTTAGATTAAAAAACCTAAAAAAATAAAAAAGATGTAAAATAAAAATATAATAAATAAAATAAAATAAAAACTAAAAAAAATCTAAACCTAAAATAAGTAATAAATAAAACCTAAGCCCTAAACTAAAACAAAAACCTAAACCTAAAACAAAAATAAAATAAACAAAATAAAATAAATATAAACCTTAACTAAAATAAACTAAAGTAAAATAGATAAACTAAACCTAAACCTAAACCAAAACTATATAAAATAAAATAAATTAAAAATTAACCTAAACCTAAACTAAAAAATAAAGCTTAAAAATAACCCTAAAATAAAAACTTAAGACCTAAACCAAAATAAATAAATAAAAACCTAAACCTAAACCTAAAAATATAAAATAAAACCTAAACATAAAAAATACAATAAAAATAAAACCCAACTAAAAATAAACTTAAACCTTAACCTAAACCTAGAAAATAAACTAAAATACAAAACCTAAAATAAAATAAATAAACATAAAATAAATATGCTAAACTGAATAAAAATAAAAAATAAATAAACTAAAATAAATTAAAAAATAAACTAAATAAACCTAAACCTATTAGTTTACTTAATTTTTTTTTAAAAATAATAAACCCTAAACCCTAAACCCCAAACCCTAAACCTTAAACCCTAAACCCTGAACCTTAAACCCTAAAAAACCCTAAACCTTAAACCCTAAATCTTAACCCTAAACCCTAAACCCTAAAAGCATAAATCCTAAAACCCTAAAACCTAAACCCTAAACATTAAACCCTAACCTTAAACCTTAAACCTTAAACACTAAACCCCAAACCCTAAACGTAAACCTAAAGTAACTAAATAAGTTAACAAATAAACCTAAACCCTAAAACCTAATAAACCTAAACCCTAAAACCTAATAAACCTAAACCTGAACCTAAACCTAAACTTCAACCCTATGAATGCACATAATCTTAATGATAGGAACATCACCATCAACCAGGCTCAATCTAAATCTTGTGGTGGAGGTGAAGGCGAAGGTGGCGGTTATCACAGTGGTGGTGGGAGATCTGGAGGTGCTGGTGGATATGAAGGTGGTGGTCGGAGTAGTGGTGGTTATGGAGGTGAGAGGAGCGACGAAGGTTACAGCCATGGTGGTGGTGGAGGGAGATGTCGGGGATATGATGGTGGATCTGCTGCAGAGGGGTTGATGGGAACTAAGCCCGAAGAAATGGTTGTTCTGATCTGCTACTTGTGGAATTGCATCTTTACAATAAAGATAATTCTAGTTATCTAGGGTTCTTGATTTGCTCTATGTGTGCTCATTTTTTCTCTATGTCATCCATTGTGTCTTAGAAAACTTAGTGTTTTACTTGCTTGATGAAATTGAAAAGAAGAAATGTTGAATCTAATACTGTTCTCTGTTAAAAAAGACTAAAAATCTAAACCCTAAACTAAAACTTGAAACTTAAACCAAATATGTAAACCCTAAACTCTAAACCCTAAACCCTAAAAACCCTAAACCCTAAACCCTAAACCATAAAACCTAAATCCTAAAACCCTATACCATAAACCTAAAACCTAAAACCCTAAAACCTAAACCCTAAATAAAATAAAAAAAATAAATAAAATAAATAAAATAAGACTAAATAAACTAAATAAACCTAACTAGTTTACATAGTTTTTTTAAAAATCCTAAACCCTTAATCTCCTAAAGCTTAAACACTAAACCTTAAATCTTAAACCCTAAAACACTAAAGCCTAAACTCTAAACCCTAAACCCTAAACATTAAACCCTAAACCCTAAACCCTGACCCTAAATCCAAGGCAAAACCTAAACTAAATAAAGCTAAAAAATAAAATATAAAAAAAACTAAAACCTAAACTAAAACCTAAACCTAAAATAAAATATAAAATAAATAAAACTAAAATAAAATAAAATAAAAAGCTAAAGAAAATAAAACTAAACATAAGATAAAATAAAATAACCCTAAAGAAAATAAAATAAATTAAATGAAACCTAAACCTAAAAATAAGCCTAAAAATAAAACCTAAAATAAATAAAAAACATAACATAACTAGAAAAATCTAAACCTGAAGTAAATTAAACAAAATAAAACCTAAACTAACCCTAAACCCTAAAAAATAAAACCTAAACCTAAACTAAATAAAACCTAAAAATAAAATAAATAAAACTAAACCAAAATAAATAAAATAAAATAAAATAAAATTGAGCTCAAACCTAAACTTAAAACCTAAACCAAAAACCGTAAACTCTAAAAAACCCAAACCCTAAACCCTAATCCCTAAACCCAAAACTCGAACCCCAAACCTTAAATCCTAAACTAACCCTAAATGCTAAAAAGCTAAAAACCTAAACCTAAACTAAATAAAACATAAACATAAAATAAATATATAAAATCTAAACCATAATAGAATAAAAACATAAACTAAAACCTATTCCTAAAATTAAAAAGAAAATAAAATAAAATTTTAAAACTAAACTAAAATAAAATAAATTATAACTAAAACTAAACTAAAAATTAAAAAACTAAATAAAATAAAAACTAAAACTAAAATAAAAATAAAATAAACCTAAAATAAAATAAAATAAAAACCTCAATCTAAATGATAAACCTAAAATAAAACCTAAAAATAAACAAAAAATAAATCCTACACTATGAACTAAAAAAAACCTAAACCTAAAATAAAAATAAAATAAACCTAAACCTAAATTAAAATAGACTAAACTAAAATAAATAAATCAAAACATAAACTTAAAATAAATTAAACTTAAACCTAAACCTAAACTAAATAAAATAAAATAAACTAAAAATAAACCTAAATCTAAACTAAAAATAAAACCTAAAAATAAACCTAAAATAAACACCTAAAATCTAAACCTAAAAAAATTAAATAAAAAACTAAACCTAAACGTAAAAATAAAAAATAAAACCTAAACCTAAAAAAAATAAAAAATAAATAAAACTAATCTAAAGAATAAACCTAAACCTAAAAAATAAACTAAAATTAAAAACCAAAAATAAAATAAATAAACCTAAAATAAATAAACTAACCTAAATAAAAATAAAATTAAACATAAATAAAAATAAAATAAAAATAAAATAAAAAAATAAAAAATAAATTGAATAAACCTAAACCTACTGGTTTACTTAATTTATAAAAAATTTAAAAAACCCTAACCCTAAACCTATAACCCTAAAACCTAAACCCTAAACCCTAAATCTCTAAACCCTAAACTATAAACCCTAAAACCTAAACCCTAAAACCCTGAATCCTAAACCCTAAACCTTATGAGAAAAAAGAAAAAAAGAAAAAGAAAATAAAATTGTAAACCTTAAACCCTAAAAGCTACAACCCTAAACCCTAAACCCTAAACCCTAAACCTAACACTAAAGTAAATAAATTAATTAAAAAATAAACCTAAACTTTAAAGCCTAATAAACCTAAACCATAAAAAATGTGTAGAACCATGATGCTAGGAACATCACCGTCAACCAAGCTCAGTCTAGATCTAGTGGTGGAGGTGAAGGAAGAGGTGGTGATTATCGTAGTGGTGGTGGGGGATCTAGAGGTGTTGGTGGATATGAAGGTTGTGTTAGAGAAATGGTGGTTATGCAAGCGGGAGGAGCCACAGAGATTACATCTGTGGTGGTGGAGGAGGGAGAGATCGAAGATATGTTGGTGGATCACGCTACTCGAGAGATCGAGGCAATTTTGATGGGAAATGGAGAAACTGAAGAACGACTGATCCAAGTTGTTTCTTATAGAACTGTGTCTTTACAGTAGAGATAGTTCTAGTTACCTAGGGCTTTTGATTTGCTCTATGCTTGCTCATCTTTTATACATTTTTTATCAAATCGAAAAGAAGAAATGTTGAATTCTAATTTATTCTCTGTTAAAAAAAACTAAACCCTAAACGAAAACCTAAACCCTAAATCTAAAACCTAAACCTTAAACCCTAAACCCTAAAAGCCCTAAACCCTAAACCCTAAACCCCAAACCCCAAACTTTAAGCCCTAAACTAACCCTAAACCATAAACCCTTAAAAGTTAAAAACCTAAACTAAAATAAATAAAAGAAAACATAAACTAAAACCTGAACCTAAACCTAAACCTAAACCTAAACTTAAAAAGAAAATAAAATAAAAAAATAAAAACAAAACTACAATAAAATAAATAAAAACCTAAACGAAACTAAAAAAATAAAAAACCTAATTAAAATAAATACTAAACCTAAAATAAAAATAAAATAAACCTCAAATAAAATAAAATAAAATCTAAACAAAAACCTAAACCTAAAAAATAAACCTAAAAATAAACCTAAAAATAAATTAAAAATAAAACTTAAACCCTAAACTAAAAAAAAACATAAACCTAAGATAAAAATAAAAGAAACCTAAACATAAACTAAAATAAACTAAACTAAAATAAATAAAACCTAAACTTAAACTTAAAATAAACTAAACCTAAACCTAAACCTAAACTAAATAAAATAAAATAAACTAAAAATAAACCTAAACTTAAACTAGAAAATAAAACCTAAAAATAAACCTATAGTTAAAACCTAAAATTGAAACCTAAAAAATAAAAATAAAAACCTAAATCTAAAATTGAAAATAAAAAATATTATATAAACCTAAAAAATAAAATTAAAATAAAAAATACTAAAAAATAAACCTAAACCTAAACCTAAAAGTAAAAAATAAACTAAAATAAAAAAACCTAAACTAAAATAATTAAGCCAAAAATAAATAAACAAAACTAAATAAAAATAATAATAAACCTAACTAAAAATAAAAAATAAAATAAAGTAAAATGAATAAAAATAAATTAAATAAAATAAAATAAAAAACTAAACTAAACTAAAATAATATAAAATAAAAAATAAAAACTAAACTAAAAAAATAACTAAAAACCTAAACTAAGCTACAAAATAAAAGAAACCTAAAAATAAAATACCTAAACAAAATAAAACCTATATGTAAAATAAAAATAAACTAAACTTAAAGTAAGCTAAAATTAAAACTAAATAAAAACCTAAACCTAAAAAATAAACCTAGAAATAAATAAAAAATAAAGCATAAACCCTAAGCTAAAAAAAATTAAACCTAAAATAAATAAAATAAAATAAACCTAAACCTTAATTAAAATAAACTAAGCTAAAATATATAAAACCTAAACCTAAACCTAAAATAAACTAACCCTAAACTAAATAAAATAAAACTAAACTAAAATTTAACTAAAGCCTAAATGAAAATATAAAACCTAAAAATAAACCTAAAACCTAACCTAAAAAAATAAAATAACTAAAGTAAGCAAATTAAAAATAAAAAATAAACCTAAATAAAAATACAAAATAAATTAAATAGACCTAAACCTACTATTTTTTTTTAATTTTGACAAAACAAATCCTAAACCTTAAACCTGTAACCCTAAACACTAAACTCTAAACCCTAAACTCCAAACCTTAAAACTAACCCTAAACCCTAAACCTACAACCTAAAACCCTAAACACTAAAAAACTTTAAACCCTAAACTCTAAACACTAAACCCAAAACCTTAAACCCTGAACCCTAAACCTAACCATAAACCCTAAAACATAAACCCTAAAACCATAAACCTTAAACCCTAAACTCACCTTAAACCCTAAACACTTAACCCTAAAGCCTAAACCCAAAACCCTAAACCTTAATATGATCATAAACCCTAATCTAACAATAAACACTAAACCCTAAACCCTAAAAACCCTACAGCCTAAAGCCTAAACACTAAATCATAAACCTTAAACCTTAAACCCTAAACCCTAACCCTAAACCCTAAACCCTAAAACCCTAAAACCCTAAACCCTAAACTCTAAACCCTTTAGCCTAAACCCAAAACCCTAAACCCTAAACTCTAAAAACTTAAAAACCTAAAATCCTAACAACCTAAACCAAAACTAAATAAAACCTAAAAATAAAATAAATAAAATAAAAAATGAAATAAAACTTAAAATATTCTTAATAAAATCTAAACCTAAACTCAAAAACCTTAACCTAAACCTAAAAATGTAATAAAATAAAATAAAAAAAACTTGAACTAAACTAAAAAATAAAATAAATGTAAGAATAGAAAACCCAAATAAAATAAAATAAAATAAAAATAAAGCTAAACCTAAACTAAAAAATAAAACCTAAAAATAAACCAAAAATAAAAAACTAAACCTAAAAAATAAAAATAAAAACCAAAACCTAATCTTAAAAATAAAAAATAAAATATAAACATAAAAAATAAAATTAAAATAAAAGTCAACTAAAAAATAAACCTAAACCTAAACCTAAGCATTAAAAATAAACTAAAATAAAAAACCTAAACTAAAGAAAATAAACATAAAATAAGTAAACAAAGCTAAGTAAAAATAAAAAATAAACATAAAAAAAATTTAAATATAATAAACTAAAATAAATAAAAAATAAACTAAATAAACCTAAAGCAACTGATTTACTTATTTTATTTTTTTAAAAAACCTTTAACATGAAGCTGACATTAAACCCTAAACCCTAAAGCCTAAAGCATAAAAACCCTAAACCCTAAAGCCTAAACACTAAACCCTAAACCCTAAACCCTAAACCCTAAACCCTAAACCTTAAACCCTAACCCTAAACCCTAAAAATCTAAACCCTAAAACCCTAAACCCTAAACCCTAATCCCTAAACCCCAAAAACCTAAACACCTAAACCCAAACTATATAAAACTTAAAAGTAAAATATATAAAAAAAACCTTAAATTAAATAAAATAAAAACATAAACCTAAACCTAAAAATAAACTAAAATAAACTAATAAAAATAAACTAAAACAAAATAAATAAAAACCTAAACTAAACTAAAAAATAAAATAAACCTATGATTGAAAACCTAAACAAATTATAAAGTAAACTTAAAATAAAAATAAAATAAAATAAAAACCTAAACTAAAATAAAATAAAATAAAATAAACATAAAAAATAAATAACCTAAATGAAAAATAAAAATAAAATAAACCTTAAATAAATCTGAAAATATAATAAAATAAAAAACTAAATAAACACCTAAACCTAAAAAATGAACTAAAAATAAAATAGACTAACTCAAAATAAACTAAAATAAAATAAATAAAAACCTAAACTAAACTAAAAAATAAAATAAACCTGAGAAAGAAAACTTAAATAAAAGAAAAACTAAACATAAAATAAAAATGATATAAACCTAAAATAAAATAAAATAAAAACAAAATAAAAACTTAAACATAAAAATAAAAAAATAAATAAAATTGAAACCCTAAACTAAAAAAAATCCTAAACTTAAAAAAAATAAACATGATAAAATAAACTGAAACCTAAATTATAATATAAGCAAAATAAAACCTAAACCTAAACCTAAAATAAACTAAACCTAAACCTAAACCTAAACTTAATAAATATAAAAAAATAAACCTAAACTAAAAAAAAAATAAATAAACCTAAATAAACCTAATTTAAAAAAATAAAACTTAAAAAAAAAATAAAACTAAACTATAAAATAAACATAAACCTAAACCTAAACTAAAAAATGACCTAAAATAAAAAAACCTATATTAAATAAATAAACATAAAATAAATAAACTAAACTACATAAAAAATAAAAAATATACCTAAATAAATATATAAAATAAACTAAATAAACTAAATGTACCTAAACCTACCGATTTACTTAATTTAAAAAAAATAAAAGCTCTAACCCTTAAATCCTAAACCCTAAACCTTAAGCCCTAAACCTTAAAAAACCCTAAACCCTAAACCCCAAACCCTTAACCTAAACTTAAAGTAACTAAATTAATTAAAAAATATTCCTAAACTCAAAATCCTAATAAATTTAAACTTAAACATAAACCGTAAGAATGGGCAGAACCTTCACAGAGAACCCAACCAAACTAGATCTAGTGGAGCCAAGGCGAGGCGGGTTATCATGGGTCATGGGGATATGGAGGCGCTGGTGGATATGGAGGTGGTGGTCGGAGTAGTGGTGGTCATGCAGGAGGGAGAAATGACGAAGGTTACAGCCATAGTGGTGGATCCCGCTACTCGAGAGGTCAGGGTGGTTCTGATGGGAATTGGAGAAACTGAAGAATGGTAGATCTGATCTGCTGCTTATGGAACTATGTCTTTAGAGTAAAGATGATTCTAACTATCTAGAGTCTTTGATTTGCTCTATGTGTTCTAATATTTTATCTATGTCATCACTTTTATCATAGAAAACTTGGTGTGTTACTTTGTTGATGAAATCCAAAAGAATAAATGTTGAATCTGAATTTATTTTTATTAAAAAAACTAAAAATCCCAAACCCTAAACAAAAACCTGAATCCTAAACCTAAACCCTAAATCCTAAACCCTAAAGCTTAAAAGCCCTAAACCTTAAACCCTAAACCCTAAACCCTAAAATCATAAATCCTAAACCCTAAACCATAAAACCTAAACCCTAAACCCTAAACCCTAACCCAAAACCTAAACCCTAAGCTAACCCTAAACCTTAAACCCTAAAAATTGTAAACCCTAAAGCCTAAACACTAAACCATAAACATTAAACCCTAACTCTAAACCCTAAACCTAAACTAAAAATAAAAATAAAATAAACTAAACTAAACTCTAAACACTTGATTTCCCAAAAAAAAAAAAACTTAAACTCTAAACCTTAAACCTTAAACAATAAACCCTAAACCCTAAACCTTAAAAAGCTAAAAACCTAAACCTAAACTGGAAAAAACATAGAAAGAAAATAAATAAATAAAAACCTAAACTTAAACCTAAAAATAAAATCAAATAAAAATATAAAAATAAATAAAAATAAAATAAAGAAAAACTTAAACTAAACCAAATAATAAAATAAACCTCAGCAAAAAAAACCTAAATAAAATAAAATAAACTAAAATTAAACCTAAACCTAACTAAAAAATAAATCCTATAAATAAACTTAAAATAAAAACCTAAATCCTAAACTTAAGAAAATAAAATAAAAACTTAAACTTAAATCCGAAAATAAAAAATAAAACCTAAACCTAAAAGGTAAAATAAAAATAAAAAATAGTTAAAAAAAAACTTCAACCTAAAGAGAAACCTAAAAAGTAAAGTAAAATAAAAAACCTAAAATAAATAAACTAAACTAAATAAAAATAAAAAATAAACATAAATAAAAATATAAAAAAAGTAAACTAAAATAAATAAAAAATAAACTAAATATACTAAATAAACCTAAACCTACTAGTTTACTTAATTAAAAAAAACTTAAACCTTAAATCTTAAACCCTAAACCCTAAACCTGAAACCCTAAACCTACAACCCTAAACCCTAGAAAATTCTAAACCCTAAACCCTAAACCCTAAAACTCTAAACCCTAAACCTTAAATCCTAAACTCTAACCTTAAACCCTAAACCTTAAACCCTAAACCCTAAACCCTAAACCTAAACCTAAAGTAACTAAATAAATTAAAAAATAAACTTAAACCCTAAAGTCTAATAAACCTAAACCTAAACCCTAAGAATGGCCAGAACCTTGACGATAGGAACATCACAATCAATCAGGCTCAGTCTAGATCTAGCTGGTGAATATGGAGGTGGAGGTTGGAGTAGTGCTGGATAAGGAGGCAGGAGGAGTGACAAAGGTTATAGTCATGGTGGTGGCGGAGGGAGAGATCAAATATGTGATAGTGAATTTCGCTACTCGAGAGGCTGGGGTGGTTCTGATGGGAACTGGAGAAACTGAAGAACGACCGATCTGATCTATTGCTTATGGAACTGTGTCTTGATAGTAGAGATGATTTTAGTTATTTATGATTTTTGATTTGCTCTATGCATGCTCATTTTTTATCTGTGTTGCCACTTGTATCTTAGAAAACTTGGTGTGTTACTTGGTTGATGAAATAAAAAAGAAGAAATGTTGAATTTGAATTTTTTCTCTGTTAAAAAAGACCAAAACCCATAAACCCTAAACTAAAAAAAAACAAAACCCTAAACCATAAACCATAAACCCTAAACCCTAAAACCATAAAACCTAAACCCCAAACCTTAAACCTAAATTAAACTAAATAAAATAAATAAAATAAAATTAAATAAAATAAAATAAATTAAAATAAATTTAAAACCAAAACTTAAACCTAAACCTAAAACGAAAATAAAATAAAAATAAAAAACAAAGTAAAATAAAATAAATAAAAACCTAAACTAAACTAGAAAATAATTAACCTAAATCAAATTAAAACTAAACATAAAATAAAATTAAAAAAAACTTAAAATAAAATAAAATAAAAACTAAATAAAAACCTAAACTTATAAAATAAACCAAAAATTAAATAAAAAATAAAACATAAACCCTAAAATTTAAAAAAAAACCTAAACCTAAAATAAAAATAAAATAAACATAAACTAAAATAAATAAAACCTAAACCAAAACCTAAACTAAATAAAATAAAATAAACTAAAAATAAACCTAAACCGAAGCTAAAAAAATAAAACCTATAAATAAACCTAAAATAAAATCATAAAACCTAAACCTAAAGAACTAAAATAAAAACCTAAACTTAAAACTAAAAGTAAAAAATAAAACCTAAACCTAAAAAATAAAATAAAAATAAAAATACATTAAAAAATAAACTTAAACTTAAACCTAAAACTAAAAAATAAAATAAAATAAAAAACCTAAACTAAAATAAATAAACCTAAAGGAAATAAAATAAACTACATTAAAATAAAAATAAATTGAAATAAAATAAAAAATAAAATAAACTTAATTAAATAAAAATAACATAAATAAACTTACTAAACATAAACCTACCAATTTTGCTTAATTTAAAAAAAAATAAAAAATAAAAAAAAATAAAAAAATAACCCTAACCCTAAACCCTTAAACTAACCCTAAACCCTAAACCCTAAATCATAAAACACTAAACCCTAAACTATAAAACCTACAACCTTAAACCCTTAACCCTAAACCCCAAACCCTAAACATTAAACCCTACACCCCAAATCCTAAAAACCTAAAAACCTAAACCTAAATTGAATAAAACCGAAAAATAAAAAAAGTAAAAAAATGTAAACCTAAATAAAATAAAATAAATAAAATGAAAACCTAAACTAAAACTAAACCTAAAGCTAAACCAAAAGCGAAACCTAAAAATAAAATAAAATAAATAAAAACTTAAACTAAACTAGAAAATTAAATAAACCAAATAATAAAAAACATAAATAAAATAAAACCCAAACATAAAATAAAAATAAAATAAACCTATAAAAATAAAATAAAAACTAAATAAAAATTAAAACCTAAAAAATAAACATAATAATAAAACATAAAAATAAATAAAAAATAAACCCTAAACCCTAAACTAAAAAAAATATCCAAACCTAAAGTAAAAATAAAATAAACAAAATAAAAAAAAGCTAAACCTAAACTAAAATAAACTAAACTAAAATAAAGAAAACCATAACCTAAAGCTAAAATAAACTAAACCTAAACCCTAAACTACATAAAATAAAATAATCAAAAATAAAGCTAAACCTAAACTAAAAATTAAAACCTAAAAATATTCTTTAAATAAAAGCGTAAAACCTAAACCTTAAAAAATAAAATAAAAACCTAAACCTAAACCTAAAAATATAAAATAAAACCTAAACCTAAAAAATAAAATAAAAATAAAACTAAATTAAAATATAAATAAAACAAAAACTTAAGCCTAAAAAATAAATTAAAATAATAAACATTAAATAAATAAACTAAATTAAATAAAAATAAAAAATAAACTTAAATAAAATAAAAAATAAAAAACTAAAATAAACAAAAAATAAACTAAATAAACATAAACCTACCAGTTTAGTTAATTTAAAAAAAACCAAAACCCTACACCCTAAACCATAAACCCTAAATCCTAAACCTTAAACCCTAAACCCTAAACCCTAAACCTAACTAAACCCTAACCCTACAACCCAAAACCCTAAACTAACCTTAAACTATAAACCCTAAACCCTAACCCGGAGCCTAAATCCTAAATCCAAAACCCTAAACCCTAAACTCTAAGCTAACCTTAAACCCTAAAAACCCTAAATCTTAAAGCCCACACCATAAACCCTAAACTAACCCTAAACCTCAAGCTAACCTTAAACCTGAAATCCTAAACTCTAAACCCGAAGCCCTAATACCTAAACCCTAAAGCCTAAAATAAACCTAAACCTAAACTAAAATAAACTAAACTAAAATAAATAAAATGTAAACCTAAACCTAAAATATAAACCTATACCTAAACCTAAACTAAATAAAATAAAATATATTAAAAGCAAACTGAAACCTAAATTAAAAAATAAAACCTAAAAATAAACCTAAAATAAAAACATATGACTTAAACCTAAAAAAATAAATTAAAAACCTAAATTAATCTTAAATAATTAAACTAAAAGAAAACCTAAACTAAAATAAATAAACCATAAAAAAATAAACTAAACTAAATAAAAAATAAAAAATAAATCTAAATAAAATTAAAAAATAAAGTAAACTAAAATAAATAAAAAAATAAACTAAATATACTAAATAAACCTAAACCTACCTGTTTACTTAATTCAAAAAAATAAAATAAAATAAAAACTAAATAAAAACCTAAACATAAAAATAAACCTAAAAAAATAAATAAAAATAATCCTAAACCCTAATGTAAAAAAACATAAACCTAAACCTAAAATAAAATAAACTAAACTAAAGTAAATAAAACGTAAACCTAAGCCTAAAATAAACTAAACCTAAACCCTAAACTAAATAAAATAAAATAAACAAATAATAAACCTAAACATAAACTAAAAAATAAAACCTAAAAATAAACTCAAAATAAAAACCTTAGACCTAAACCTAAAAAATTAAAATAAAAACCTAAACCTAAACCTAAAAATAAAAAATAAAATGTAAACATAAAAAATAAAACATAATAAAAACCAAACTAAAAAATAAACATAAACCTAAACTTAAACCTAAAAAATAAAACAAATTAAACAAAGCTAAAATAAATAAACTAAAATAATTAAAAATAAAAAATAAACATAAATAAAAAATAAAATAAAATAAACTAAAACAAATAATAAATAAAATAAATAAACCTAAACCTATTGGTTTACTTAATTTTTTTTTTAAAAAACCTAAACCCTAAACCCTAAAAATTAAATCCTAAACCCTAAACCCTAAACCTTAAGCCTATAATCCTAAACCCTAAACCCTAAACCCTAAAAAACCTTAAATCTTAAACCCTAAACAAACCCTAAACCATGAACCCTAAACCTTAAACCCTAAATGCTAAACCCTAAACCCTGAACCTTAAACCCTAAAAACCTAAACCTAATCTAAAAAAACTAAATAAATAAAATAAATAAATAAAACTAAGTTAAATAAAATAAAAACCTAAACTAAAACCAGAACCTAAACCTAAAAATAAAATAAAAAAACTAAAAAAACTAAAATAAAATAAATAAAAACCTAAACTAAGTTAAAAATAAAATAAAACTAAGAATAAAAACCCTAAATTAAATAAAACTAAATGTAAAATAAAAGTAAATATAAACAAAAAATAAAACCAAATAAAATAAAATAAATAATAAATAAACACCTAAACCTAAAAAATTAAACTAGAAATAAAACCTAAAAATAAATAAAAAATTTAAACCTAAACCTTAAACTAAAAAAAACTAAACCTAAAATAAAAATAAAATAAACAAACTAAAATAAACCAAAACTTAAGCTAAAATAAACTAAACCAAAATAAATGAAACCTAAACCTAAACATAAAATAAACTAACCTTAAACCTAAACCTAAACTAAAAAATAAAACCTAAAAATAAACTTAAAATAAAAACCTAAAACCTAACCCTAAAAAAATAAAATAAAAGCATATACATAAACATGAAAATAAAAAATATAACCTAAACTTAAAAAATAAAATAAAAATAAAACTTAGCTAAAAAATAAACCTAAACCTAAAAAATAAACTAAATAAACTTAAACATATTGTTTTAGTTAATTTAAAAAAATAAAAACCCTAAAACCTATGCTTACCATAAACCCTAAACCTTAAACCCTAAGCCATAACCTAAACCATAAACCCTAAAAACCCTAAACCCTAAAGCCTAAACACTAAACCCAAAACCCTAAATCCTAAACCCTAAACCCTAAACCTTTAAACCTTAAACCCTAAAACCCTTAACCCTAAACCTAAACACTAGGCCCAAAACCCTAAAAACCTAAACCTAAATTAAATAAATCCTAAAAATAAATTAAATAAAAAACCTAAACCAAAATAAAAAAATAAAATAAAATAAAAGTATAACCTAAACCTAAACCTAAAAAAAATAAAATAGAAAAATAAAAACTAAACTAAAATAAAATAAATAAAAACCTAAAGTAAACTAAAAAATAAAAAAAAACCCTAAATAAAATAAAAACTAAACATAAAATAAAAATAAAATAAACTTAAAACTTAAACCTAAATAATAAACATAAAATTAAACCTAAAAATTAATTAAAAAAATAAACCCTAAACTAAAAAAAAATCTAATCCTAAAATAAATAAATAAAAAACATAAACCTAAATTAAAATAAACTAAACTAAAATAAATATAACCTAAACATAAACCTAAAATAAACTAAACCTAAACCTAAACCTAAACTAAATAAAAAATTAAAAGCTAAAAATAAATACCAGAAACCTAAACCTAAAAAAATATAATAAAAACCTAAACTTAAACTTAAAAATAAATAAAATAAAACCAAAACCTAAAAAAATAAAATAAAAATAAAATTAAACTAAAAAATGAACCTAAACTAAAAAAATAAACTAAAATAAAAACCTATACTAAAATAAATAAACCTAAAATAAATAAACTAAATAATATAAATAAAAGCAAACCTAAATTAAAATTAAAGATAAAATAAAATAAAATAAACTAAATAAACTTAAATCAACTAGTTTACATAACCAAAAACCCTAAATAGCCCTAACCCTAAACCCTAAATAGCCCTAACCCTAAACCCTAAAACCTAAAATCAACACTAAACCCTAAACTTATAACCCTAAACCCTAAACCCTAAACCCTAAAACCTTAAAACCCTAAATCCTAGACCCTAAACCTTGAACCCTAAACTCTAAATCCTAAAACCATAAACCATAAACCCTAAACACTAAACCCTAAAACCTAAAACCCTAAACCCTAAATCCTAAACCCTAAAGCCTCAACCCTAAACCCTAAACCCAAAACCCAAAGCCCTAAACCCTAAACCCTAAAACCTAAACCTAAACAAAATAAAACCTAAAAATAAAATAAATGAAAAAACCTAAATTTAAATAAAATAAAATAGTAAAATAAATTAAAGACCTAAACTAAAACCTAAACCTAAACCTAAACCTTAACATAAACATAAAAAAAAATAAAAAAAATAATAGAAACAAAACTAAAATAAAATAAATAAAAATCTAAACTAAACTAAAGGATAAAATAAACCTAAAAATAAAAAACCTAAATAAATTTAAAACTTAACATAAAATAAAATAAAATTAAAACTATGTAATAACCTAAACCTAAAAAAATAAACCTAAAATTAAATAAGAAATAAAACTTAAACTTAAAATTAAAAAAACCTAAACCTAAAATAAAGAAAATAAAATAAAAATAAACCTAAACTTAAGAAAAACTAAACTTAAATAAATAAAACCTAAACATAAACCTAAAATAAACTAAACATAAACCCTAAACTAAATAAAATAAAATAAACTAAAAATAAACCTAAACCTAAACTAAACAATAATACCTAAAATAAAAACCTGAAACCTAAACCTAAATAAATAAAATAAAAACCTAAACTTATACCTAAGAAAAAAATAAAACCTAAACCTAAAAAATAAAATAAAAATAAAAATAAACTAAAAAATAAAGGTAAACCTAAATCTGAACCAAACGTTAAAAAATAAACTAAAATAGAAAAACTTAAAATAAATAAACTAAGCTAAATAAAAATAAAATTAAACCTAAATAAAAATAAAAAAATAAAATAAACTAAAATAAATAGAAAATTCACTTAATAAACCTAAACAAACTGGTTTACTTAATTAAAAATTTTTTTAAAAAAAAATAAAAATAAGTAATACTAAAACCTAAATTATAAACCTACAAAGAAAATAAAAACTAAAATCAAATAAAATAAATAAAAACCTAACCTAAACTAAAAAATGAAAAACCTAAGTAAAATAAAAACTGAATCTAAATAAAAATAAAATAAACCTAAAATAAAATAAAATAAAAACTAAATAAAAACCAAAACCTAAAAAATAAACCTAAAGTAAAAAAAAAATTAAACCTAAACCCTAAACTAAAAAAAACTACACCTAAAATAAAAATAAAATAAACCTAAACCAAAACAAAGATAAATAAAACCTAAACATAAACCAAAAAATAAAAAATAAAACTAAAACTTAAAAAATAAAATAAAAATAAAACTAAACTAAAAAATAAACCAAAACCTTAACCTAAACCTAAAAATAAACTAAAATAAAAAAATCTAAACTAAAAAAACTAAACCTAAAATAAATAAACTAACTAAATAAAAGAAAAATGAACAAAAATCAAAATATAAAAAAAATAAACTAAAATAAATAATAAATAAATGAAATAAAACTAAGCCGACTAGTTTAATTAAATTAAAAAGATAGTAAAATTAAAAATTTTAAAAGAAAAAACCCTAACCCTAAAGCCTAAACCCTAAAACAAACCCTAAACTTTAAACTATAAACCCTAAACCTACAACCTACAACCCTAAACCCTGAACCCTAAAACCCGAAACCCAAAACTTAAAACCCTAAACCCTAAACACTAAAACATACAACCCTAAACCCTAAACCTTAAACCCTAAACCCTCAACCCTAAACCCTAAACCCTAAACCCTAAACCCTAAACACTAAATGCTAAACCCTGAAAACTGAAAAACATAAAACTAAAGTAAATAAAACCTTAAGAAAAATAAATAAACCTAAACCAAAATAAAGTAAAATAATAAAATAAAATAAAAACATAAACTAAAATTGAAACCTAAACCTAAAAAGAAAATAAAATAAAAAAATAAAAAATAAACTAAATTAAAATAAATAAAAATCAAAACAAAACTAAAAATAAAAAACCTAAATAAAATAAAACTTAACTAAAAATAAAATAAAATAAACCTAAAATAAATTAAATAAAAACTAAATAAAAACTTAAACCTAAACAATAAACCTAAAAGTAAAACTGAAAAATAAATAAAAAATAAAACCTAAACCCTAAACTAAAAAAAAAACTAAACCAAAAATAAAAATAAAATTAACCTAAACCTAAACCTAAAGTAAACTAAACCTAAACTAAATAAAATAAAATGAACCAGAATAAACCTAAACTAAAAATAAAACCTAAAAAAATAAAATAAAAACCTAAAACATAAACCTAAAAAAATAAAATAAAAACCTAATCCTAATCATAAAAATAAAAAAATAAAACTCAAACCTAAAAAATAAAAAAAATAAAAATAAACTAAAAAATAAACCTAAACTTAAGCCTTCAGAATAAAATAAAATAAAAACCCTAAACTAAAAAAAATAAACTAAATGTAAATTAAAAAAAAACATAAATCAAAATAAAAAATTAAATAAACAAAAATAAATAAAAAATAAATAAAATAATCCTAAACCTATGAGTTTACTTATTTTTAAAAAATAAAAAAAATAAAAAGAAACTCTAACCGTAAACCCTAAATGCTAAAACTAACCCTAAACCCTAATCTCTAAATCCTAAATCCTAAAACCCTAAACCTTAAACTCGAAAAGTAACCCTAAACCCTAAATGTTAAAACAAACCCTTAACCCTAAACTAAAACTCTAAACCCTAAGCCCTAAATCCTAAACCCTAAACCCTAAACTCTAAACCCTAAAATGTACAACCCTAAACCCTAAAACCTAAACCATAAACCATAAACCCTAAACCCTAAACCCTAAACCTAAACCCCAAACCCAAAGCCCTAAACCCTAAAAGCCTAAAAACCTAAACCTAAACTAAATAAAACCTAAAACTAAAATAAATAAGAAAACTTTAACCTAAATATAATAAAATACAAACCTAAATTAAAACTTAAACTTAAAAATAAAATATAATAATAAATAAAAATTAAAGTAAAATAAAATAACTAAAAACCTAACCTCAACTAAAAAATTAAATAAACCTAAAAATAAAATAAAACCCAAACGTAAAATAAAAATAAAATAAACTTAAAATAAAATAAAATAAAAATTAAATAAAAAACTAAACCTAAAAATAAAAACTAAAAATAAATAAAAAATAAAACATAAACCCTAAATTAAAAAAAAACTAAACCTAAAATACAAAATTAAAATAAACCTAAACTGAAATAAACTAAACTAAAATAAACAAAACCTTATCCTAAACCAAAAATAAACTAAACCTAAGCCCTAAACTAAATAAAAAAAATAAACAAAAAATAAATCTATCTTAAACTAAAACATAAAACCAAAAACTAAACCTAAAATAAAAACCTAAAACTTAAACCTAAAAAAAACCTAAACATAAACTTAAAAATAAAAAATAAAACACAACCTAAAAAATAAAAAAAATAAAACTAAACTAAATAATAAACATAAACCTAAACCTGAACTTGAAAAATAAACAAAAAATAAATATACTTGAAATAAATAAACTAAACTAAATAAAAATAAAAAATATACCTAAATAAAAATATAAAATAAAATAAACTAAAATAAATAAAAATAAACTAAATAAACCAAAACCTACCAGATTATTTAGTTATTTTAAAAGAAAACCCTAAACACCAAACCTAAATCCTAAACCCTTAACCTTAAACCCTAAACCCCAAATTCCTAAACCCTAAAACCCTAAAACCTAAACCTAAACCTAAACTAAACCTAAACTAAACCATCCTAAACCCTGCTAATCCTAAACCCTAAATACTAAAAACCCTAAACCTTAAAGCTTAAACACTAAACCCTAAATCCTAAAACCTAAACCCTACCACTAAACCCTAAACCCTAAAACTCTAAACCTTAAAACCCTAAACCCTAAACCCTAAGCCCTAAACCCTAAACCCTAAAAACTAAAAAACCTAAAAACCTAAAAACCTAAACCTAAGCTAAATAAAACCTAAAAATAAAATGAATACAAAAAATTAAATTTAAATTAAATAATAAAATAAAATAAATAAAAATCTAAATTGAAACCTAAACCTAAACCTAAAAATAAAATAAATAAAAAACCTAAACCTAAATAAATTAAATAAATAAAAATCTAAACTAAAACCTAAACCTAAACCTAAACATAAAAATAAAATATAAAAAAAATTAAATTAAAATAAATAAAAACATAAACTAAACAAGAAAAATAAAATAAACCTAAGAATAAAAAACCTAAATTAAATAAAAAATAAACATAAAATCAAAATAAATAAACTAAAAATAAAATAAAATAAAAATTAAATAAAAACCTAAACCTAAAAAAATAAACATAAAAGTAAAACATAAAAATAAATAAATAATACCTAAACCTAAACTAAAAAAAATAAACTAAAATAAATAAAATTGAAACATAAACCTAAAATAAACTAAACCTAAACCTAAACCTAAACAAAAATTAAATAAAATAAAATAAATTAAAAATAAACCTAAACCTAAACTAAAAAACAAATCCAAAAAATAAACTTAAAATAAAAACCTAAAACCTAAACCTAAAAAAATAGAGTAAAAACCTAAACCTAAACCTAAAAATAAAAAATAAAACTTTACTTAAAAATAAAATAAAAATAAAACTAAAGTAAAAAAATAAACATAAACCAAAATGTAATCTAAAATATAAACTAAAATGAAAAAAATTAACTAAAATAAATAAACGTAAAATAAAGAAACTAAACTAAATGAAAATAAAAAAAACCTAAATAAAAATATAAAAGAAACTAGATAAACTAAATAAACATATTCCTACTGGTTTACATAATCTTTAAAAAAAAACTTTGAACCCTAAACCCTACTGGTTTATCTCTTCTGTTTCTATATCTACTCATAGAATCAATAAAATAAAGGATATTACAAGTTTTTCTCTTCAATGTCTTCCTATCAAATATTTAGGCTCTCCTTTATATTGTTGTCCTAAGAGATCTCATCTCTTTGATGAGGTTATCCAAAATATTTAGAATAAAGTTTCTACCCTTGAATTTCATTTTTTTATCCTTTTGTGGTGGACTAATTATTACTAAAAGTATTATTTACTCTCTTCCTTTATTTTTGCTGCTTAATATTATTCCTACTTCTCTTATTACTATTCGGATTGAATGAATTTGTAATAAGTTTTAATAAGTTTTTTGGGTTCTAGGCATTCGACCAAAAGGCTTCATTGGGCTTCTTGGTCTAGCATGTGTGGTAATTTTTTTGAAGGTGGTATTGGTTGCAAGTCCTTGATGGATTCCACCAATGTTTTTTTTTCTATAAACTATGGTGGAACTTTTGGAAGAATGTTAGTCTTTGGGCTAATTTTATGAATTTCAAATATTGCAAAGGTAAGCATCCCTTAATTTGTAACTATAAGCATGGTGATTCTATTGCTTGGAAATTCCTTTGTGATGTTAAATGGCTTGCAAAACCTCTCATTTTCTGGGGTATCAATAGTGGTTGTTCCTTTTTTGGCAAGATAACTGGATGGGGGTTTCTTCTATTGATTCTATACTTAATACTCATTCAACTTCTTATTTAAAAGTTATTCTTTTTTTAAATGGTGATTGGAATCAATCTCTTTTAAATTATTTGATTCTTGAATCCATTTGTAATAATGTCACCAATATTCCTATTGATGGTACTATTCCGGATCAAGTTCTTTACAGCATTTCTAGTAATGGTAATTTTTCCCTTAAAGATACTTGGCACCATATTAGAGTTAATAAACCCTCTTCTCCTATCTTTCTTAATATTTGGAACAATATTATTCCTACCACTTATTTGATTCTTGTTTGGAGGATTTTAAGGGGTTTTATTATTGTTAATTCTTTACTTTTGGATAAAGGCTTTTATCTTCTTTCTAAATGCATGTGTAGCTTTCATATTGAGAATGTTAATCATGTTTTTTTTAATGGTGCCATTGCCTCTAAAGTTTGGGGTTAGTATGAGGAGTTATTTAATTTAAGTTATTTTAATGGTAAGTTTTCTTTAATGCAACTTTTTAACTCTTACTTTCTAAATACTATCAAAGGGCATATCAAAATTGTGGTGGCTTTTACTTTGATTTGGTTTATTTGGCTTGACAGAAATGATGTTAAACATCATAATGTTCCTATGAATCATAAGAGGATTATTGCGAAGACTAAAGATAAGATTTTTTTTCCTTATATAAGGCTGCTATTCTTTGTGGTACTAATTTTAAAGGTTTCGAGTTTGTTGCCTTTGGGTATCAAGTTTCCTTATTATGACTCGCCTCCTACCTATAAAAATATTTATTGGATTAATCCTCTTAATTAATTTATTAAAATTAATACTAATGGCTCTGTTGCACTTAACAAGTCTGGTTGTGGTGGTATTTTCTGAAATAGTCTTCAGAATATTATCTTGGATTTTTTCCACTCCTCTCTCTACTTCTTCTGTTATTATAGATGAATTGATGGCTATTTATCATGCTCTTAAGCTTTGCTTGGACAAAATTTTTCTTACTTTCATATAAAATGACTCAGATTTTGAGGGAAGGCAATGCTTGTGTTGATTTTTTAGCTGGCTTAGGGAGCAACCTCTATGATTTTACATTATTTATCAATGATATTATTCCTAAGCAATTAAGAGGCCTTTCTAACTTAGATAAAGCTGGTTTTCCTTATGTTAGATTTATTCAATTTCTTTTTCTCCTTCTCTATTGGTGGCTTCTCTTACTTTCTTTATTGGGTGCTTTTGCTGATGGTATTCTGTTCTGTTGTTGTTGCCTCCTTTCCCTTGGGGGTTTTTTCTTCTTCTATCCATATGTTTTTGTTCACTCCTTTTTGGTTTGATGGCTTCCTTTCTTTGATTGTTTGCTACTCCCTTTTATGTTTTCTATGTTTCATTGCTGGTTTTGTGGTTACTCTTATATTTTTTTTTTTGTCATCTATTTTCCCTCTTCCTTCCTTTCTTCCTTCTGCTTGTTGTTTTGTTTGGTTAGTGGTTTTTTCTATCTCTTACTTGGTTATGGTCCTGCCTTCTTATTGGGGTTGGGGTGCTTTTCTTCAATTCTTCTTCTCTTCTAGTGGTTGGTGTTCTGTTGGCTGATCCTCTCTATTGGGGTCTTTGGTTAGTTGTTTGGATGGTTTGTTTCTTATTTTTCCCTTATGATGGCTGGTCCTTGTTCTTGGTTGGCTTTGCTGCTTGGTCAGGTGCACTTATGAGGTTTGTTGGCAATGATCGCAAGAATGATTTTCTTCTCTTATATTGGTTGGTAGCCTTTTTTGTGATTGTAACCCTTCTTTTGAAGTTTAGCTGCTCACAAATTTTGCTTGCCCCTTTTTCTGTAACTGAGCTTGGGCCTTTCCCTTCTCTTCTCCTCCCTTCCTCTTCTTTTCTTTCTTCCTTTTTTCTCTTTTAGCTCTTATTTTTGCTTTTTATTGCAGGTTTCTTTCCAATTCTTTGTTGGTTCTGTAAACTAGTTGTGGTTTCTGCATCTCTCATTCTTCTACTATTTCCTTTGTGGGCTCTGTCTATTACTCCTGTCTCTTGTGTTGTTGCTTTTTGCTTTAGTTTTTTAGTTATTTTGTTTAGGTTATTTTTTATTTTTTTTTGCATTTGGTTCATTTAGATAAGAGATCTTTCTCTCTAGGCTAATTGTAGCTCTTTGAGTGGCAATTTTGCAATTTATCCCCTCTTAAGGACTTTGTACTCCTTTTGTTGTGGTATTAAAATTATCCCCACTCTGGGTTTTAAGCAAAAAAAATGCTAAAACTAACATTAAACCCTAAACCCTAAAACCAACCCAAAACATTAAACCCTAAACACTAAAAATCCAAAAACCTAAACCTAAACTAAATAAAACATAAAAATAAAATAAATAAAATAACTTAAACCTAAATAAGATAAACAAAATAAAATAAAATAAAAACCTAAACTAAAACCAAAACCTAAACCTAAACCTAAAATATAATAAAATAAAAAATTAAAACTAAACTAATATAAAATAAATAAAAGCCTAAACTAAACTAAAAAAATTAAATAAACTTAAAAAAATAAAAAACCTAAATAAAATAAAACCCAAATGTAAAATAAAAATAAAATAAACCTAAAATAACTGAAAATAAAAACTAAATAAAAACCTAAACCTAAAAAAATAAACAAAAAAACTACAAATAAGTAAAATATAAAACCTAGACCCTAAACTAAAAAAAAATCAAAAACTAAAATAAACAAAATAAAATAAACCTGAACCTAAACTAAAATAAACTAAACTGAAATAAAACCTAAACCTAAACCCTAAACTAAATAAAATAAAATAAACAAAAAATAAACTTAAACATAAACTAAAAAATAAATGCTAAAATTAAACCTAATGAAAACCTAAAACCTAAACCTAAAAAAATAAAATAAAAGTCTAAACATAAACCTAAAAATAAAAATTAAAACCAAAACTTAAAAAATAAAATAAAAATAATCTTAAACTAAAAAATAAACATAAACCTAAACCTAAACCAAAAAAATAAACTAAAATAAAAAACCTAAACTAAAATAAATAAAACTAAAATAAATAAATTAAACTAAATAAAAATAAAAAATAAACCTAAATAAAAATATAAACTAAAATAAAATAAAATAAATAAAAATTAAACTAAATAAACCTAAACCTATCGGTTTACTTAATTTAAAAAAAACCCCTAAACCCTAAACCCTAAAACTAACTCGAAACCACCCTAAACCCTAAACTAAACCTATACCCTAAACCATAAACCCTAAATCCTAAACCCTAAACCATAAACCCTAAACCCTAAACCCTAACCCTTACACTAAACCTTAAACGCTAAACCCTAAACCCTATAACCATAAAACCTAAACATTAAACTAATCCTAAACCCTAAACTAACCCTAAATGCAAAGCTAACCCTAAACCCTAAACCTTAAACCCTAAACCCTAAAGCCTAAACACTAAACCCTAAACCCTAAAACCTAAACTTTAACCCTAAACCCTAAACATTAAAACCTAAACCCTAAAACCCTAAACCCTCAACCATAAATCCTAAAATTCTAAAAACATAAACTTAAAGTAAATAAAACCTAAAAATAAATTAAATAAAAAAAACCTAAACCTAAATAAAATAAAAACCTAAACCTAAACCTAAAAAAACTAAAATAAAATAAATAAAAACATAAACTGAACTAAAAAATAAAATAAACCTGAGAATAAAAAACCTAAATAAAATAAGAACTAAACTTAAAATAAAAATATATAAACCTAAAATAAAAAAAAATAAAAACTAAATAAAAATCAAACCTAAAAGTAAAACATAAAATTAAATAAAAACTAAAACGAAAGCCCTAAACTAAAAAAACCTAAACCTAAAATAAAAATAAAATAAACCTAAACCTAAACTAAAATAAATAAAACCTAAACCTAAAATAAACTAAACCTAAACTTAAACCTAAACTAAATAAAATAAAATAAACTAAAAATAAACCTAAACCTAAACTAAAAAATAAAACCTGAAAATAAACCTAAAATAAAAATGTAAAACCTAAACCTAAAAAAAATAAAATAAAAACCTAAACCTAAAATAAAACCTAAACCTAAAAAATAAAATAAACATAAAACTTAACTAAAAAATAAACCAAAACTTAAACCTAAACCTAAAAAATTAACTTAAATAAACTAAAATAAATAAAACTAAAAAATAAACATAAATAAAAAAATAGACTAAACTAAAATAAAAAATAAACTAAAAATACTAAATAAACTTAAACCTATTGGTTTACTTAATTAAATAAAAAAACTTTAAACCCTAAATCCTAAACCCTTAACCCTAAATCTTAAACCCTAAATCCTAAACCTACAACCCAAAACTTATAACCCTAAACCCTAAACCCTAAATCCTACACCCTAAAAAATCTTACACCCTAGTCCTTAAACCCTAAACACAAAACCCTAAACCCTAAACCCTAATCCTAAACTCTAAACCCTAAACCTCAAACCAAACCCCAAACCAAAATCTAAAGTAAATAAATAAATTACAAAATAAACCTAAACCTAAACCTAAACTTTAAGAATGTGTTGAACCATGATAGGAGGAACATCACCATCAACTAGGCTCAGTCTAGATCTGGGGGTGGAGCTGAAGACATAGGCGGCAATTATTGAGTGGTGGTGGGGGATCTAGAGGTGGTGGTCAGAGCAGTGGTGGTTATGGAGGCGGGAGGAGCGACGGAGGTTACAGTCATGGTGGTGATAAAGGGAGAGATTGGGGACATGATGGTGGATCCCACTACTCGAGAGGTCGGGGTCGGTCTGATGGGAATCAAAGAAACTGAAGAATGGCCAATCCGATCTGTTGCAATGGAACTGTGTCTTTATAGTAGGGACAATCCTACTTATCTAGGATTTTTTATTTGCTCTATGCGAGCTCATTTTTTATTTATGTCATCTCTTGTGTCTTAGAGAACTTGGTGTCTTAGAGAACATGGGAAAAGAACTAAAAACCCTAAACCCAAAACTAAAATGTGAACCCTAAACCTAAAACCTAAACCTTAAACCATAAAAAGAATAAAAATAAAAATAAAAAAACCCTAATGCTAAACCCTATACCCTAACACTAACCCTAAATCATAAACCATAAACCCAAACCCTAAACCTAAAACCTAAAACCTAACAATAAACACTAAACCCTAAACCCTAAATCTTAAAAACCCTAAACCCTAAACCCTGAAACCTTAAACCCTAAATCGTGAACCCTAAAACCCTAAACCTAAATCATAAACCTTAAAACCTATAGCCTAAGCCCTAAACCCTAAACTCTCAATCCTAAACCCCAAACACTAAACACTAAACCCTAAACCCAAAAAATAAAAAATAAAAAAATAATAATAATAAAACCCTAAATCCAAAACCCAAAAACTAACCCTAAACCTTAAACTGTAATAACTAAAAGCCTAAAAATTTAAACCTAAACTAAATAAACCTAAAAATAAATTAAATAAAAAAACCTAAACCAAAATATAATAAAAATTAAATTAAATTAAAACATAAACTAAAACCTAAACCTAAACCTAAACCTTACCCTAAACCTAATAAAAAATAAAATAAATAATAAAATAAAAAATAAAAAAACTTAAATAAAATTAAAATTAAACCCAAAATAAAAATAAAAAAACATAAAAAAATAAAATAAAACTAAATAAAAACTTAAACCTAAAAAATAAACCAAAAATAAAACCTAAAAATAAATCAAAAATAAAACCTAAACCCTTAAATAAAAAAACCTAAACCTAAACAAAAAAAAATAAACCTAAACTAAAATAAATAAAACCTATAACTAAACCTAAAGTAAACTAAACTTAATCTTAAACCTAAATTAAATAAAATAAAATAATCTAAAAACATATCTAAACCTAAACTAAATAATAAAACCTAAAAATAAACTTAAAATAAAAACCTGAAACCTAAACCTAAAAAAATAAAATAAAAGCCTAAACCTAAACCTAAAAATAAAAAATAAAACCTAAACCAAAAAAATAAAATAAAAATAAACCTCAACTAAAAAATAAACCAAAACCTAAACCTAAACCTAAAAAATAAACTAAAATAAAAAACCTAAAATAAAATAAATAATTCTAAAATAAATAAAATCAACTATATAAAAATAAAAAATAAACATAAATAAAAAAAAGTAAAATAAACTAAATAATCTTAAACCTATCGATTTACATACTTTTTTTCTAAAAAAAACCCTAAACCCTGAAAACCCTATACCCTAAAGCCTAAACTCTAAACCCTAAACCCTAAACCATAAACCTTAAACCTTAAAATCCTAAACCCTAAAACCATGAACCCTAAACCCTAAACCCTAAACACTAAACCCTAAAAAGCTAAAAACCTAAACCTAACCTAAATAAAACCTAAAAATAAAATATATAAAAAAACCTAAACCTAAATAAAATAAAAAATAAAATAAAATGTAAACCTAAAAAGTAAAATAAAATAAATTAATCAAAATAAAATAAAATAAAATAATTAAAAACCTAAACTAAACTAAAAAATAAAATAAACCTAAGAATAAAAAACCTAAATAAAATAAAAACTAAATGTAAAATAAAAATAAATAAATCTAAGATAAATTAAAATAAAAACTAAATAAAAACCTAAACCTAAAAAATAAACCTAAAAATAAAGAGAAAATTAAACCTAAACCCTCAACAAAAAAAACATAAATCTAAAATAAAAAATAAATAAAATAAAATAATCCTGAACCTAAAGTAAAATAAATTAAACTAAAATAAATAAAACATAAATATAAACCTAAAATAAATTGAAAATAAACCTAAACCTAAACTAAAAAATAAAATCTAAAAATAAACCTAAAATAAAAACCTAAAACCTAAACCTAAAAAAATAAAATAAAAACTTAAACCTAAACCTAAAAATAAAAAATAAATCAAAACCTAAAAAATAAAATAAAAATAAAACTCAACTAAAAAATAAACATAAACCGTAACCAAAACCTAAAAAATAAAGTAAAATAAAAACCTAAACTAAAATAAATAAACCAAAAATAAATTAACTAACTAAATAAAAATAAAAAATAAACCTAAAAAATAAAATAAACTGAATAAACCTAAACCTATCAGTTTACTTAATTTTTTTAAAACAAAAGAAAAATAATAATAAACTCTAAATCCTAAACCCAAAACCCAAAACCTTAAACCTACCACCCTAAACACTTAAAAATCCTAAACTTTAAACCCTAAAACCTTAAACCCTAAACCTTAAACCCTAAACACAAACCCTAAACCTAAATGTAAAGTAACTAAATAAATTAAAAAGTAAACCTAAACCCTAAAACTTAATAAACCTAAACCTAAACCAAAACCCTAAAAATGAGCAGAACCTTGATGGAAGGAACATCATCGTCTACTAAGCTCAGACGGAGGTGGAGGCAAGCAGCTTGTCATAAGGGTGGTGGGGATCCGAGGTGCTAGTGGATATCGAGGTGGTGGTCAAAGCAGTGGTAGTTTTTGAGGCGGGAGGAGCAATGAAGGTTACAACCATAGTGGTGGTGGAGGGAGAGATCTGGGATACGATGGTGGATCCCGCTACTCGAGATGGGGGTGGTTCTGATGGGAACTAGAGAAATTAAAGAACGACCGATCTAATCTGCTGCTTATGGAACTGTGTCTTTACAGTAGAGACAGTTCTAGCTATCTAGGGTTTCTGATTTGCTTTATGCGTGCTCATTTTTAATCTATGTCGTCGCTTATGACATAGAAAACTTGGTGTGTTTCTTGGTTGATGAAATAAAAAAAAATGTTGAATCTGAATCTGTTCTCTATTAAAAAAAATCAAAAACCCTAAACCCTAAATTAAAACCTAAACCTAAACCCTAAACCCTAAATCTTAAACCCTAAAAACCCTAAACCCTAAACCCTAAACCTACAACCCTAAAGCATAAACCCAAAACCCTATAACCTGAAACCCTCAACCCTAAACCTTAAACCTTAAACCCAAAACTTACAACCCTATACCTTGAATTCTAAACCCCAAACCTTAAACTCTAAACCTTAAACCCTTAACCCTAAACCCCCTAAAAACCTAAAAACTTAAGCCTAAACTAAATAAAACCTAAAATGGAAATAAATAAATAAAATCAAAACCTAAATAAAATAAAAATTAAATTAAATAAAAACCTAAACTAAAACCTAAACCTAAACCTAAACCTAAAGATAAAATAAAATAAAAAATATAAACTAAACTAAAATAAAATAAATGAAAACCTTAATGAAACTAAAAATAAAATAAACCCAAAAATAGAAAGCCTAAATAAAATAAGACCTAAATATAAAATAAAAACTAAATAAAAACCTAAACCTAAAAAATAAACCTAAAAATAAATTAAAAAAACCCAAACCCTAAACTAAAAAAAAAACCTAAACCTAAAATAAACCTAAACCTAAACTAAAATAAACTGAACTAAAATAAATAAAACCTAAACTTAAACCTAAAATAAACTAAACTTAAACACTAAAGTAAATAAAATAAAATAAAATAAAATAAAATAAACCTAAATCAAAACTAAAAAATCAAGCCTAAAAATAAACCTAAAATAAAAATGAAAATCATCAACTTAAAAAAAATAAAATAAAAACCTAAATCTAAACCTAAAATTAAAAAAATAAAACCTAAACTTAAAAAAGAATAACAAAAAACTACACTAAAAAATGAACCTAAACCTAAACCTAAACATAAAAAATAAACTAAAATAAAAAACCTAAACTAAAATAAATAGACTAAACTAATTAAAAATAAAAAATATACCTAAATAAATATATAAAATAAACCCAATAAACCTAAACCTACTAATTTATTTAATTTTTTAAAAAAATATAATAAACCTTAAACCCTAAACCCTAAACCTTAAAACTAACCTTAAACCCTAAGCCCTGCACTTACAACCCTAAACCATAAACCTTAAACACTAAACTAACCCTAAACCCTAAAACCGTAAATCTTAATCTGTAAACTAACCATAAACACTAAACCCTAAATCCTAAAAACCCTATACTCTAAAGCCAAAACCTTAAACCCTGATCTAACCCTAAGCTAACCCAAAACCTTAAACCCTAAACCCTAAACCCTAAACCTAAACTTAAAACTTGTTAAACCCTAAACCTAAACCCTAAAACTTTAAACTTAAACTTAAACTAAACCTAAACCCTAAAACCTAAACTTAAACCTAAAACCTAAACTAACTCCTAAACCTAAACTTAAATACTAAACCCTTAAAAAAACCTAAACCTAAACTTAAATTTAACTTTAACCCTAAACCCTAAACCTTGAAACCCTAAACCCTTAAACTTTAAACCCTAAACCCTAAATCCTAAAAACCTAAAAATAGAAACCTAAACTTAATAAAACCTAAAAAAAATAAGTAAACAAACCTAAACCTAAATAAAAAACAATAAAATAAAATAAAAACCTAAACTCAAACTAAAACCAAAACCTTAAAATAAAATAAAATAAAAACTAACATAAAATAAATAAAAACCTAAACTAAACTAAAAAAACAAAATAAACCTAGGAATAAAAAACCTAAATAAATTAAAAATGAAACATAAAATAAAATAAAATAAACCTAAAATAAAATAAAATAAAAAATGAATAAAAACATAAACCTAAAAAGTAAACCTAAAAATAAAATCAACAAATAAATAAAAAACAAAACCTAAACCCTAAACGAAACAAAAAAAAAACCAGAGCCTATAATAAAATAATATAAACAAAATAAAATAAACCTAAACCTAAGTTAAAATAAACTAAACTAAAATAAATAAAACCTAAACCTAAACCTAAAATAAACTAAACCTTATCCTAAACCTAAACTAAATAAAATAAAATAAACTAAAACTAAGCCTAAACCTAAACTAAAAAATAAAACCTAAAAAAAACCTAAAACAAAAACCTAAAACCTCAACCTAAAAAATTAAAATAAAAACCTAAACCTAAACCTAAAACATAAAAATAAACCCTTAACCTAAAAAATAAACTAAAAATAAAACTAAACTAAAAAATAAACCTAAACTTAAACTTAAACCTAAAAAATAAACTAAACTAAAAATCCTAAACTAAAATAAATAAATGTAAAATAAATAAACTAAACTAAAAAAATAAACCTTGATAAAAATAAAAAATAAAATAAACTAATATTTATGAAAAATAAACTAAATTAACCAAAACCTACAAGTTTACTTAATTTAGAAAACTAAAAAATAAAAAAATAAAAAAACCCTAACCTAAAATTCTAAACCCTAAACCCTAAACCCTAAAACCTATAACACTAAACCCTAAACCCTAAACCCCAAACCTTTAACCCTAAACCCTAAACCTTAAGCCCTAGACTCGAAACCCTAAAAACTTAAAAAGCTAAACCTAACCCCAAAATATACTAAACATAAACCCTAAATAAATAAAATGATATAAACTAAAAGTAAACCTAAACCTAAACTAAAAAATAAAACCTAAAAATAAGCCAAAAGTAAAAACCTAAAACCTAAACCTAAAAAAAATAAGATAAAAACTTAAACCTAAACCTAACAATAAAAAATAATACCTAAACCAAAAAAATAAAATAAAAATAAAACTAAACTAAAAAATAAACCTAAACCTAAAAAAGAAACTAAAATAAAAAACCTAAACTAAATTAAATAAACCTAAAATAAATAAACTAAATAAAATAAAAAATATATACCAAAATAAAATTAAAAGGAAAATAAACTAAAATAAATAAAAAATAAACTGAATAAACATAAACTATTAAAAAACACTTAACACTAAACCCTAAACCCTAAACCCTACATCCTAATCCCTAAACCCTAAACCCTAAACCCTAAACCTAACCCAAAACCTATAACCCTAAACACTAACCTGTAAACCCTAAACCTCAAACCCTAAATAGAAAAAAATTTAAGAAAATAAAAAACTCACCTAAACCCTAAACCCTAAAACTGAACCTAACCCTTAAACCTACAACCTAAAACCCTAAACTGTAAACCCTAAAATGCTAAACTCTAAACCATAAACCCTAAACTATAAAACCCTAAACCCTAAACCCTAATCCCTAAAACCTACAACCCTAAACCCAAACCCTAAACTCTAAACCCTAAACCATAAAAACCTAAAAACCTAAAACAAATCTAAATAAAACCTAAAAATAAAATAAATAAAAATACCTAAAGCTAAATAAAATAAATAATAAAAAAATAAAAACCTAAATTAAAACCTAAAATTGAACCTAAATGAAAATAATAATAAAAAAATAAAAACTAAATTAAAATATAATAAACATAAAAACCCAAATAAAATAAAACCCAAATAGAAAATAAAAATAAAAATAAAAACCTAAAATAAAACAAAATAAAAACTAATATTTAAAAAATAAACCTAAAAATAAATAAAGGATTAAACCTAAACCCTAAACTAAAAAAAAGCTAAACCTAAAATAAAAAAATATAATAAACCTAAACCTAAACTAAAATAAATAAAACCTAAAATAAACTAAACCAATACCCTAAACTAAATAAAATAAAATAAACCTTAAATAAAAACCTGAAACTTAAACCTAAAAAAATAAAATAAAACCTAAACCTAAATCTAAAAATAAAAAAAATAAAACTTAAACCAAAAAAAATAAAAATAAAACTAAACTAAAAAATTAACATAAACCAAAACCTAAATAATAAACTAAAATAAATAAACTAAATAATATAAAATAAAAATAAATAAAATAAACAAATAATATACTAATTAAATTCAATAAACCTAAACCTACTTATTTACTTAATTTATAAAACTCTAAACGTTAAACCCTAAACCCTAAACCAATAACCTTGAACCCTAAACCCTAAACTAACACTAAACCCTAAACCCTAAACCCTCAACCCTAAATCTTAAACCCTAAACCCTAAACCCTAAAACCATAAACTCTAAACTAACTCTAAACCCTAAATTAACCTTAAACCCTAAGCTAACCCTAAATCGTAAACCCTAAACCCTAAAGCCTAAACACTAAACCATAACCCTAAACCCTAAACCATAAAAGACCCTAAACCCAAAACACAAAACACAAAACCATAAAAGCATGAACCTTAAAACCTAAACTAAACCTAAACTCCTAAACCTAACTTAAACTTAAATCTAAACCTAAATTAAACCCTAAACTTAAACCTAAACCTAAACCCTAAACCCTAAATCCTAAACCCTTACCCTAACCCTAAACCCTAAACCCTAAACCTAAACACTAAAACCCTAAACACTAAACTCTAAAATAACCCTAAACCCGAAACCCTACACCATAAAAACCCTAAAGCCTAAAGACTAAAGTCTAAACTCTCAACCCCAAACCCTAAACTAACCTTAAACCATAAGCTAACCCTAGACTCTAAACCCTAAACCCTAAACCCTAAACCCTAAAAACCATAAATTAAAGCCTAAACACTAAACCCTAAACCCTAAACCCTAAAAACCTAAAAACCTACAAACCTAAACCTAAACCTAAACTAAATAAAACTTAAAAATAAAATTACTAAAAAAAATATAATCATAAATAAAATAATAAAATAAAATAATATAAAAACACAAACTAAAACCTAAACCTAAACCTAAAAGTAAAATAAAATAAAAAGGTAAAAATAAATTAAAAATAAATATATAAAAATGTAAACTAAATAAAAAAATAAAATAAACCTAAACAAAATAATAACTAAATGTAAAATATAAATAAAATAAACTTAAAAATAAAATAAACATAAAAACATAAAATAAAAACTAAATAAAAAATAAAACCTAAACCCTAAACTATAAAAAAACCTAAAGTTAAAATATAAATAAAATAAACTTAAACTTAAACTAAAATAAACTAAACTAAAATAAATAAAACATAATCCTAAACCTAAAAGAAAACTAAACCTAAACTTAAACCTAAATTAAATAAAATAAAAAAACTAAAAATAAAGCTAAACCTAAACTAAAAAATAAAACCTAAAATAAACCTAAATTAAAAACTTAGTCAAGAGGTTGGGGTGGTTCCGATGGGACTTGAGAAACCAAGAACCATCCGATTTGTCGCTATGTCCTGTCTTTACAAGATATGGTTCTAGTTATATAGTGTTTTTCATTTGTTCTTTGTGTGCTCATTTTTTAACTATGTTGTCATTTATGTCTTAAAAAACTTGGTGTATTACTTTGTTGATGAAATCAAAAAGAAGAAATGTTGAATCTCAATTTATTCCCATTTAGAAAAAACTAAAAACCCTAAACCCTAAACTAAAACCTGAACACTAAACCTAAAACCTAAACCCTAAACCCTAAACCTTAAAAACCTTAAACCCTAAACCCTAAACCCTAACACCCTAAGCCCTAAACCTTAAACTCTAAAACTTAAACCCTAAACCCTAAACACTAAATAAATAAAATAAATAAACAAAATATACTAAATAAACCAAAACCTAATGGTTTACTTAATTATAAAAAAAACCTTAAACCTTAAATCCTAAACCCTAAACCCTAAACCCTATACCTACAACACTAAACTGATAACCCAAAACCCTAAACCCTAAACCCTAAAACCCTAAACCCCAAACCCTAAACCCTAAACCTTAAACCCTAAAAGCTTAAACTCTAAATCCTAAACCCTAAAAACCCTAAACCCTAAAACCTAAACACTAAACTCTGAAACCTAAACCCTAAAACCTAACCCTAAACCCTAAACTCTAAAACCCTGAACTCTAAACCCTAAAATATAAACCCCAAACCTTAAAAACCTAAGAATGTAAACCTAAACTAAATAAAACCTAAAATGAAAATAAATTAAAAACATAAACCTAAATAATAAAAAAATAAAATAAAATAAATACCTAAACTAAAACCTAAACCTAAACCTAAAAATAAAATAAAATAATAAATAAAAAACTAAAATAAAATAAATACAAACCTAAACTAAACTATAATAAATAAATTAAACCTAAGAATAAAAATTTTAATAAGATAAAAACTAAACATAAAATTAAAAATAAAATAAACCTAAAATAAAATAAAATAAAAACTGAATAAAAACCTAAATAAAAAATAAACCTAATAATAAAACCTAAAAATAAATAAAAAATAAAACCAAAACTCTAAACTAAAAAAAACTAAACCTAAAATAAAAATAAAATAAACAAAATAAAATAAACCTCAACCTAAACTAAAATAAACTAAACTAAAATATATAAAACCAAACCTAAACTAAAAAGTAAAACCTAAAAATAAAATAAATAAAATAACTAAACCAGACCTAAATCTAAACTAAATAAAATAAAATAAAATAACTAAAAATAAAACCAAACCTAAACTAAAAAGTAAAAATAAAACCTAGAAATATAACTAAAATAAAACACAAATTAAAATAAAGGAATAAAATAAAAAACATAAACCTAAAATAAAAATAATAAAATAAAATAAAACACAAAAAAATAAATAAATAAACTAAATAAAATATAAAACTAAAAATAAAATAAATAAACCAAATAAAATAAAATAAAAATAAAATAAACATAAATAAAAATAAAAAAAATAAACTAAAATAAATAAAAAATAAATTAAATAAATATAAACCTACAAGTTAACTTAATTAAAAAAATAGAAACAAAAAATAAAAAAATTCAAAAATTCAAAAAAAAACCCTAGCTAACTAAACACTTAACACTAAAATAAACCCTAAAACCCTAAACGTTAAACCCTAAACCCTAAACCTTAAGAGCCTAAAAGAAAAACAAAACCTACAACACCTAAACCCTAAACCCTAAACCCTAAAACCTTAAACCTTAAATCAAAAAACTCAGAATCCCTAAAAAAACCCTAAACCTCAACCCAAAACTCCAAACCATAAACCCTAAACCCTAAACCCTAAAATAATAAATAAATAAACCTAAACTAAACCCTAAACCTAAACATAAAAAAGTAACATAAAAAAATAAAAATAAACTAAAATAAAATAAATAGAAAGCTAAACTAAACTAAAAATAAAATAAACTTAAGAATAAAAAATCTAAATAAAATAAAAATTAAACATAAAATAAATATAAAATAAACTTAAAATAAAATAAAATTAAAACTAAATAAAAACCTAAACCTAAAAAATAAACTAAATAATAAAACCTAAAAATAAATATATAAATAAAATTTAAACCCTAAAATAAATAAAAACTAAACCTAAACCAAAAATAAAAATAAAATAAATAAAATAAAATAAAACTAAACCTAAACTAAAATAAACTAAACTAAAATAAATAAAACCTAAACCTAAACCTAGAATAAACTGAACCTAAACCAAAAGAAAAATTAAATAAAATAAAATAAACTAAAAATAAAAGTAAACCTAAACTAAAAAGTAAACCTAAAAATAAACTTAAAATAAAAACCTAAAACCTAAACCTATAAAAATAAAATAAAAACCTAAACCTAAAAAATAAAATAAAATAAAACTAAAAAATAAACTTAAACTTAAACCTAAACCTAAAAAATAAAATAAAATAAAATAAATAAATAAACATAAAATAAAATAAAATAAATAAAAATAAAATAAAATAAACTAAATAAATAATAAATAAATGATAAACCTGTTTACTTAATTTAAAACAAATTAAAATATTAAAACCCCCCAAACCCTAAACCACACTAACCCACCACTTTGATCTAATGTAAACCCTAAACCCCCTACCCTAACCACCACAGACCACTAAATCCTCAGTCGTGGGCCTATACTATCACTCCCACCACACCCTACCACTGTAAACCTGCTCCCTCCCACTCTAAACCCTACCACAAACCTACCCTAAAGCCACTATCACACCATAAATCTACCACCCTAAACCCTAAACCCCTAAAACTAAATCTTAAACCTTAAAACCTTAAAGGCCTAAAACTAAACCTAAAACTAAACCTAAACTAAATAAAACCTATCGTTCGGTTACGTATTGCTCTTCTACATCTTCTCTAGGCTCTATAACTTTAAATGCAAAACCTAAAGAAAATAAAATAATTTAAAAAAAACTAAAGTAAAATAAAATTAAGAAAACCTTCAACTAACCAAAAAAAACCTAAAAATAAAAAACCTAAATAAAATTAAAACTAAACCAAAGATAAAAATAAAATAAACCTAAAATAAAATAAAATAAAAAATTAAACCTAAAAATAAGAAACAATAAAAAAACTTAAACCATAAACTAAAAAGAAAACCTAAACTTAAAATAAATAAAATAATATAACCCAAAACCAAAAGTAAAATAAACAAAACTAAAATAAATAAAACCTAATCCTAAAACTAAAATAAACTAGACCTAAAACCTAAACTAAATAAAATAATAAATGAAAAAAAAACCTAAACCTAAACTAAAAAATAAAACCTAAAAATAAACCTAAAATAAAAATCTAAAACCTAAACCTAAAAAATATAATAAAAACTTGAACCTAAACCTAAAAATAAAAAATAAAACCTAAACCAAAAAAATAAAATAAAAATAAAACTAAACTAAACAAGTAAACATAAACCTATGCCTAAACCAAAAATAAACTAAAATAAAAAAACAAACTAAAATAAAAATTAAACCAAAATAAAATAAGAAATAAAATATACTAAAATAAATAAAAAAATAAATTAAATAAACTTTAACCTACAAGTTTACTTTTTTTTAAATAAACCCTAAAACTAACCCTAGACCCTAAACCCTAAAATAAACAAAAACCTTAAACCATAAACCTACAACCCTAAACCCTAAATCCTAAACCCTAGAAAATCATAAACCCAAAATCCTAAACACTAAACCCTAAACCCTAAACCCTAAACCCTAACCTTAAACCCTAAACCCTAAAAGCATAAACCCTAAAACCCTAAACCCTAAACCCTAAACCTTAAACCCTAAACCCTAAACCCTAACCCTAAACCCCAAACCCTAAACATAAATCTGATGTTTCTAAATAAATAAACCATAAACCTAATAAACTTAAACCTAAACCCTAAGAATGGGCTTAACCTTGATGGGAAATTCACTATCAACCAGGCTTAGTCTAGATCTGGCGATGGAGGCGAAGGCAGAGGTGAAAGTTATCATAGTGGTGGTGGGGGATCTGGAGGGGCTGGTGGATATGGAGGTGGTGGTCAGAGCAGTGGTAGTTAAGGAAACAGGAGGAGCGATGGAGGTTATAGCCGTAGTGGTGGAGGGAAGGATCGAGGATATAATGGTGGATCTCGTTACTCGAGAGGCGGTGGTGGTTTTGATGGGAACTGGAGAAACTGAAGAACAGTCGATGGTTATGATGGTGGTTCTGCTGCTTATGGAAATGAGTCTCTACAATAGAGATGGTTATGTTATCTAGTGTTTTAGATTTGCTCTCTATATGCATAATTTTTATTTATGTCATCACTTGTGTCTTAGAAAACTTGGTGTGTTACTTGGTTGATGAAATCAAAAAGAAGAAATGTTGAATTTGAATTTGTTCTATATTAATAAAAAATAAACCAAAAACCCTAAATCCTTAACTAAAACCTAAACCGTACACCTAAAACCCAAACTGAGACCTAAAACCCTAAAAATAAAAAATAAAAGATAAAAAAAACCTTAACCCTAAACCTTAAACCCTAAACCCTAAACCCTATACCCTAAACCCTAAACCCTAAACTAAACTAACCATTCTCTAAAACACCCTAAACCTAAAACTAACCCTAAAACCCTAAACTAACCTTACTACCACTAAACCCTAATCCTATAACCCTAAATGATAAACCAAAAACCCTAAAACCCTAAACCCTAAACCTTAAACCTAAAACCCTAAAACCATAAAACCCTAAACCCTAAACCTTAAACCCTAAACCCCAAACCCTAAACTTAAACCTAAAGTAACTAAATAAATTAAAAAATAAATATAAATTCTAAAATTTAATAAACATAAACCCTAAGATTGGGCAGAACCTTGACGGCAGGAACATCACCATCAATCAGGCTCAGTCTATAACTGGCAATGGAGGCAAAGGTGGAGGTGGCAGTTATCACAATGGTGGTG
Source organism: Cymbidium sinense (assembly GCA_021442155.1). Taxonomy (NCBI): domain Eukaryota; kingdom Viridiplantae; phylum Streptophyta; class Magnoliopsida; order Asparagales; family Orchidaceae; genus Cymbidium; species Cymbidium sinense. The sequence continues at coordinate 179,909,382 of CM038217.1, read as the reverse complement.
GGATATGTGGAGGTGTTGGTGGATATGGAGGTGGTGGTTAGAGAAGTGGTGGTTATGGAGGTGAGAGGAATGATAGAGGTTGCAACTGTGGTGGTGGCGGAGGTAGAGACTGGGGATATGATGGTGGATCACACTACTCGACAGCCCGAGGTGGTTTTGATGGGAACTAGAAAAAGTAAAAAATGGTCGATCTGATCTACTACTTATGGAATTGTTTCTTTATAGTAGGTACGGCTCTAATTATCTAGGGATTTTGATCTGCTCTATGTGTGCTCATTTTTTATCTATGTCATCACTGATGTCTTAGAAAACTTGTTGCTACTTGGTTGATGACATCAAAAAAAAAGAAATATTGAATATAAATTTTTTCTCTGTTAAAAATAAAAAAACCAAAAACCCTAAACTGAAACATGAACCCTAAACCTAAAACCTAAACCCTAAACCCTAAAAAAAAAAAAATTAAAAAAAATCCTAACCCTAAACCCTTAACCTTACACATTAAACTGAAAACCCTAAATCCTAAAACCCTAAACCCTAAATCCTAAACTTTAAACCCTAATCCCTAAACCATAAAACCTACAACCCTAAACCTTGAACCCTGAACCCTAAACCCTAAACCCCAACCCCTAAACCATAAACCATAATCCCTAAACCCTAATCATTTCGACGGATACTACCACTTCTTTCAGAGACATTATTGGCCATTTATTAAAACCTAGTTGATGTTATTGATTTCTTTGATGGCAATCCTATTCCCAAATACTTTTCAAGCACTTCTATTGTGCTTATTTCCAAAACTAACAATCCTGAATCTTGAGATTTTAGACCGATTAGCCTTTGCACCTTTTTTCAAAAACTCATTGCTAAATTAATGAATAGTAGGCTTAGCCCTGTGCTTCCTAAAATCATCTCACCAAACCAAATTGGTTTTGTTAAACACAGAGCAATATCGGATAATATTCTTCTTGCTCAAGAGCTAATGACATTGATGTCCCTTCTAGAGGAGGCAACATCTTATTCAAACCGGACATCGCTAAAGCCTTTGACAATCTCTCATGGGATTTTCTCTTTCAAATCAATTTGTTTGGTTTTGATAGTTTTATCCGGATTATAAAAAGGTGTATCACAATTTTTGGTTTTGGTTATCATGAATGGTGAGTCCATAGGTTTCTTTCCTTCTAGCCATGGTTTGAGGCAAGGTGACCCACTATCACCTTCTCTTTTATCATCGCTATTGAATACGCCAAGGAGCCTTAACGATCTTTTCTAATAATCCTAATATGTCTTTTAAAACTCATGGAGGTTTCCCTATTTCTCATCTTAGCTTTGAGATGATTTCATTATCTTGCAGCGGCTCCCTTCAACATGTTAAAACCATTAAGAACCTCCAAATGATTTTAGTAAAGTTAGTGGTCTTTTTCTTAATGAAGGAAAATGCGCTTTTATTCCTTCAACTAAGATTCCTCTAATAGACTTAACCAAATATCCGAATTACTAATTTTAAGCAAAATCAACTCCCTCTTAATTACCTTGGGGCTCCTCTTTTAAAGGCCAAAAAAGATCACACCTTTTGATGATCTAATTGAAAATTTCTAACAAAATCTCATTTCATTTACTCTCTTTGGTGGTAGGCTACCTTGATCAAGAGCACTCTAAATTCCATGCCTATATACCTTCTTCAAACCATTGTGCCTACCAACTCTACCATCAATAGAATTGGCGTCTCTTAAACAAATTTTTTTTGGGGAACCAATACCTCTCTAAAAGAATGCTGGTCATCTTGGTCTAAAAGTTGTGGTACTCTTGAAGAGGGAGGTCAGGATGTAAATCCATCAAAGAAGTTATCAATGCCTTCTCCTACAAACTTTGGTGGAATTAAGGAGCAAAAATAGTCTTTGGATGAATTTCATGACTTCTAAATATTGCCAGGGTAAACATCCTCTCATTTGTCCCTTTAAATTGGGTGATTCTCCTGTGTGGAGAAGACTTTTTCTGTCAAATGTGATGCAGAATCCTTAATTTTTTGGGGCATAAACTCTGGCAATTCCTTCTTTTGGCAAGACAACTGGAGTGGTTGTGGATCCATTGATGACTTACACTCACTCCGCTTATTAGAGTTAATTCATTCTGCAAAACCACAAGTGGAACACTAGTAAGATTCGATTCTATTCCTTCCACTCTTCAATATGATTACTAATATTCCTATCACTCTAACAATCATGATCGATTATCTTTAAGCTATCTCATAATGGGGATTTCAACCTTAAAAATGTGTGGCTTCACACTAAAGACACTCAAGATTCTTCTATTGTGTTCTCCAAAATTTGGAATAACAATATCCCCTCTTCTTACTCTGTTCTAACTTGGCATATCCTTAAAAACTTTATTCCTGTTGACTCTTTGTTGTGGGGTAAAGGGTTTTATTTACCCTCTAAATGTCAATGTTGTTCTCATATTGAGAATGTTAACCATGTTTTTGTTAATGGGGCTATTGCCTCTAAAATTTGGATTTGGTATGACGATCTATTCAACACTCAATTTTAATTGTTCTTTTACTTTATATCAACTTCTTGAAGTTTACTTTGACAATGCAATTAAAGGTCATATTAAAATCATAATAATCGCCATTACTCTTATTTGGTTCATATGGATGGACGAAATGAAACTAAACATCATGGGATTAGTATGAATCACATGAGGATTATTGCTAGAACTAAAACAAAATTTGTGACTTGTTTAAAGCCAATTGAATTCATCACAAACATTTTAAAGGTAAATCAGCAGCAATAAACCTCAACCTTCCGGACCACTATCAAAATGATAGAATGGTTTTTTGGAAAAAACCTCTTGATCATATTATTAAAATTAATCTGATGGCTTGTCTCCTCATAATGGCTCTGGTTGTGGAGGCATTTTCAGGGATTCTAAGGGTATAGTCCTATGTGCATTTGCTTATCCCCTTATTTCCAGTAATGTCCCTTATACTAAGCTTATGGTAGTCCACAAAGCTCTAGAAATTTGTCTTCAAAATGGCTGGCTCAATATTTGGATAGAGGTGGATGCTCTTCTACTGATTGACCTTTTGACTTCTACCAATATGAGCAACGCTTGTTTGTACTACCTCCTCAAGCAAACTAGGGCTCTTCTCTCTCAACTGAATTTTACCATCACTCATGTTTGGCATGAAGGTAACGCCTGTGCTGATTACCTTGCAAATCTGGGTGCGAGATTAGACCGTATCATCTTCTTTGATCAATTTACATTACCCAAATACTTGCGTGGTCTGGTTAACTTGGATAATTCTGGGCTTCCTTACCTCAGAATCTAATTCTCCTCTTCGCCTCCCTTTTTTTTCTGGTTTTCTTGTGTTCTTTATGGATACTCCTCATAGATATCATTGTTGTCTTGTGCTCTTTGCCATGACTTGCTGCCTTTACCCCTTCTCCTTTAGTTGGAAGAATTCTATTTTGGCATTTACAATATTATGATGTTAAACTATATGCACATCAATATCTTGAATTGGAACCAGTTGAGCCTTGTGTTACTTCTTGGTTTTATAACGCAAATCCCACTTGAGACTTTAATTTCATTGATACATTCATTTCTAAATCTGAGAGAATTAACCATTACTGGAGGAAGTTATCTATTTTGATGGGCTTAGATTTTAGTACTAACTTCTTTAACCAGTTTTTCCTCTCTGACAATATGGCTTGGAGCATTGCTACTACCTATGTTGCTTCTAACGGATTAGTGTGCATTATCTTTGCACTGCTTTTATTTTGATGATTATAGTATTTCTTTGGTGATGCTTACATTCCTTGGGACTCTTTCCTCCTTAAAGGCCTAATTCATAAAGGTTTCAACACTTATCTTTGAAAGGATTTTGGTTGTTGGCTGACTCTTGATTTCACCTTGCTTATATAATGCCTAACCTCAAGATGCTTTCCCCAAGGAAAAGAAATTGTAGTACGGTCTTTTTTTTAATGGTTATTTTGGTCTCGAAATCCTTGTACTTGGAATGGATTGGGCTTAATTACTTTTGGGTTTTGGAGGTTTGCCATGGTTGTTTGTTGATTTGTTTGTTGATTTGGTTTTAATCCCTTTGTTCGTCAGATTTTTTTCACGCCGCTTCTCCCGCTTTTCCTCATGTTGATTTTACCATCTTGCGCTACTTGTCTTACAAGTTCGGTTTTGGACCTTTATTGTCTTAAAATTCTTGCTTGGTAATCTTCTATCCCCTGCAAGAATGGATTTCCTTGTTGGCTTCTCCTTTTGGTTCTTACTGTGTTTACCCTCCCCTTCTCGTTTCATTTGCTTTTTTGTTAACATTTGGGTTGATGTTGGACTTTACTACAATTGTTTTCACCCTTCATGCTTTGAGGAGATCATGAATATCATGAAGACCATTCTACTCTTTTGCTTATATGTAATCAATGGTCTATCCTATATGCCTACTGATTATGACTGTCAATATCCTTGGCAATACTGGCTTAATGTGACAAAGCAACGCATCAACTGTTTTGCTCTTAGACTGCTATTGAGCACCTATTGGTTGCAATTTTCTTTATTCGTTATTTTGTCTTGGGATATCCCATCTCTACACTAATATCTCTTGCGAAATGGAATTGTGTTATTTTTTCAATACTAGTCTTGCTATTTCTGGTCTTGCTTCCCATGATCAGCAGGTTTGGAGTTTTTCAAGGGATTATCATTGTGCATCAGCTGAGATTGTAACCGCTTACTGTAAAATTGTCCATGCCGCTATTTTCTAGATTCGATTGCTAAACACTGGATGTTGTTGCTTTTCCTTGCTGTTGTTCTCCCATCCTATGCTATGATTGGAACATGTACAACTTGAAGCACATTTCTTTGTTATGCTTGGAATTAATCAATGATTTATCTTATATGCATAATTGGGTTATTGACAAACCCATTGGTTATTATTGTCATTACCCTTGGCAGAATTGGGGTATGGTGAATAAGCATCCTGACACTGATCTGATTTCTTTGAATGTCACTTACTGGATAGGCTTATGATGGGGAACTATTCATTATCTATCCTTTCCTTTACCGATATATGTTTATGGGTGGAATCTTGGACAGCTTGTTGGTTTTAACTTCCTTGTTGGTTGACCGATCAATACACCTATCGCTTGGGCTTTGGATTATTTTGTACTAGTCTCTATTGAAGTTCTTTGATTGCTTGGTAGATTTTGCTTTGAACCTCCTTATGGTTTCTTTTATGCCTATCATTGGAATTCATTGATCTTTTTCACTTCGCTTACTTCATCCTTTTTCTCAATCTTGTATCTTATTTTGATTATCTTGGATGAGTGGCATCATGGCAAGAACTGGTTTTGCTATTTTGGTTGTCTCTTGTCTTGGAGATTTACCTTTTGTTTTACCTTGTCACCTGGGCTCTTTCTTTTCTTTGGTTGTAGAATTTTAGGGTCTCATGCCCCAAAAGTCGTTCACGACATTGTTGTCGATGGTGAGGGTTTTGGTGATTCACGATTTGTGGATAATCAGTATGTTTTATTTATTTGTTTATCTATTATTGCCATGTCTACTCGATTGAGGAGTTTTATGGCTAATTTTTTGTATCTTCCTATCTTGGATGTTGCCATCTTAACTGTTGCTATTTTCTAGATTTTAATGTTGAGACTCATTTCAATTCACTTGTTGATTTTTTTATGGTGGGTTCCAATGTTGTATTAGTGTTTGTTGTTGGCTTTTACGATTGCGTGCAATTTATCTCATATTTTTTTTGATCGCATCACTGCTACCTCATTTACGATTGGTGCGCCTTAAGCGCTTTATTCAAAGATTAGTATTATGGCCAATTTAGTCCCTTCCTATCTTAGATGTTGTTGCCTTTTGCTGCCTTATTCTCTGGATCGATTGTTGATCTAGATTATCCAAGGCCCAATGTCGCGCTATTGAGCCGCCGCTCTAACTATTTTTTGGTGCTTATTTTGTTTTGCGTTCATTCTGTGTTGAGCTATGATATCTTCCTTTACTATTGCTTTCTCCAGAACATTAATAAAGGGATTGTTCCCTGGGTTTCTTTCTGCACTGAACGATTCATTTACATATCATGCGATTGGGATGGTGTTAAGTATAAGCTCATTGACTTATTTAATAGGTTTTCAGCAAGTTGTCTACTCTATAATTTTCTTATGGAGGGATTATATGCTGGAATAATTTCTTTCCTGAATATGGCTATTCATGAGATTCTAGCTAAGATGGCTCACTCACTTATGTTTATGTATTCTCATGTCAAGATGACTATATTGATGATATTTTTCTTGAATGAGACTCCTTATCCTTCAGCTCTTAGCAATTACCTATATATTTTAGATATGATTTTGCTTAGGTTTGAATAAAGCTCACAAGAATATCAACAACCTGCCTTCCTTCGCGTTTGTTGGCTATGATGGTCGTGATGATCTCACTCCTATTGGTTCGAGAGTAGCTCATGTGATGTAACCCTTCAAGTTTGGATGCTCATACTTGCATCTACCCCAATAGGATGTGATTGAGCTTGAGCCTTCTATCACAATTCCTTACTAACATACTCATATTATGTTATTTTCCTCTAACTTTTGTCCAGATTACCTTAAGCTCTAATCTCCCTCTTATTATAACTGCGGTGATTCTCTCTCCTTCTTTTGTAGGTCCGCTCAGATTATCATGCATTCCCACATCCTCTAGAGCATTATTTTAATCTTACATTAGCTTATTATGTTAATCATCTTGTATCTTTTGATTGTTTTATGCTTTCTTCTACTCTTGGATGTACTTAGATAGGGATTTACTCAGGCTAATTGTAGCTCTTTGAGCGAGTTCGAGTTTATCCCCTTTAAGGACCTTGTAACCCTCTTTTTGTGGCAATAAAATACCCCTACATGGGGCTTCCCCTAAAAAAAATAAAAAATAAAAAAAATAAAAAAACCATAATCCCTAAACCTAAAAAACCTAAACGAAATAAAATCAAAAAATAAAATAAAATAAACCTAAACTTAATAAAATAAAAAAAATTAAATGAAATAAAAACTAAACTAAAACATAAACCTAAAAATAAATTAAAATAAAAAAATAAAAACTAATTAAAATAAAAGAAATAAAAACCTAAACTAAACCAAAAAAATAAAATAAACCTAAAAATAAAAGCTAAATAAAATAAAATAAAATATACCTAAATTAAAATAAAATAAAAACTAGATAAAAACCTAAACCTAGAAAATAAACCTAAAAATAAATTAAAAATAAAACTTAAACCTAAACCTTAAACTAAAAGAAAAAACCTAAAGCTAAAATAAATAAAATAAAATAAACCTAATCCTAAACTAAAATAAACTAAACTAAATAAATAAAACTTAAGCTTAAACCTAAATCCTAAAGTAAATAAAATAAAATAAACTAAAAGTAAACCTAAACCTAAACTAAAAAAATAACTAAAAATAAACCTAAAACCTAAGCCTCAAAAAATAAAATAAAAACCTAAACCTAAACCTAAAGAATAAAATAGAAATAAGACTAAACTAAAAAATAAACATAAACCTTATCCAAAACCTAAACAATAAACTAAAATAAATAAACCTAAATAAATAAACTAAATAAAAAACATAAACCTAAATAAAATAAAAATAAAATAAACTATAAATAAAAATAAAAGAATAAACCTAAACTTACTGCTTTATTTTTTTCAAAACCCTAAACCCTAAACCCTAAACCCTAAATCCTAAACCCAAACCTTAAACCCCAAACCCTAAACTCTAAACCCTAACCTTAACCCTAAGCCATAAATACTAAACCCTAATCCCTAAAACCCCAAACCTAAATGACCCAACCTAAACCCTAAACCTAAACCCTAAATCAAACCTAAAACTAAGCTAAACACTAAACCTAAACCCTAAACCCTAAATCCTAACCTAAACCCTAAACCTAAACCCTAAAATAAAACCCTAACCCTATATAAACCTAAAGCTAAATAAAATAAAATAAAACTAAAAACAAAATAATAAAATAAAATAAAATAAAAACTTAAACTAAAACCTAAACCTAAATCTAAACCAATAAATAAAATTTAAAAATAAATCAAAATAAAATAAAGAAAAACTTAAACTAAACTAAAAAAAATAAAATAAACCTAAGAATAAATAACCTTAATAAAATAAAAACTAAATGTAAAATAAAAATAAAATAAACCTAAACTAAAATAAAATAAAAACTAAATAAAAACCTAAACCTAAAAAATAAACCTAAAAATAAAAAAATAAAACCTAAACCCAAACCTAAGAAAAACATAAACCTAAATTAAAAATAAAATAAATAAAATAAAATAAACTTAAACCTAAACTGAATAAACTAAACTAAAATAAATAAAATCTAAACATAAACCTAAAATAAACTAAACCTTAACCTTAACCTAAACTAAATAAAATAATGTAAACTAAAAAATAGAAACTAAAAATAAATTAAAAACTAACTTAAACCTAAAAAATAAAATAAAACCTAAACCTAAACTTAAAAATAAAATAAACCTAAAAAATTAAAATAAAAATAAAAAATCAACTAAACCTAAACCTAAACTTGAACCTAAAAAATAAACTAAAATAATAAACACAAACCAAAAAAATAAATAAACTAAAAAATAAATAAACTAAACTAAATAAAATAAAAAATAAACATAAAATAAATAAATAAATAAATAAACCTAAATAAATAAAATAAACCTAAACCCTAAATCCCTAAACCCCAAACCCTAAATCCCTAAACCTAAACCCTAAAACCTAAACCCCTAAAATCTAAACCCTAAAAACCCTAAAAACTAAAACCTAAACTACCAGATCTAAGTGAAGGGCAGATAGTGGTGGTGGGGAGAAGTGGTATGGAGGTGGTGGTCGGAGCTGTGGTGGTTATGGATGCGGGTGGAGCAATGGAGGTTACAGTAGTGGTGGTGGAAGAGGGAGATATCGGGGATATCTTGGAAGATCCTGCTACTCGAGGGATGGGGGTGGTTTCATGGGAACTGGAGAAATTGAACAATGATTGATCTGATCTGCTACTTATGGAACTATGTCTTTATATTAAAGAAGGTTCTACTTATCTAGGATTTTCTATTAGCTCTATGGGGGCTCATTTTTTATCTATGTCATCGCTTCTGTCTTAGAAAACTTGGGGTGCTACTTAGTTCATGAAATCGATAAGATACCTTAAATGCTAAATCCTAAACCCTAAACCCCAAACCCTAAACCTTAAACTAAAACTTAAACCCTAAACCCTAAACCCTAAAAAGCTAAAAACCTAAACCTAAACTAAATAAAACTAAAAAATAAAATAAATAAATAAACCTAAACTAATATAAAATAATAAAATAAAATAAAATAAAAACATAAACTAAAGCCTAAACCTAAACCTAAACCTAAACCTAAATCAAAAAAGAAATTATAAATAAAAAATAAAAATTAAACTAAACTAAAATAAATAAAACCTAAACTAAACTAAAAAAATTGGAAATCTAAATAAAATAAAAACTAAACCTAAAATAAAAATAAAATAAGCCTAAACTAAGATAAAATAAAAACTAAATAAAAGCCTAAACCTAAAAAATAAACCTAAAAATAAAACCAAAAAATAAATAAAAAATAAAACCTAAACCTTAAATTAAAAAAAAAAAACCTAAACCAAAAATAAAAATAAAATAAACAAAATAAAATAAACCTAAACCTAAACCTAAAATAAACTAAACCTAAACCCAAACCTAAACTAAATAAAATAAAATAAACTTAAAATAAAACTAAACCTAAATTAAAAAATATAACCTAAAAATAGACCAAAAATAAAAACCTAAAACCTACACCTAAAAAATAAAATAAAAACCTAAACCTAAACCTAAAAATAAAAAATAAAACATAAACATAAAAAAATATAAATAAAACTCAACTAAAAAAACCTAAACCTAAATAATTAACTAAAATAAAAACCTAAACTAAAATAAATAAATCAAAAATAAATAAACTAAACTAAATAAAAATAAAAAAAATAAACTAAATAAATCTAAACCAATCAATTTATGAAATTTTTTAAAAAAAACCCCTAAACCCTAAATCCAAACCCAAAACCCAAATCCCTAGATCCCAAACACTAAACCCTAAACTATCCCCAAACCATAAACACTAAACTAACCTTAAACCCTAAGAATGGGCAAAACCTTGAAAAGAAGAACACCAACCAAAGCTGTAGATCAGTGGAGTGAGGCTGAGGCCGGTTATCATAGTGGTGGTGGAGGATCTGGAAGTGCTGGTGGATATGGAAGTGGTGGTCGGAGCAGTGGTGGTTATTGAGATAGGAGGAACGATAGAGCTTATATTCATGGTGGTGGCGAAGCGAGAGATCAAAAATATGATGGTGAATCCTGCTACTCGAGAGGCGGGGGTGGTTCTGATGGGAATTAGAGAAATTGAAGAACGGTTGATCTGATCTACTGCTTATGGAACTATGTCTTTACATTAGAGACAGTTCTACTTATCTAGGGTTATTGATTTGCTCTATGAGTGCTCAACTTTTATCTATGTCATCGCTTGTGTCTTAGAAAACTTGGGGGTGCTACTTGGTTGATGAAATTGAAAAGAAGAAATGTTGAATCTGAATTTGTTCTCTATTAAAAAAAACCTTAAACCGTAAACCCTAAACTAAAACATAAACCCTAAACCTAAACCTAAACCCTAAACCCTAAACCCTAAACCCTAAACCCCAAATCCTTAACCCTAAACTATAAACCCTAAACCCTAAACTAACCTTAAATCCAAAAAAGCTAAAAACCTAAAACTAAATAAAACCAAAAAAGATAAATAAATAAATAAACTTATACCAAAATAAAATAAACCAAAACATAAACTAAAACCTAAACCTAAACTTAAAAAGAAAAGAAAATTAAAAATAAAAACCAAACTATAATAATAAATTAAAACCTAAACTAAACTAAACAATAAAAAATCTAAATAAAAAATAAATAAAACCTAAAATAAAAAATAAAGATAACCTAAATAAAATAAAATAAAAATCTAAACCTAAAAAATAGACCTAAAAATAAAACCTAAAAACAAATAAAAAATAAAACCTAAACACTAAACTAAAGAAAACCTAAACTTAATTAAAAATAAAATAAACAAAATAAAATAAACCTAAACCTAAACTAAAATATGTAAAATCTAAACCTAAATTAAACTAAACCTAAACCTAAACCAAAATTGAATAAAGTAAAATAAACTAAAAATAAATCTAAACATAAACTAAAAACTAAAACCTAAAAATAAACCTAAAATAAAAACATAAAACCTAAACCTAAGAAAAACCTAAACCTACACCTAAAAAATAAACCCTCAACTAAAAAATAAACCTAAACCTAAAAAATAAACTAAAATAAAAAACCTAAACTAAAATAAATAAACCTAAAATAAATAAACTAAATAAAATAAAAATAAAAATAAACCTAAATAAAAATAAGACCTAAAATAAACTCAAATAAATAAAAAAATAAACTAAATAAACATAAACCTACCCATTTACTTAATTAAAAAAACCCTAAACCCTAAATCCTAAACCATAAACCTTAAACCTTAAACGTGCAACTCTAAACCCATAACCCAAAACCCTAAACCCTAAACCCTAAACCCTATACACTAAACCCTAAACCCACCCTAAAACCCTAAACCCTAAAACCTACAATCTTAAACCCTAAACCCCAAACCCTAAATCTTAAACTAACCCTAAACCCTAAACTAACCCTAAACCTTAAACCCTAACCTAATCCTAAACCCTAAGAATGGGAAGAACCTTGACGGCATGAACATCACTGTCAGCCAGGCGTAGTCTAAATATGGTGGTGGAGGCAAAGGCGGAGGTGAAACTTATCACAGTGGTGGTGGGGTATCAGGAGGTGCTGGTGGATATGAAGGTGGTGGTCGGAGCAGCGGTGGTTATGGCGGAGGGAGGAGCGACGGAGGTTACAACCATGGTGGTTGTGGTGGGAGAGATCAGGGATATGATGGTAGATCTCACTACTCGACAGGTGGGGGTGGTCTAATTGGAGCTGTAGAAACTGAAGAATGGTCGATCAGATCTACTACTTATAGAATTATGTCTTTACAGTAGAGATTGTTCTACTTTTCAAGGGTTTTTAATTTTCTCTATGGGTGCTCATTTTTTATTTATGTCATCGTTTGTGTCTTAGGAAACTTATGGTGATTCTTAGTCGATGAAATCAAAAAGAAAAAATGTTGAATCTGAATTTGTTCTTTATTAAAAAAACCCTTAAACCCTAAAACCTAAATTAAAACTTAAATCATAAACCTAAAACCTAAACCCTAAACTCTAAACCTTAAAACCTAAAACCATAAACCCTAAACCCTAAACCCTACAACCTTAAATGCTAAACCCTAAACCCTAAACTAACTCCTAAATCCTAAACCATAAACCCTAAAGTCAAAAGTAACCCTAAACCCTCAATCCTAAACCTTGAATAAAGATGTCATTATGAGTACAGATAAAGAATGACCTAATCCTAACATTATTATGGTAGCTAAAGAAAACATCTTCAACTTACTTTCCCTTAACTATTAGAGATTTGAATACCCTAAATCACATTATAATACCATATATTATAGTATAATGTAGCATCATATGTTTGAGCATGTAGTGATCTATTTTTGGATGTTATAAGATGTTTTCAAATGTTTTAGTATATTATGGTATTGTGCCCTATAGTCTATATTAATATAAATCATAAAAATATTGATTTAAAAAATTAGATGATGAAATTTATTAAATTTGAAGTGGGAATTAGATTGTAGTACCAAAGGTGTGCTATGCCACTTGTAATCTTAAAAGTAAGATTTATGTTCAAAATAAATATTATATGTTGTTGCATAGTATACATCATATATCATAATATATTATGCTGTGCATTTTAAATTCATTTAGTATTTTACAATCATACAATCAAGCCTACACTAGCATTATTTATAAAAATGTTGGTTTAGACTTTAAAATAGTGGAATTTGGCTAAATTCATAATAGGTAGAGCATGGCATCATAATATATTATCCAAATTAAAAATATGTAAGTTATAAAGCTAAAATATATAGTTTTTTTATTTTTTTAGACTAATTTTATTATTTTTTATTTTAAGCAATCCCTTTTGATTTGATAAGAAATATAATATAATATAATATGTTATAGTGTATTATAATATAGGATGCCATCACATAATGTAGCATCATATATTATAGCATACTATTGTGTATTACTACTTGTTGTTTAGCTTATTTTAGTTTCTTATTGTATGATGTAGAAGAGTTTGTACTAGTATAATTCATATAAATATTGATTTATAGGCTGAGATGATGGGATTTGGCCAAATTTAAGCTATGCTTTAGGGAATATCATTCGGGGTGTGCTATGGTGTGTCATTTAATCGAAAGAATGGAATTTTGCATCCAAAATAAATGTTCATTTTTCAACCAAATTTTATAAAATTTTTTGCTTAATGTTATTCATTTTAAGGTGTAATGTAAGATAATATATTAAATGAAAGCATATTAAAATATAATGTACATAATAATATAACTTCACATATATATATGAATGTCATGGTGTGTTACTAAATGTTATTGTACATTTTAGTATATTTTACTTTAGTTATAATACATTTGGTCAAAACTCACAAAATGTTAATTTGAAGGTTGAGATGGAAGAATTTGGCCAAATTCACAGCACACACAAAGAAGCAACACCAAAAATTTATGCTATTTTGTACCATTTCTACTAGAAATATAACAATTTTACATCTAAAATGAACATTATTCATATTTTGATAAAAAAATATTTCCTTATAAATGATTTTAATGAGCTTTAATGTTAGACAGCATATTATATTATAGAAAATTATAATATGACATCATATATTATAATATAGTGTGATAATTCACACTATAATATGTTTATCATGATATTGAATAGTTAGTTTGAGCTTGTAGCATAACAAATCATAAAATGTTCATTACAATGTTAAGATGATGTAATTTGAACGAATACATTGTTAGGTTTTTTATTGAAGTATTAAAGGTGTGCATAAGAGAAGAAATAAGATTTGATGAGAATTCCATGTCAAGGACATGGAGGAAAATATAGGGATCACACATTGGACATGACATGTGAGAGCTCTATGTCAGGGCTTAGAAGAAGAAAATATGCTAGGGATATGGTTTGAATTTGATTTGATTAAATGATTTGTGGAAAGAAGATATGTTGGGATAAGAATCTATAATCCAGGGATTATGATAATCGACTTTAATTTGTTTTGTTTAATTGATGTGGAGGCATATCACTGTATATGGGCTCAAGTAGGGATGTATATGAACCTTCCACTAGGGAAGCAAGTTTGGGCTTTCCACTAGGGATTGGGATTTGAGTTTGATTTCATAGATTTATTTGGGGATGTATCTGCTGGGAATAAGAGTTTGGTTGGATTTCTTTGATTTAGACTATACTAGGGGAGTTGGTTTCATTTGGCTCCACTAGGGAGGTTGGTTTTGAATTTAATTTTGCTTGACTTATTTATATAAGATTTAGGGCTATACTAGGGAGAAGGGTGTAATTTAACTGTGGGAAAATCGATTGAGTTTAAATCTAATGTATGGTCCCTATGGTGCAATGGACGACAAGGGCTATACCTTTGATCTACCTCAAGTTTGCAAATCCAAATAGATAGTGTACCGGCTGTGGGGTAGAGCTAGCAAACCTAGGGGGTTGCCTTTCGGTGTGCAACATGCTAAGAAGAAGGTGCACAAGACTTATATCTTCCAAAGTGAGGAACAACTATTAGGGTGACCTGTTGGATACACAACAAATCGAACCTGACCTAGGGCGACTACTAAGTGAATGCCGCTAAGGACTTATGTCAACTAAAAATAGTCAAGTTTAAATTTTATCTTAATTTCATGTGATTTGATATGTTTTGTTTAGTTTAGTTTGATTTAATTTATATCTCGGGATGTGAGCTGAAATTTAATAGATTTATTTATGGACCATGTCGGTGTGTGATGGACCCACTAAGAAGGGGCTATATCAGACTTGTCCTATCTCAAATTTAAAAATCCAAATGGATAGTCTACTGGCCATTGGGTATAGCTAGCCAACCTAAGGGTTGCTTTTTGCTGTACACGACTGTGCTAGGAAGAAGGCGTAGTAGACATACATCTTCTATTATAGGGAACAATCGGTGACCGTTGGTAGACAACAAATCAAATTTAGGCGACACCGAGTGAATGTCATTGGGGACTTATAAACTCAAGAGTAGATTATAATGAGTTTTGCTAACACTGCCCTAAAGATAGGATGTTTGCTTGGGAAAAGGTACCTCTAGGGGTGTCCTCCTAATCCACAAGTGAATATATATTTTTTTTATATATTTGCATGGACCCTGTTGGTGTGTGAGGGACCACCCTAAAAGGGGCTATGTTAGCCTTGAACTATCTCAGATTTACTGGACCAAGGGAGATTCTGCACTTCCACAGGGCAGATTCTCCAACTATAGGGGTGGTTACTAGGAAAGGGGAACTGTCTAATCTAATCTGATAGTAACTTGAGTAGTGTCTAAATGGGGATGCAAAGGATGTGATCCAAATATTATGCCAATAGGGGAGGTGCTGCTAGGGGCATTATCCTGAGCCCTGGAAAAAAAATCTTATAGGTGTATGGTGGCTAACTCAAAAAGAAAACATAGCAGACTTACATCTTCCTTGAGTAGTGTATCCTAAGGTGTGGAAACTAACCAACCTAAGGTGTATTCATCAACATGAGTGGTGTATCCATTAGCATAGTGAGAACCAACCAACCTAAGGTGCCCGTCAGTGTCCAACAATCAATCTATATAGAAAGCATGTAGGCTTACAACTTTTTAAGTGAAATTGATCATCAGGATAGTCTATCATCGCGAGATAGATGTTATCTAACCTAGAGTGACTACTAAGCAGGGAGCATCAAGGATGGATTGGACCTAGACTTGAAGTAGTCAAGAGGGAAGGAGCCACTAGGGGACTTATCCTAAACCTCAAATATACTCGACCCAGTCAGTGCACGAAGGCTAATCCAAGAAGAAAGCATAATAGACTCACATCCTCTTAAATGAAGCCAACATGAGGTAGCTTATCGGCCATGTAGTAAGATCTACCAAACTAATAAGGTGCTCATTAGTGTGCAGTGGCCAAGTAAGGAAGGAAAGTGTAGCAGACATACATCCTCAAAGTAAGAAGAATATTGGGGTGACACACTAGCAGGGTAGCACATCAACCTGACCTAGAGCAGCTATTGAGTGAGTGTCGCTGGGGGCATTATCTTAACTTAGAGTAGCGAGATAAAAGATATGTATTTATTTTATATGTTTGTGTGTAGTTTATGTTTATTGTGTCAATGAAGGATAGGACATCACTTGGGTTCCTTACACCTACCCTAAACATATCGTGGAAGATTAACAAATAAAATACTTTCAACATGGAGGAGATTGACTTCTAAATGAAATTTTCCTTGATGATAATTATTTCCAAACATAATTTATAATATTTTTTAAGTAGAGCCCGTTGATTGGATGCATTGGGTGCTCTTCCTTATGACTAATAAGCTGATAAGATCCTCTTTGGTAGGCATTCTTTAGGGCAAAAGGGTCATCCCAAGTGAGTACAAACTTGCCTCCCATCTTACCATGGGAGACAATTGATCTCCTTAGAACTATTGTAAGCTCTCATACTTGAAAACCTCTAGGACAGACTAATTTCTTGTGAGCTGGAATCATTTTAGCTTTGTACAACTCAAGGTTTTGGCATGCCCTTAGGCGTCTCTCCTCCAAACCTTCGAGCCCTTCTAACCGCAACATGGTGTTCTATTCTGTTATGATCTTATTACCCACATGCATCATTAGTGATGGGAGTTGGACTTCTAATCGTAGAATGGCTTTGGACCCATACACTAAGGAGAAAAGAGTAGACTGTTCTATATATGGTGTGGTAGGCCCACAAGGCTTCAACTAACTGCTCATGCCACTGTCGCTTATTATTGTCAATTATCTTCGTTAGTATTTGGATGAGAGTTTCATTGAAGGCTTTTGCTAAGCCATTTTCCCTCGAGTAGTTGATGGTATAATATCTCCAATCAATGTTATGTCTCTAGACAAAGTTATTGATATCGATGCTCTTGAATGCAATACCATTATCAGATATAATTCGTCAAGGCACTCCAAACCTATATTCAATATGGTTCCTAAAAAACTGGAGCACATGCTGAGTTGTGACCTCTATGAGTGAAATCACCTTTGCTCATTTAGAAAAGTACTCAGTAGCAGCTAAGATGAACCAATGACCTTTAGAAGAAGGTGGATTAACCATACCCATAATGTCGGTACCATAACACTTGAATGTCCATGATGCCAATGTAGGATGTAGAATGTTGGGTGGTTGGTGTAGGACCACACCAAGTATATGACATCGTGCATCAGCCATATCCATGAAATCTTTATCATGATGGCTATAGTATACCTCGATCTTGGTTTTCATCATCATGACCAAATTGGTTGATCCACATAATCTAATTATACCTCCATTCACAATCTTATGGACTTCATGCAAAAATAACCACATATGATCAAAGATCATCTAAAGACATCATCCATAAGATATAAGAAAGTGCTCTACTTCATCCGATGGACTTGGAACTCTTGAGGTAGTTTTCCTTTATTTAGGTAATCCATGAATGGTTGCAATATAACTCTAATCCTTGGCAATGGAAAACCTCCATTCAAAAAAGATATTTTTATGAGTTCAATATCAATAAAGGATAAGACTCTATTTTTGGACCTTTATGATATGGACTCATCCTTAGCACATGCAACCCTTAACAAGCTTTAAAGCACGTGGCATTCTTCTTTAAGGGAATCTTAAAAATGGTAACCTTCATTTGAGCCAAAAACTCAAAGTTTATGGTAGAGCTTGGGATTTATAACCTTATAGACCCGATTTGGTGATAATAGAGAACTCAAGATGTTGATGTTATGGATGCTGGGAGTAATAACTAACTCCAAATGAGAATCGTGTCTCATATTTAACTTTGTAGATTGGATAGATGAAATGAGAATCTCATCACATAGTCTGAGTTAAGAGAACTATTCACCGCCTTTTCTAATAGTAGAAGGTTTTTTCTCTTGGAGAAGCCGCAGATTCAAAGTACATCTCCAATGAATACTAGTATCTCTGGGTCATATGAGGTATTCAAAGCTAGATGATCATAATCAAAAAATTGATGTCAATTTGATTGTAACATTGATCAGATCACATGAAGCATGTAGTGGTTGTTTTGGGATTTAAAGTTGAATGCTTCAAATGAATTGATATAAATGGATTACATGATTAGGTAAATTCTTTTCTTCTTCATCATTGGTTTTAAATAAAGCCCGAGTCATCTAATGCTTGATAATCTTTTGCACAGATAATGCTAGAATTGATGGCATAATCAATTAAATGCTTGATGTTCTTGAATGCTAATTTATCATCACACTTGAACTTGGCATTCTTTTTTTTGACAAGAGAGATTATCACATCTTCCGATGTTGAAGAAAGCATCTAGTAATACCAACCCGCCTTGAAATGATATGAGTTGAGTTAAACTTTGGGATGGTTTCTTTTCACCTTATCTTCTCAAATTTATTTTAAATCCACAAACAAGAAGACCCAATAAATGAGGCTACTCCACCATCATTTTGAGTTAAATTATTTCTAACGCTAAAATCTAAGTTAAAAAATGGTCTTCTTTTCTTACTTTGATGAGATTATCAACATAAAGCCGATATTTCAATGACTTCTTCAAAGATCAATTTCAACCCATCTAGCAAGGACATTTTTAATAAGGCATGAATCTATAGAATAGTTTCACCATTCTAATTTTTCATCTTCAACCATCTAGAGTTATATCCATGAGCATCTAAAAAGACTAAAATGAATGAAAAGACCATGCTCTGGGATTAAGTGAAATTCATCTTTGACATGCTCTTATTTAAATCCTTCAAAATCGATTATGAGCTTGTAACATCTTTTTCTTAATGGATGACATCAACTAAAAGAAATTATTTTAAATGATTGACCATTGATCAATCTTTACATCATAAAGGACCAATTCTATATCTATTCTATGATTTTATTTATCTATTGTTTATGAACCATGCAATTCAACCTGAATCTTCTTCTAGAACCATCAAAGACCCTTAAACTTAGTACCAATAGCTAACTATAATTGGTTTTCTTCAACAAGAACCATGTATGAAAGGATCTCTTCACCTAAGTTGATTTCTTTGAGCTCACATGGTACATGATCCTTTCTTTAACTCTACATCATCTTTGACTTCAAAATCATCTGATCATCTAAGCTTCTAAGTTTATTCTCATATAAGTTAATATTTGAGATTATTAATTCTAAATGATAAGATGACTAAAGAAGAATTCATCATCATGATTGACCCACCATAATCTGCTCTTGAGAGTTTTCATTTTATTTTCCATTTTTTCAAGTAGTTCTTTTCCAAGTATGTGGATTAACCTTCTTCTCAAATTATTCTACCATTTTCTATTTCTTTCTTCTCCTCCTCTATCTTTATTTTTTTCTCCCTCGGAGAATATTATATTTTCTAAGAAAAACATTTTTTGAGAAGAAAGTGGTTGACATTCCACTCTTGACAACACAAACATCATACACTAATGTAAGGAGGATAAAACTATGTTGTTCTCATGTATCCACGATCTTCCAAGCAAAGTGTTGAAAGATGTATCCAAGTTTATAATGTGAAACTTGGCTTTAGTCTTCCAATCATCTGTATCTCAGGGCAACAATATAGAGGCTAAGGCCTATTGACCTCACTTTTGGAGTGTGGATTCAATCTTTCCATCATAGACTTAAGAGTCTTCTAGACACTAAGCCTTTCCTAGTCATAAGACACATCTAACAATTAGGTGAACACTTAACCTAATCCTAAATACTTAGAAGGGCTAACCATAAGATAAGGTTATGCCTTAGGGATCAGGATAATCCACCAACCTTGCAACCCAAATCCAATCCGTGTTCAACTTCTCAAACAAAACCTCAAGTTCAATTCAAACATCAAATTCATATCCAAATCCTAGCCTAAATTCCAAAACCAAATGATTGAAGCCCATGATCAAATCCAAACTTGAAACCCTTCCTAAGCCATATGACATATCCCATGGACTTAGCCAAATTTTAATCCAAATCAATCTAAAATCAATTGATTTTCTCATAATCAATTTATATATTCAATCATCTTCCAAAATATAAATCAAATCTACATTCAAATAATCAAAACTAAATCAAACTAAATCAAATTAAATCAAAACCCTTCCTAAGCTATATGACTTATCCCATGGACTTAGCCAAATCTTAATCAAAATTAATTCAAACTCAATTGATTTTCTCACAAATCAATCATATTTTCAATCATCTTACAAATTTAAAATAAATATACATTTAAATCATCAAAACTAAATCAAACCAAATCAAAATCCAAACTTAAGCCACATGACCCAACTCCACGGACCTAGCCAAATTCCTTTATTCCAAAACCCAAATTCAATTGATTTTCTCATAAATCAATGATACCTTCAATCATATTCACAAATATAAATGAAATCTACAATCATCAAGCCAAACCGAAATTAACTCAAGTCAAACCCAACTTAACCCATTTGACTTGAAATGTTCAGATGAACCAAAACCCATTTGAACCCAAGCCAATTGCAATTAAGTTTATATATCAATCCCAAATCCATATATAAACTCAACTAAACCAAACACAACCTAAAATCAATCCAACTAAACCCAATTGGTCCACTTGACCTAGAGTGGCCAATTTAACCTATTTGAGCCAAGTTCTAATCCTACCCAAATTGGATTTAATCAAGCCCATCAAAACCTCCCATCATGATTATTGATCAGCCTAGGTTAATCAATTATCACAAATTGGGTCAAACCAAGTCAACTTGGTCATTTTACCAAGTCAACCCCTTAACCCATATGAACCCAAACTAGCTAAATTGCAACCTAAGCCAAATCCTTTGAAACCAATGATTCATACCAAATCAAAATCAATATTTGAATATGACTTGACCTTCAATTGAGTCAAACCAATCCCAATTGGCCCTCTTGACCCAAATTGACCTAAAAGATCAAATTGGGTCAAATCAAGATATAAACCAAATTGATTGCAACCAATGGCTCAAGTTCATTCCAAATTGATTGTTGAACTTGACCAAAGCCATGATTGGACCCAATTGAAACTAATTGACCTATTTAGCCCAATTGACCTAAAAGTTCAAGTTGGCCTAAATCAAAACCAAATCCAAATTAATTGAAACCAAAGCCTATGATCATCTTTAATTGGTTAACTAAACCCAAACAAACACCCAACCCAAGTCAATTTGGCCAATTTAGTCAAATTGGTCAACTTAACCCATTTGACCCAAATGAATTCAAATTAGCCAAAATTAAATCTAAGCCAAACTAAACCAAACTAATTGAACCAAAATATCCCAAATGATCATATGAACTTGACCTAACCCTTGGTTTGACATAAATTGACCAATTGGCCATCTTAACCCAATTTGACCTAAGTGAGTCAAATTGACCAAATCAACTCCAATTGACTTGAAATTTGGGCTAACCCACTTTTGGCTCATTTCAAATTTGCCCAAATCAAAACCAATGATAAATGATCATTTTACCCTTGGGTCAAGGGAATCACAAGAGACAAATCACCTATGTAAGTGGTCATTTCCAATCCTTGGACACTTGGTACTATCCCAATGGTCCTCTTAGGCACCTAGGACACTGCCCACCCTAACCTAAGGGGTGGTTTGGTCAGCCATGACCCATGGGAGGTAAAATCACCTCACCCTCTGCACTGGAGCATTTTAAACCCATAGGACACCCATGATTTCTCTATGGCAGCCACTTCCACACCTTCAACCAACCAAGTCGAACCAACTCACCTCCGAGATGGCCAGACGACCACTAAAAGCCAAACCTATTCCCACCATCCGATCAAGATGAAGGGGGTATATACCCTCTTATTTCCACTCAAGCACACACAAAAATCATTCTTCATAGACCAAACTACTCGAGATGAGCTGCTAGAGCCATTCCCTAAGCTCCCAAGCTCATTCTTTGATCAAAAAATGCCATTCTCATCCATCCTGAAATAAGACACTCCCATTTTTGACCTAACTTCTCCATTTCTTCATCAAACTAAAATTAACATTGCACACACTTCCCTTAAGCCTCATTAAGCAAGATCAAATCATCTCCTAAGCTTCATGAGCACTGGAGGTGGGACTTCAATGAAAGTCGAGCTCTAAAACATTAGTTCATGGCCTTCTGAGTGAACATCAAGGAATTGATCCAATTGTTGGTCAACTGAGCTTCGTCTCCACTATTTGATGCTTCCCCAATCATTCAAGCCGATAGTCTTGAGCTTCGGTTAGGTATGCTTCCAAAACTGATCCTTAGGAAAACATGGGTTGGAGAAGTAGTAATTTCCAATCCTTGGACACTTGGTACTCTCTCAATGGTCCTCTTAGGCACCTAGGACACTGGCCAACCTAACCCAAGGGGTGGTTTGGTCAGGCATGACCCATGGGAGGTAAAATCAGCTCACCCTCTACATTGGAGCATTTTAAACCCATAGGACACCCATGATTTCTCTATGGCAGCCACCTCCGCACCTTCAACCAACCAAGCTAAGCCAACTCACCTCCTCCCTACCACCCATGACTCTCTGAGATAGTCAGATGGCCACTAAAAGCCAAACCTGATCCCACCATCCAATCAAGATGAAGGGGGTATACACCCTCTTGTTTCCACTCAAGAACACACAAAAATCATTCTTCATAGCCCAAACTACTAAAGATGAGCTGCTAGAGCCATTCCTTAAGCTCCCAAGCTCATTCTTCGATCAAAAAATGCCATTCTCATCCATCCTGAAATAAGACACTCCCATTTTTGACCTAACTTCCCCATTTCTTCATCAAACTAAAATTAACTTTGCACACACTTTCCTTAAGCCTCATTAAGCAAGAACAAATCAACTCCTAAGCTTCATGAGCACTAGAGGTGGGACTTCGATGAAAGCCGAGCTCTAAAATATCAATTCATGGCCTTCTGAGTGAACATCAAAGAATTGATCCAATTGTTGGTCAACTAAGCTTTGTGTCCACTATTTGAAGCTTCCCCAATCATTCGAGCTGATAATCTTAAGCTCCGGTTATATGCTTCCAAAATTGATCCTTAGGAATACATGGGTTGGAGCTTTTTGAAGAAAACTTGCATCTCGTGTGATCTTGACCATTGGATCCCCTCTGATTGATGTCATGAAAGTGTGGGTTCCTTTTGAAGTTCCTCTGAGCTCGGGTAAGCTCTAATAAAGTGAAAAATGGTGGACGGACTCCATTCTCCCACACTCGTATGACATTAGATCACGCCGTCTTGACTTAATCGAATGGCGTGATTAGATCTAAATCGATCTAATCTATTGGCTGTAGGATTAGTTGTAGCCATCTAATCTTAGATCAGATGATGAATGAGAAAGCACATCCACCACCGCCATGTAGGCGCTCAGTAAGATAAGTTTTAAGTAGTCAATCTAGTGGCACCACATGAAAAGTGTGTCGTGTTAGCATGGCACATGGCGCCAATAGGAATAGGCTTTAATTAGATTTAATCAATCTTTTCTAATGGCTAAAACTTCTAAAAATCATAGCAAAATCAAAAAATAGAAATAAATACTCATTTTAAAGGTATTTCAAAGCAGAATTAAATAAAAAAAATCTTAACTAATTCTAAATAGTAATTAAGGTTTAATTTCAATTTTTATTAGCTTAATTACTTAGGCAATTAATCCCAAATTTTATGGGAAAATTTATTGGGATGACCTCTATCTCCCATGATTTTCTTGAGATTTATTGCTATCTTAATTAGGAAAATTGACTAATTAAACCTTAACTACTCTTTTAAGTTAATTAATCATTAATTAATCTCATAAATAGTAACAAATTGGTTAATTAAGTTTATTAATCATTATTCAACAGTAAGTGAACTAAGAGTAGGTGGTAAGTAGCTACATGGCGATGGATGGATATGAATACCACTGTTGGGTAGGCTACTGAGGTGGTTGAAATGGTCATTATGGTGGTTATGGTGGCTGATATGATGGCCGAGGTGGTGGAAGAGGTTGTGGCAAAGGAGGCTGCTGAGCTCATAGTCTCTCATACTAAACTCTCTCTACTCTCATCCAATCGACACAACTATCCCTAGCTTCTTTTCAAACACCTTCTGTGGCTTGGGCTTAGATGATTGGTCAAGAAATGGCAACTGTTTGACTTCTTATTGTAGGCTAGCCACCTTGTTGATTAATTTCTCAAATATTTTGCTGGTAAAGCCCTTAAGCATGAAAAAACCTAGGCCATGGATATTCTTGAGAAGCTGTGGTTCACATTTCATGCTCAAGTTGTGCCAACTGAGAATGTAATCAACAAAGGACTCATTGAGTTTCTATTTCTCCATAATGAGGTCGCCTATAGTGACCCTCTGCTGAGCTCCAGCAAACCTCTTGATGAAGAGGTGCTCCAACTTAGCAAAAGTCTTCAAAAACCATGTTGGTACCAATCAAATGCAACACCGATGATCAAGGTGGAAGAGGAGTCAACGCCAGGTGACAACAAACACTCTAAAGTGT
Organism: Cymbidium sinense; assembly: GCA_021442155.1. Taxonomy (NCBI): domain Eukaryota; kingdom Viridiplantae; phylum Streptophyta; class Magnoliopsida; order Asparagales; family Orchidaceae; genus Cymbidium; species Cymbidium sinense. The sequence continues at coordinate 179,884,535 of CM038217.1, read as the reverse complement.
GCAATGTATTATCATGGGCTCCCACTGCCATCAAAGATCTTGAAAGATAGTGACACAAAACCATAAATAAAATAAAAACCTAAACATAAAAAAATAAACCTAAAAATAATACCTAAAAATAAATAAAAAATAAAACCTAAACCGTAAACTATAAAAAAAAAACTTAAACCTAAAATAAACAAGCTAAAATAAACATAAAGCTAAACAAAAATAAACTAAACTAAAATAAATAAAACCAAAACCTAAACCTAAAATAATTAAAACCTAAACCTAAACTTAAAAAAACTAAACCTAAACCCTAAACTAAATAAAATAAAATAAACTAAAAATAAACCTAAACCTAAACTAAAAAGAAACCTAAAAATAAACCTTAAATAAAAACCTATAACCAAAACCTAAAAAAATAAAATAAAACCTAAACATATATAAAATAAAAATAAAATAAAAATAAACTAAACTAAAACTACATAAACCTAAACCTAAAAAATAAACTAAATAAAAAAAAACCTAATCTAAAATAAATAAATAAACTAAATAAAATAAAAATAAACTTAAATAAAAATAAAAAATAAATTAAACTAAAATTAAATAAAAATAAACTAAATAAACTTAAACCTATTGGTTTATTTTTTTTTAAAAAAAAATAACCCTAAACCATAAAACCTACCCTAAACCCTAAACCATAAACCTCACCCTAAACCTAAACCCTAAAAAACCTTAAACCCTAACCCTAACCCTAAACCCTAAACCCTAAAACCCTAGACTAACCCTAAACCCTAAACCCTAAAAACCCTAAAGTATAAACCCTACACCCTAAACTAACCCTAAACCATAAGATAACCCTAAACCCTAAAAACCCTAAACCCTAAAGCCTAAACACTAAACCCTAAACCTAAGCAATAAACCCTAACCCTAAACCCTAAGTCCTAAAACCCTAAACCCTCAAACCCTAAACCCTAAACCCTAAACCCTGAACCATAAAAACTTAAAAACCTAAACCTAAACTAAATAAAACCTAAAAATAAAATAAATAAAAACATAAACATAAATAAAATAAAAAATAAAATAAAATAAAAACCTAAACTAAAACCTAAACCTAAAAATAAAATAAATTAAACTAATAAAAATAAAATAAATAAAATAAATTAAAAAATAAATTAAACTAAGAAAATAAAATAAACTTAAGAATAAAAAACCTAAATAAAATAAAAACTAAATGTAAAATAAAAATAAAATAAACCTAAAATAAAATAAAATAAAAACTAAAAAAAACCTAAACCTAAAAAATAAACCTAAAAATAAAACCTAAAATAAATAACAAATAAAACCCAAACCCTGAACAAAAAATAAAAACTAAACCTAAAATAAAAATAAAATAAACAAAAAAAACTTAATCCTAAAATAAAATAAACTAAACTAAAATAAATAAAACCTAAACCCTAAACTAAATAAAATAAAATAAACTAAAAATAAACCTAAACATAAACTAAAAATAAAAAAAAATAAAAACCTAAAACCTAAACCCTAAACCCTAAAAAGCTAAAAACCTAAACCTAAACTAAATAAAACCAAATAAATAAATAAATAAACTTAAATAAGAAATGAAAATATAAAATAAATCAAAAACATAAACTAAAACCTAGACCTAAAACAAAAAAAAAAGAAAAAAAAAGCTAAACTAAAATAAAATAAATAAAAACCTGAACTAAACTAAAAAAAGAAAAGAAAAACCTAAATAAAATAAAAACTAAACCTAAAATAAAAATAAAATAAACCAAAAATAAAATAAAATAAAAACTAAATAAAAACCTAAACCTAAAAATAAATAAATAATAAAACCTAAACCTTCAAAAAAAAAACCTAAACCTAGAAAAATAGTGATAAACCTAAACCAAAACTATGATAAACTAACTAAAATAAATAAAACCTAAACCTAAACATAAAATAAACTAAACCTAAACCTAAACTAAAACTAAAAAAATAAAATAAACTAAAAATAAACCTAAACCTAAACTAAAAAATAATACCTAAAAATAAACCTAAAATAAAAACCTAAAACCTCTACCTAAAAAAATAAATTAAAAACCTAAACTTAAAGCTAAGAATAAAATATAAAACCTAAACCTAAAAAATAAAATAAAAACAAAACTAAACTAAAAAATAAACCTAAAACTAAACCTAAACCTAAAAAATAAACTAATATAAATAAATTAAAAATCAATAAACTAAACTAAATAAAAATTAAAATAAACCTAAATAAAAAATAAAAAATAAAATAAACTAAAATAAATAAAAATTTAAATAATAAACTAAATAAACTTAAACCTACCAGCATACTTAATTTAAAAAAGTTTAAAAAAAAATAAATTAAAAAAACCTAAACCTTAAACTTGTAACTATAAACCGTAAATCCTAAACCCTAAACCCTAAAATCTACAACCTTAACCCCTAAACCCTAAACCCCAAACCCTAAACTCTAAACCCTAAACCCTAAACCCTAAACCCTAAAAACCCAAAAACCTAAACCTAATCTAAATAAAGTCAAAATATAAAGTAATTAAAAAAAATCTAAACCTAAATAAAATCAAAACCTAAATTAAAACCTAAACCTAAACATAAACCTAAATAAAAACCTAAAAATATAATAAAATAAAAAATAAAAAATAAACTAAAATAAAATAAATAAAAACATAACCTAAACTGAAAAAAATAAAATAAACTTAAAAATAAAAAACCTAAATAAAATAAAAACTAAACATAAAATAAAAATAAAATAAAATAAAAACTAAATAAAAACCTCAACCTAAAAAATAAACCTAAAAATAAATCAAAAATATAACCTAAACCCTAAACTTAAAAAAAAAACTTAAACCTAAAATAAACAAAATAAAATAAAGCTAAACCTAAACTAAAATAAATAAAACCTAAACCTAAACCTCAAATTGACTAAACCTAAACCCTAAAGTAAATAAAATAAAATAAACTAACAATAAACCTAAACCTAAACTAAAAAAATAAAACCTAAAAATAAACCTAAAATAAAAACTAAATATCTAAACTTAAGAAAATAAAATAAATATGTAAACCTAAACCAAAAAATAAAAAATAAAACCAAAACTTATAAAACAAATATAAACTAAACTAAACATTAACCTAAACCTAATCCTAAAAAAAAAATAAAATAAAAAAAATATATAAATATAAAATTAAATAAAATAAAACTAAACCTACCTTTGAATTTTTTAACAATCCTCAACCCTAAACCCTAAACCCTAAATAAAACCCTAAACCTAAACCCTAAAACCTAAACCTAAAACCTAAACCTAAAACCTAAACCCTAAACCCTAAAAAAACCTTAAACCTAAAGCCTAATCCTAACCTAAACCTAAACTAACCATAAACCTGTTAACCTTAAACCCTAAACCCTAAACCTAAAACCCTAAAGCTAAACACTAAACTAAACTATAAACCCTAAACCTAACTAAACTCTAAACCCTAAACCCTAAAATCTTAAACCTGAAAACCTTAATCCCTAAACCCTAAATCCTAAAACCTAAAACTAAACAAACTTAAACTAAAAAACCTAAAATAAAATAAATAAAACCTAAACCTAAGTAAATAAAATAAAATAAAATACAAACCTAAACTAAAACATAAACCTAAACCTAAAAATAAAATAAAATAAAAAATAAAATAAAAGTAAAATAAAGAAAAACCTAAACTAAACTAAAAAATAAAATAAACCTAAGAATAAAAAACCTAAATAAAATAGAAACTAAACACAAAATAAATATAAAATAAAATAAAATAAAAACTAAATAAAAACCTTAACTTAAAAAATAAACCTAAAAATAAAACTTAAAAATAAATAAAAAATAAAGCCTAAACCCTAAATTGAAAAAAACATAAATCTAAAACAAAAATAAAATAAACTTAAAACTAAACTAAAATAAATAAAACCTAAACCTAAACCTAAGCTAAACCTAAACCTAAACTGAATAAAGTAAAATATACTAAAAATAAACCTAAACCTAAACTGAAAGAATAAAACTCAAAAATAAACATAAAATAAAAGCCTAAAACCTAAACCTAAAAAAATAAAATAAGAACCTAAACCTTAACCTAAAATAAAAAATAAATCTTAAACCCAAAAAGAATAAAAATAAAACTCAACTAAAAAAATAAACCTAATCCTAAAAAAATAAACTAAAATAAAAAATGTAAACTAAATAATTAAACCTAAAATAAATAAACTAAATTAAATAAACTTCAAAAATAAAAAATAAAATAAATAAAAAATAAACTAAATAAATCTAAACATTCTGATTTACTTAATTTTTTAAAAAAACCTAAACCCTAAATCCTAAACTCTAAACCCAAATCTAAATTTAAACCTAAACTAAACCAAACCCAAAATTAACACTAAACCAAACCCTAAACCCTAAACCCTAAATAAACCCTAAACACTAAACCCAACCCTAAACCTCAACCCCAAACCAAAACCTAAACCTAAAGTAACTAAATAAAATAAAAAGTAAACCTAATAAACCTAAACCTAAACCTAAACCCTAAGAATGGGAAGAACCTTGATAGTTAAAACATCACCGTCAACCAAGCTCAATTTTGATCTGGCAGTGGAGGCAAGGTGGAGGAGGCAGTTATCACAGTGGTGGTGGGGGATCTAGAGGTGCTGGTGAATATGGAGGTGGCGGTCGGAGTAGTGGTGGTTATGGAGGTGGGAGGAGAAATGGAGGTTACAGCCATGGTGGTGGTGGAGGGAGAGTTTGAGGATGTGATGGAGGATCCCGCTACTCGATATGTTGGGGTGGTTATGATGGCAACTGGAGAAACTGAAGAATGACTGATCTAATTTGCCACGTATGAAACTATGTCTTTACAATAGAGATGATCCTAGTTATCTAGGGTTTTTTATTTGTTCTATGTGTGCTCATTTTTTATCTATGTCATTGCTTGTGTCTTAGAAAACTTGGTGTGTTACTTGGTTTATGAAATCAAAAAGAAGAAATGTTGAATCTAAATTTCATATTAAAAAAACCAAAACCCTTAACTGGTAAAACCCAACCCTATACCTAAAAGCTAAACCCTAAACCCTAAACCCTAACCCCTGAAAAACCCTAAACCCAAAACTCTAAACACCAAACCATAAACCCTAAACCCTAAACCCTAAGGCCTAAACCCTAAACCCAAATCCCTAAAAGCATAAACACTAAAACCCTAAACCCTAAACCATAAACCTAAACCCTACACCTAAAACCCTAAACCCTAAACCCTAAACCTAAACCCTAAACTTTAAACCCCAAACCCTAAACTTAATCCTAAAGTAACTAAATAAATTAAAAAATAAACCTAAACCCTAAAACCTAATAAACCTAAACCCCAAGAATGGGTAGAACCTTGATGGTGAACATTAAGGTAACCATGCACATCAAGATACATTGAAGGAGGTAGAGGCTATAAATGGTGGTGGGAGGAGGTGATGGTTGAGGCAGTGGTTATGGAGGTGGGAGGAGCGATGGACTTTATAGTCGTGGAGGTGGCATAGGGAGAGATCAGGGATATGATGGTGGATCCCGCTACTCAAGAGGCCATGGTTATTTTGATGGGAATTAGAGAAACTAAAGAATGACCGATCCGATCTACTGCTTATGGAACTATGTCTTTATAGTAGAGATAGTTCTAGTTATCTAAGAGTTTTGATTTGCTCTATATGTGGTTACTTTTTATCTATGTTGTTGCTTGTGTCTTAGAGAACATGGTGCGTTACTTGGATGATCAAATTGAAAAGAATAAATGTTGAATGTGAATTCATTCTTTATTAAAAAAAATCAAAAACCCTAAACCCTAAATTAAAACTTGAACCCTAAACCTAAAACCTAAACCTCAAACCCTAACTAAAAACCCTAAACCCTAAACCCTAAAACCCTAAACCCTAAACCCAAAACCTAAATGTAAACCCTAAACCCTAAACCACAAACCCTAAGCCTAAACCCTAAACCCTCAACTAACACTAATCCCTAACCTAAATCCTCTAAAACCTAAACCTAAATTAAATAAAATCTAAAATAAATAAATAAAACTAAATAAAAATAAAAAACTTAACCTAAAACCTAAACCTAAACTTAAAAAGAAAAAAAAATAAAAACAAAATTAAAATAAAATAAATAAAAACCTAAACTAAAGTAAAATATAAAAAACCTGAATAAAAAAACTAATCCTAAAATTAAAATAAAATAAAAATTAAATAAAAATCTAAACCTAAAAAATATAACCTAAACCCTAAACTAAAAAAAAAACAAAACCTAAAATAAAATTAAAATAAACTTAAACCTAAACTAAAATAAACAAAACTAAAATAAATAAAACCAAAACATAAACTTAAAATAAACTAAACCTAAACCTAAACCTAAACCTAAAAAAACCAAAAATCATCCTACACCTAAACTAAAAAATAAAACCTAAAAATAAACCTAAAATAAAAACCTAAAACCTAAACCTAAAAAAATAAAATAAAAACCAAAACCTTAATCTAAAACTAAAAAATAAAACATAAACTTAAAAAAAAACTAAACTAAAACATAAATATAAACTTAATCCTAAACCTAAAAAATAAACTAAAATAAATAACCTAAACTAAAATAAATAAACCTAAAATAAATAAACTAAACTAAATAAAAATAAATATAAATCTAAATAAAAATAAAAATAAACTAAACTAAAATAAATAAAAATAGAATTAAATAAACTAAATAAACCTAAACCTATAAGTTTACTTAATTTAAAAAAATAAACAAAAATTTATTTAAAACTCCTAAACTAAACCTAACCCTAAACCTACAACCTAAACTAAACCTAAACCTAAACCCAAACCCTAAACCCTAAACCCTAAAACCCTAAACCCTAAACCCTAAAACCCTAAAACCCTAAAACCCTAAATCCTAAACCCTAAACCCTAAACCCAAACCCTAAACCCTAAACCCTAAACCCTAAAACCTAAAAAAAATAAAACCTAAACCTAAACTAAATAAAACCTAAAAATAAAATAAATAAATAAACCTAAACATAAATAAAATAAAATAAAATGAAAACCTAACCTAAAACCTAAACCTAAACATAAATGTAAAAATAAAATAAAATAATAAATTAATAGCTAAACTAAAATAAAATACATAAAAATCTCAACTAAACCAAAGAAAAAATAAACCTAAAAATAAACAAACCTAAAAAAAATTAAAAAGAAACCTAAAATAAAATAAAATAAAAACCAAATAAAAACCTAAACCAAAAAAATAAACCTAAAAATAAAACCTAAACCTTAAACTAAAAAAAAAACATAAAACTAAAATAAATAAACTAAAATAAACCTAAACCTAAACTAAAATAACCTAAAATAAATAAAAATAAAACCTAAACCTAAAATAAACTAAACCTAAACCCTAAACTAAATAAAATAAAATAAACTAAAAATAAACTTAAACCTAAAATAAACCTAAAATAAAAACTTAAAACCTAAACCTAAAAAAATAAAATAAAAACATAAATCGAAACCTAAAAATAAAAAATAAAACCAATAAAAAAATAAAATAAAAATAAAACTCAACTAAAAATATACCTAAACTTAAAAGAATAAACTAAAATAAAAAAAAAGTAAAAAAGAAAGCTAAAATAAATAAACTTAACTAAATAAAAAAAATTAAATTAAATAAATTAATAATAAAATAAACTCAAATAAATAAAAAAATAAACTAAATAAACCTAAACATATAAGTTTACTTAATTCAAAAAAAATAAACCTATACCCTAAACCAACCCTAATCCCTAAACCCTAAACTAACCTAAACCCTAAACTAACTCTAAACCATAATAATGGGAAGAACCTTGACGATAGGAACATAATCATCAACTAGGCTCGCTAGGTGGAAGGTGGGGTGCTATCATAATGGTGGGGGATCTAGAGGTATTGGTGGATATGGATGTGGTGGTCGAGTAGTGGTTATGGAGGCGAGAAGCGAGGTTGTTGTGGAGAGGGAGATGGGGATATAATAGCAATCCTCGCCACTCGAGGTGGTGGTTGATGGGAATTAGAGAAACTAAGAATGACCAATCAATCCATCCGCCATGGAACTATCTTTACAGTAGAGATAGCTCTACTCATCTAGGGATTTTGATTTTCTCTATGGGTGCTCATTTTTTATCTATGTCATCTTGTGTGTCCTAGAAAACTTGAGGTGCTACTTGGTTGATGAAATCGAAAAGAAGAAATGTTGAATATGAATTTGTTCTCTTTTAAAAAAACACTTAAACCCTAAACTTAAATCCTAAATCCTAAACCCTAAACCCTAAACCTTAAACCCTAAAAAGCTAAAAACTTAAACTTAAACTTAATAAAACTAAATAAATAAATAAATAAAATAAAAATATAAACTAAAACCTAAACCTAAACCTAAACCTAAAAATAAAATAAAACAAAAAATCAAAAAAAACTAAAATAAAATAAATATAAACTTAAACTAAACTAAAAACTATAAAACCTAAATAAAATAAAAATTAACCTAAAATAAAACTAAAATAAACCTAAAAGAAAATAAAATTAAAACTAAATAAAAACCAAAACCTAAAAAATAAACCTTTAAATAAAACCTAAAAATAAATAAAAAATAAAACCTAAGCCCTAAACAAAAAAAAACCTTAACCTAAAATAAAAATAAAATAAACTTAAACCTAAACTAAAATAAATAAAAGCTAAACCTAAACTAAAAAAAAAATAAACAAAAAAAATAAACCTATACCTCAACTAAAAAATAAAACCTTAAAAATAATCCAAAAATAAAAACCTATAACCTAAAACTAATAAAATAAAACCTAAACCGAAACATAAAAAGAAAAATTAAAACCAAAACCTAAAAAATAGAAAAAAAATAAAACTCAACTAAAAAATAAATCTAAACTTAAAAAAACAAACTAAAATAAAAACATAAACTAAAATAAATAAACTAAACTAAATAAAAATAAAAATAAACCTAAATAAAAATTAAAATAAATTAAACTTAAATAAATAAATTGAATAAACCTAAATCTATTAGTTTACTTACTTTTTAAACAAACCCCTAAACTCTAAATCCTAAACCCTAAACCCTAAACCCCAAAACTAACCCTAAACCCCAAACCTTAAACCTACAACCTTACTCCTTAAACCTTAAACCTATAACCTTAATCTCTAAACCCTAAACTTTAAACCCTAAACCCTCAACTAACCCTAAACCCTAAACCCTAAAAAGCTAAAAACCTAAACATAAACAAACTAAAACCTAAAAATAAAATAAACATTAAAATAAAATAAAAACCTAAACTAAAACCTAAACCTGAAAACAAAATAAAATAAAAAAAAAAAACATAACTAAAATAAAATAAATAAAAACCTAAATAAAATAAAAAACTAAACCTAAGATAAGAAAAATAAACCTAAAATAAAATAAAATAAAATAAAAATTTAAATCTAAAAATAAATAAAAAATAAAACCTAAACCCTAAACTAAAAAAACTAAAACCTAAAATAACAATAAAATAAACTTAAAGAAAAACTAAACTAAAATAAATTAAACCTAAACCTAAACCTAAAAGAAACTAAACCTAAACCTAAACCCTAAAAAAAAACCAAAATAAAACCTAAACCTAAACTAAAAAAATAAAACCTAAAAATAAATCTAAAATAAAAACCTAAAACCTAAACCTAAACCTAAAAATAAAAAATAAAACCTAAACTTAATAAATAAAATAAAAATAAAACTAAACTAAAAAATAAACATAAACCTAAACCTAAACCTAAACCTAAAAACTAAACTAAAATAAAAAACTTAAACTAAAATAAATAAACCTAAAATACATAAACTAAGCTAAATAAACATAAAAATAAAACTAAATAAAAATAAAAATGAAATAAACTATAATAAATAAAAAATAAACTAAATAAAGCTAAACCTACTAGTTTACTTAATTTTTTTTAAAAAAACCTAAACCCTAAACCCTAAATGCTAAACCCTAAACCTAAATCCTAAACCCAAACTCTAAACCATAAAGCTAACCCTAAACCTACAACCTTAAACCCTAAACCCTAAACCCTAAAGCCTAAACACAAAACCCAAAACCCTAAACTCTAGTCCTAAACCCTATGCCATAAAACCCTAAACCCTAAAATCTTATACCTAAACCTAAAGAAACAAATAAATTAAAAAATAAACTTAAACCCTAAACCTAATAAAGCTAAACCCTAAGAATGGGTAGTCTAGATCTGGTCGTGGAGGAGAAGGCAGAGGCGCATTATCACGGGTGGTGGAGGATCCGAGGTGATATGGAGCCGTGGTCGAGCAAGGGTGGTTGGAAGGCCGGAGGAAATGACGCAACAACCGTGGTGGTGGGTAGAGGGAGAGATTGAGGATATGATGGCGATCCTACCACTGAGAGGCAAGGGTGGTTCGATGGGAACCGGAGAAATCAAGAATGGTCATTCTGACTGCTGCTTATGGAACTGTCTTTAGTAGACGGTTCAATTATCTGTGTTTTGATTTGCTCATGTCATTTTTTTTATCTATGTCATCGCTTATGTCTTGGAAAACTTATTGTGTTACTTGGTTGATGACATCAAAAAGATGAAATGTTGAATATTAATTTGTTCTCTATTAAAAAATAAAATAAAAATATTGAACTCTAAATCCTAAAAACCCTAAACCCTAAAATGCTAAACCCTAGACCCTAAATCCTAAAACCTAAACTCTAAATCCTAAACCCTAAACCTTAAATCCTAAACCCTAAACCCTAAACCTAAACTAAATAAAACCTAAAATAAATAAATAAATAAACCTAAACCAAAATAAAAAAAAAATTTAAAACTTAAACTAAAACCAAACCTAAACCTAAACCTAAACCTAAAAAGAAAATAAAACAAAAAATAAAAACTAAACAAAATTAAAATAAATAAAACCCTAAACTAAACTAAAAAACTAAAAAACCTAAATAAAATAAAAACTAAACCTAGAATAAAAATAAAATAAACTTAAAATAAAATAAAATAAAAACTAAATAAAAACTAAACCTAAAAAAAAACCTAAAAATAAAACCTAAACATAAATAAAAATAAAACCTATTCCCCAAACTAAAAAAAAAACTAAACCTAAAATAAAAATAAAATAAACCTAAACCTAAACTAAAATAAACTAAACTAAAAATATAAAACCTAAACCTAAACATAAAATAAACTAAGCCTAAACTTAAACTTAAACTTAAACACCAAATAAAATAAAATAAACTAAAAATAAACCTAAACCTAAACTAAAAAATAAACCTAAAATAAAAACTTAAAACCAAAAAAGTAAAAAAAAATAAAACCTAATCCTAAAAAAATAAAATAAAAATAAAGCTAAACTAAAAATAAACCTAAACCTAAAAAGTAAACTAACATAAATAAAAATTAAACTAAAATAAATTAATTAAACTAAATAAAAAATAAGAATAAACATAAAAAAATAAAAAATAAAATAAAAGGAACAAAAATAAATAAAAAATAAATTAAATAAATTTAAACCTACAAGTTTACTTAATTTAAAATAAAAAATAAAAAAAATATAAAAAAGAACCTTAACCTTAAACCCTAAACCCTAAACCCTAAAATTAACCCTAAACCTTAAAATTAACCCTAAATCCTAAACCCTGAACCCTAAAACTACAACCATAAACCCTAAACCCTAAACCGTAAAACCCTAAACCTTAAACCCCCAAACCCTAAACCCTAAAACCCTAAACACTAAACCCTAAAACCTACAACCTTAAACCCTAAATCCTAAAAACCTAAACCTAAACTAAATAAAACATAAAAATAAAATAAAATAAAAACCTAATATAAAACCTAAACCTAAACCTAAACTTAAAAATAAAATAAATTAAAAATAAAAACTAAACTAAATCAAAATAAATAAAACCCTAAATTGAACTAAAAAAATAAAATAAACTAAAATGAAAACCCTAAATGAAATAAAAACTAAACGTAAAATAAAAATAACCTAAACCCAAAAAAACAAACCTAAAAATAAATAAAAAATAAAACCTAAACCTAAACCTAAAATAAACTAAACCTAAACCCAAAACTAAATAAAATAAAACATAAACCTAAAAAATAAAATAAATATAGAACCAACCTAAAAAATAAGCATAAACCTAAACCTAAACTTAAAAAATAAAACAAAATAAAAAACCAAAACTAAAATAAATAAACATAAAATAAATAAACATAAAATAAATAAAAAAATACATAAAAATAAAAAATAAAACCTAAATAAAAAAACTAAAATATATAAAAAGTAAACTAAATAAACTTAAACCAACCACTTACTTTTAAAAAACCTAAACCTAAAACCCTAACCCTAAACCCCTAAACCCTAAACCCTAAACCCTAAACCCTAAACCCTAAACTAACTTGAACCATATACCAAAAAACTCAAAGCTTAAACTTATCCCTAAACCAACAACCTAAACCTTAAACTTTAAACCCTAAACCCTAAACCCTAAGCCCTAAACCCTAAACCCTAAACCCTTATCCCTAAATCCTAAACCTAAATTTAAACCCTAAAAACCCTAAACCATAAAGCCTAAACCCTAAACCTTAAACTAACCCTAAACACCAAGCTAACCCTAAACCTTAAAGCATAAACACTAAACCCAAAACCCTATACCCTATACCCTAACCCTATACCCTAAACCTTAAAACCTTAAACCCTAAACCCTAAATCCTAAACCCTAAAAACCTAAAAACCTAAACCTAAACTAAATAAAACCTAATAATAAAATAATAAAAAAACCTAAACCTAAATAAAATAAAATGAATAAAAAATAAAACCTAAACTAAAACATAAACCTAAACCTAAAAATAAAATAAAATAGAAATAAAAATAATTTAAAATAAAATAAATAAAAGCCTAAATTAAATTAAAAATAAAATAAACCTAGAATAAAAAATCTAAATAAAATAAAAAAATAAACATAAAATAAAAATAAATAAACCTAAAATAAAATAAAATAAAAACTAAATAAAAACTTAAACCTAAAAAATAAAACTTAAAGATAAATAAAAAATAAAACTTAAACCCTAAACTAAAAAAACCTAAACCTAAAATAAACTAAACCAAACCTAAACCTAAACAAAACAAAATAAAATAAACTACAAATAAACTAAACCTAAACTAAAATAAAACCTAAAAGGAACCTAAAATAAAACTTAAAACCTAAACCTAAAAAAATGAAATTAAAACCTAAACCTTATCCTAAAAATAAAACATAAAACCTAAACCAAAAAAAATAGTAATAAATAAACTACAAAATAAACCTAAACATAAATAAAGAAATTAAAATAAAAAACCTAAACTATAATAAATAAACCTAAAATAAATAAACTAAATTAAATAAATATAAAAAATAAACCTACATAAAAATAAAAAACAAAATAAACCCAAATAAATAAAAAATAAACTAAATAAACATAAACCTACCAGTTTACTTAATTAAAAAAACAAAACCCTAAACCCTAAAAGTAATCCTAAACCTACAACCCTAAACCCTAAAACCCTAAAACCCTAAACCCTAACCTCAAAACCCTAAACCTTAAACCCTACACCCTAAACTCTAAAACTGTAAACCCTAAACCCTACATCTTAAACCCTAAAACCCTAAACCTACAACCCTAAACCCTAAACCCTAAACCCTAAAACCTACATCCCTAAACCTCAAATCCCAAACCCTTAACCCTAAACTAACTCTAAACTTTAAGAATGGGCAGAACCTTAATGAAAAGAACATAACTGTCACCTAGACTAAGTCTAGATCAGAGACAAGGTGAGGCAATTATCAACATTGGTTGGGGATCACAAGTGCCTGATATGGAGGAGGAGGTTGGAGCAAAGCAATGAAGGCCTGAGGAGCATGCAAGTTATAGCCATGGTGGGGAGGAGAGATCGTGAGATATGATATCCGTACTCAATAAAGGTGGTTCTGATTGAAACTAGAAAAATTGAAGAACAATAAATCTGATCTGCTGCTTATGGAACTTTGTCTTTATAATAGAGAAGGATTTACTCATCTAAGGATTTTGATTTACTCTATGGGTGCTCATTTCTTATGTTTGTTATTGCTTGTGTCTTTGAAAACTTGGGGTGCTACTTGGTTGATGAAATCAAGAAGAAGAAATGTTGAATCTGAATTTTTTCTCTGTTAAAAAAAAACTTAACCCCAAACCTAAAAGTTAAATTCTAAATCCTAAACCCCAAACCTAAACCCTAAACCCCAAAACCTAAACTAACCCTAAACCCTAAACCATAAAAAGCTAAAAACCAAAACTTGAACTAAATAAAATTAATAAATAAAATAAATAAATTAACCTAAACTAAAATAAAAAATAAAATAAAATAAAATCAAAACATAAACTAAAACATCCACCTAAACCTAAACCTAAAAAGAAAATAAAATAAAAAATAAAAATAAAATAAAAATGAAATAAATAAAAACCTAAACTAAACAAATAAAATAAAAACTAAGCCTAAAATAAAAACAAAATAAACCTAAAATAAAATAAAATAAAAACTAAATGAAAACATCAACCCAAAAAATAAACCTAAAAACAAATAATAAATAAAACCAAAACCCTAAAATAAAATAAAAACCTTAACCTAAAGTAAAAATAAAATAAACAAAATAAAATCAACCTAAACCTAAAATAAAATAAACTAAATTAAAATAAATAAAACCTAGAATAAACTAAACATAAATTAAATAAAATAAAATATACTAAAAATAATTCTAAACTTAAACTGAAGAATAAAATCTAAAAATAAACCTAAAATAAAAACCTAAAACCTAAACCTAAAAAAAATAAAATAAAAACTTAAACTAAAACCTAAAAATAAAAAATAAAATAAAAACCTAAAAAATAAAATGAAAGTAAAACTCAACTAAAAAATAAACTTAAACTTAAAAAATAAACTAAAATAAAAAACCTTAACTATAATAAATAAACCTAAAATAAATAAATTAAAAAACTAAATAAATAAAAAATTAAAGCTAAATAAAATAATAATAAAATAAACTCAAATAAAAAAATTTAAAGTAAATAAACCTAAACATACCAGTTTACTTAATTTTTAAAAAAAAAAACTCTAAACCCTAAACCCTAAACCATAAAACTAACCCTAAATCCCAAACCCTAAACTTATAACCATAAACCCTAAACTTTTAATCTTAGTAACCTTAAACCTTAAACCCTAAACCCTAAACCCTAAACCCTAAACCTTAAACCCTAAACCCTAAGCCTTAAACCCTAAACTGTAAAAACATAAACCCTAAATCATAAACCCTAAATAATAAACCCTAAAACCTACAACCCTAAACCTTAAACCCCAAACCTTAAACCATAAACCCTAAACCCTAAACTAACCCTATCCTAAAGAATGGGCAGAACCTTGATGACAGGAACATCACCGTCAACTAGGCTCAATCTAGATCTGGTGGTGGAGGCGAAGGCAGAGGCGATGGTTATCATAGTGGTTATGGGGGATCTAGAAGTGTGGATGTGAGGTGGTCGTGAAAGGGTGGTGGGAGGTGGGAGGAGTGGTGAAGGTTGCCCATGGTGGTGAGGGAGGGATCAAGATATGATGGTGGATCCCGCTACTCGAGAGGCCGTGGTGGTTCTGATGGGAATTGGAGAAATTGAAGAATGACCGATGCTATGGAACTATGTCTTTATAAGACAGTCGATGGGTTTTTAATTTTCTCTATACATGCTCATTTTTTATCTATGTCATCACTTTTGTCTTAGAAATAGTGCAACTGGGATCAAAAGAAGAAATGTTAAATATGAATTTGTTCCCTATTAAAAAAACCTTAAATCTTAAACTAAAATTTAAACCCTAAACTTAAAACCTAAACCCTAAACCCCAAACCCTAAACCCTAAACCATAAACCCTAAACCCTAAACCCTAAACCCCAAAAAAAAAAAACCCCAAACCTAAAACCTAAATCTAAACCCAAACCTTAAAACCTACAAACCCAAACCTAAACCCTAAAACCAAACCCTAAACCCTAAACTAACTAAACTACCCATAAACCTAGAATGGCGTAACCTGGAGACAAGAACATCACCAATCAAGCTTAGTCTAAGGTGGAGGTGAAGGCGAGGCAGGGTAAAGGGTGGTGGTGGGATCCGAGGAGCTAAGGTGGACAGGGTCAAAGCAAAGGAGGTTATGGAGGCGTGAGGAGCCATGAAGGTTTCAAAATGGGGTGGCAAGGGAGAGAGATATGAGATCCCGCCACTGAGAGGTTAGCTATGATGGGAACTATTGAAATTGAAGAACGGTCAATCCAAACTGCTGCTTGTGGAACTGTGTCTTTACAGTAGAGATGATTCTACTTATCTAAGAATTTTGATTTGCATTACGGGTGCTCATTTTTCATCAATGTCATCACTTATATTTTAGAAAACTTGGGGTGCAACTTGGTTGATGAAATCGAAAAGAAGAAATGTTGAATTTCAATTAGTTCTCTGTTAAAAAAAAAACCTTAAACCCTAAACTAAAACATAAACCCTAAACTTAAAACCTAATCCCTAAACCCAAAACCCTAAACCCTAAGCCCCAAACCCTAAACCCTAAACCCTAAATCCTAAACTAACCCTAAACCCTAAAAGCTAAAAACCTAAACCTATGTTAAATAAATTGAAAACTAAAATAAATAAGAAAACCTAAACTAAAATAAAATAAATAATAAAATAAAATTAAAACAAAAACTAAAACTTAAACCTAAACCTAAACCTAAACCTAAAGAGAAAATAGAATAAAAAATAAAAAACTAAACTAAAATAAAATAAATAAGAACTTAAACTAAACTAAAAAATAAAAAACCTAAATAAAAATAAAATAAACCATAAATAAAATAAAAATAAAACTAAATAAAAACCTAAACCTATAAAATAAACCAAAAAATAAAACTTAAAAATAAATAAAAATAAAATTTAAACCCCAAACCAAAAAAGACTAAACCTAAAATAAATATAAAATAAACAAAATAAAATAAACCTAAACCTAAA
Source organism: Cymbidium sinense (assembly GCA_021442155.1). NCBI lineage: Eukaryota > Viridiplantae > Streptophyta > Magnoliopsida > Asparagales > Orchidaceae > Cymbidium > Cymbidium sinense. Next base: position 179,867,398 of record CM038217.1, on the reverse strand, counting down.
CTAAAATAAATACAACCTAAACCTAAACTTAAAATAAAGTAAACCTAAACCAAAACTAAAAAATAAAACCTAAAAATAAACCTAAAATAAATCTAAAACCTAAACCAAAAAAAATAAAATAAAAACCTATACCAAAACTTAAAAATAAAAATTTAAACCAAACCTAAAAAATAAAATATAAATAAAACTAAACAAAAAAATAAACCTAAAATTAAAAAGAAACTAAAATAAAAAACCTAAACAAAAATAAATAAACCAAAAATAAATAAACTAAACTAAATAAAAATATTAACCTAAATAAAAATAAAATAAAAATAAAATAAACTCAAATAAACAAAACATAAACTAAATAAACCTAAACCTACCGATGCAAAATTTTAAAACACCCTAAACCTAACCTAAACCCTAAAACCCTAAAACCTAAACCCTAAACCCTAAAACCTAAACCCTAAACCCTAAAACCTTAAAACCCTAAAACCCTAAACACTAAACCCTAAACCCTAAACCCTAAAACCCTAAACCCCAAACCCAAAACCCTAAAACCTAAAACCTAAAACCCTAAATCCTAAAACCTACAGCCTTAAACCCTATACTAACCCTAAACTTTATGAATGGGCAAAACCTTGAAGACAAGAACATCACCATCAACTAGGCTCAGTCTTGATCTGGCAGTGGAGATGAAGATGAAGGCTGGGTTTCTGTGGTGGTGGGGATCCGTGGTGGTGGTGGCTATGGAGGCCAAGGAGCTGGCTGTGAGGTTACAAATGGTGGTGGTGGAGAGAGATAGATATGATGGATCCCACCGAGAGGTGGGGGAGGTTCTGATGGGAACTAGAGACACTAAAGAACAATTGATCTAATCTACTACTTATGGAAATGTGTCTTTATAGTAGAGATAGTTCTATTTATCTAGGGTTTTTGATTTGCCGTATGGGTGCTCAATTTTGATCTATGTCATCACTTGTGTCTTAGAAAACTTAAAACTCTACTTGGTTGATGAAATCAAAAAGAAGAAATATTAAATCTGAATTTATTCTCTATTAAAGAAAACATAAACCATAAACCCTAATTCATAAACACTAAACCCTAAAATAAAACTTAACCCTATACCTAAAATACCCTAAACCTTAAATACCCTAAATCGTAAACACTAAACCCTAGACCCTAAACACTAAACCCTAAACACTAAACCCTAATCCCTAAAACCCTACACCCTAAACCCTAAACTGTAAAACCTTAAACCCTAAACCATAAAACCTACAACCTTAAACCCCAAACCTTAAATCCTAAACCTTAAACCCTAAACTAACCCTAAACCCTAATCCCTAAACTAACCCTAAACCCTAAATCCCAAACATTGAATAAATATGTCATTAGGAGTAGATCTAAAGAATGACCTAATCCTACCATATTTATGGTAGCTAAAGAGAATCTCTTCAAGAGACTTTACCTTAACTATTAGAGATTAGAATACCATAAATCATATTATAATACCATATATTATAGTATAATGTACCATAATATATTTTAGCATGTAGTGATGTGTTTTGGATGTTATAAGATGTTTTAAATGTTTTAGTATATTATGTTATTGTTCTTATATTATATTAATATAAATCATAAAATTATTAATTTAATAAATCGATGATGAAATTTGTTAAATTTGATGTGGAAATTAGTTGTAGTAAAGGTGCTACGTTATAAAAAAAGTGAGATTTTATGTTCAAAATAAATATTATATGTTGTAATAGATCATATATCATAATATATTATTTTGCATATTTTCAATTCTTTTAGTATTTTACAATCTTGCAGTCGAGCCTACACTAGAATTACTTATAAAAATGGTTATTTAGACTTTAAAATGGTGCAATTTGGCCACATTCATAATAGGCAGAGCATGGCATCATAATATATTATTTAAATTTAGAATATGTAAGTGATACGCTAAAATATATACTTTTTTATTATTTAGACTAAATTTATGATTTTTTTTATCTTAAAATCCCTTCCATGATATGCAATAATAATATAATATAATATATATGTTAGTATTATAATATAGGATGCCATAATATAGTATAACATCATGCATTATAGCATACTTTTGTGTATTACTACTTTTTCTTTAGCATATTTTAGTTTGTTATAATATGATGTAGCAGAGTTTGTACTTGTTTAATTTATAAAAATACTGATTTATAGGCTGAGATGATGGGATTTGGCCAAATTTAAGGTAAGCTTTATGGAACATCATCGGGGTGTGCTATGGTGTGTCATTTAATCAAAAGAATGGAATTTTTTTATCCAAAATAAATGTTCATTTTTAAACCAAATTTGATAAATTTTTTTCTTAAAGTCATTCATTTTAAGGTGTAATGTAAGAAAATATATTATATGAAAGCATATTAAAATATAATGTACATAATAATATAACTTCACATATATATATGAATGTGGTGGTATGTTACTAAATGTTATTGTAAATTTTTGTATATTTTACTTTTGTTATAATACATTGGGTTAAAACACACAAAAATGTTAATTTGGAGGTTGAGATGGAAGAATTTGGCCAAATTAACGGCACACACCAAGAAGCAACACAAAAATTATGCTATTTTGTACCATTTCTAATAAAATAATAATAATTTTACATCCAAAATGAACTTATTCATATTTTGAAAAAGTTTTGTTATTTGTTCCTTTTAAGTTATACTAATGAGGTGTAATGTTAGACAATATATTATAATATAGCAAACTATAATATAACATAATATATTATAATAATAATATAGTGTGTTAATTCACACTATAATAAGCATGATATTGTATAGTTAGTTTGACCTCACAAATCACAATAAAATGTTGATTACAATGTTAAGATGATGTAATTCCAAAAATACATTGTTAGCTTTTGGTCAAGAAGTAAAAGGTGCATAAGATAAGAAATAAGATTTGATGAGACTTCCATTTTAAGGACATGGATGAAAATATGCTAGGGGATCACACATACACTGGACATGACATGTGAGTGATCTATGTTGATGGAATAGAAGAAGAAAATCTATTGGGGATAAGATTTGAATTTGATTTGATTATATGATTTATGGAAAGAATATCCACTAGGGATAAAAATCTATAATCCACTGGGGATTAAGATCAAATCAATTTTAATTTATTTTATTTTAATTGATGTGGAGGCATATATGCTAGAGATATGGGCTCGAGTCTGCTGGGGATTGGGTATATGGACTTTCCACTAGGGAAGTAGGTTTGGGCTAACTATTGGGGATTGGGATTTGAGTTTGATTTCATTGATTTGTTTGGGGATGTATCCACTTAGGATAAGAGTTCGATTGGACTCTACTGGGGGAGGTTGCACTATGAAGGTTGGTTTTGAATTTGATTTGTTTGCTTGACTTATTTATATATGATTCGAGGCTTCTGGGAGAAAGGTGTGATTTAACTTGGGGAAAATCAAATTGGGTTTAATTTAAGAAGTTAATGTATGACGCCGTGTAATAGACCCATCGAAATGCTTTATCACTTTGACCTACCTCGTAAATCCAAAGGGATAGTCTACTAACTATGAGGTAGCTAGCCAACCTGGGCTTGTCTTTTAAGATGTAAATGAAGAAGAAGGCTAATTACATCTTTTAAAGTGAGGAACAACCATCAAGGTGACATATTGGATGCACAACAAATCAAACCTGACCTAGGGTGACTACTGAGTGAAAGCCACTACAGACTTATGACAACTCAAAAGTACTCAGGATTAATTTTATCTTAATTTCATGTGATTTGATATGATTTATTTGGTTTAGTTTGATTTTGAATTGAGGACATATCCATTGGGGAGGTGCTCAAATTTGAGATTTAATTATCTAACCATGTCAAAGTGATGAATCCAATCGAGAAGGGCTATATCGACTTGTCCTATCTCGTGATTTATAAATCCGGATAACCTATCGCCATGGGGTAGAGCTAGCCAACCTAAGGGGTTTCCTTTAATGCAACATTGTGCTAGGAAGAATGCATAGTAGAGTTGCATCATCTAAAGCAGGAACAATAGTGACCAAGGTAAAAAAATTGAACCCAACATAGGGGCAACTACTGAGTGAATGTTGTTGGGGACTTATATAAACTCAAGAGTCGTCAGACGATTCCTATAGGGAGTTTTGCTAAGACTTCCCTATAGATAAGTTACCTGCTTGGGAAAAGGTACTGCTAGGGGCATCTTCCAAATCCATAAGTGAATATATATTTTATTTATATATTTGCATGGTCCCTCAAGTAGGAGGACCACACCGAGAAGGCTATGTTGGCCTCGACATGTCTCAGATTTACTGGACAAAGGGAGAATCTGCAAATCCATAGGATGGATTCTCCAAACACACAGGTGGTTACTAAGAAAGGGGGACTGTTCAATCTGATAGTAATCCAAGTAGTGTCTAAATGGGGTCTCAAAGGATGTGACCCAAATATAGTGCCCACATGAGAGGTGTTGTTAGGGGCGTTATCCTGAGCCCTAGAAAAGAAAGCCTATATGTGTATGGTGGCCAACTCAAGGAGAAAGCATGTAAATTTACATCTGCCATGAGTTGTGTATCCTAAGGTGCGAGAACTAACCAACCTAAGGTGTATTCATCAACATAGTGAGCACCAACCAACCTAAGGTGCCCATCGATGTGCAATGATCAACTAGAAAAGAAAGCGTGTAAGCTTACATCTTTCCAAGAAGAATTGATCATCGGAATAGTCTATCATCAATGGGATAGATGTTATTTGATCTAGAGTGACTACTAAGTGGGGAGACTTGAGGAAGGATTGGACCTAGACTTGAAGTAGTCAGGAGGGAAGGAGCCACTAGTGGACTTATCCTAAACCTCAAATATACTCAAACCAATTAGTGCACGAAGGCTAATCCAAGAAGAAAGTGTAGCAGACTCACACCCTATTAAATGAATCCAACATGAGGTAGCTAACCGGCCACGCAGTATGGCCTACCAAACTAATAAGGCGCTCATCAGTGTGTAGTGGCCAAGTAAGAAAGGAAAACTTAGCAGACTTACATCCTTGAAAGCAAGAAGACCACTGGGTTGACACACTAGCAAGGTAGCACATCAGCCCGACCTAGAGCAACTATTAAGTCAGTGTCGCTGGGGCATTATCTCAACTCGTAGTAGCCCAATACAAAAGATATGCATTTCTTTTATATGTTTATTTTGTGTTTATGTTGTGTTGATGAAGGATAGGATGCCGCTCAGGTTTTTTATATGTATCTTAAACACATCATGGCAGATTCACAAATAAAAATACTTTCAACATGGAAGAGATTGAATTCAAAATGGACTTCTTATTGATGATAATTATTTTCAAACATGATTTATAATATTTCTTTAACTAGAGCCCATTGATTGGAAGCATTAGGTGCTTTCCTTTATGATTAATAAGCTGATAAGATCCTCTTTGGTAGGCCTTCTCAATAGAAAAAAAGGCCTTTCCATGTGGGTTCAAGCTTGCCTCCTATCTTCCAACAGACAATAATCAGTCTCCTTAGAACTAAAATAAACTCTCTTACTTGAAAAGCTCTAGGATGGACCAACTTATTGTGATCTTGAATCATTTTAGCTTTGCATAACTTGAGGTTTTGGCTTGCCCATAGGCATCTCTCCTCCAAACCTTCAAGCTCTTCTAACCACAACTTGGTGTTCTGTTCTACTATGATCTTGCTACCCACAGCTATCCTTGGTGGTGGGAGTTAGACTTCTAATGGTATAACTTTGGACCAGACCAAGGAGTAGACTTAAGTTGGAGTTTATATGTCATGTGGTAGTCTCACAAGCTTAAACTAACCGCCATGCCACTATTATTGTTGTCGAGTGCCTTCTTTAGTATTTGGATGAGAGTTTTGTTGCTTATGCTGCTGCAGTTGATGGTAGAATATCTCTAAATTATTCAATATCTTTGGGAAAAGTTGTTGATCTTGGTGCTCTTGAATGCAGTTCCATTATCAAATATAATTCATTGAGGCACTCTGAACCTATATACGATATGGTTCTTACAAAAATGGAGCACATGCTGAGTTGTTACCTCTCTAAGTCGAATCACCTTTGCCCATTTGGAAAAGTAGTCAGTAGCAGCTAAGATGAACTGATGACTCTTGAAAGAAGGAGGATCAATCGAACCCACTATGTCAGTACCCCGACACTTGAATGGCCATGAAACCAATGGGATATGTAGAAAGTTGGGTGGTTGGTGTAGGACCACACCGTGTATTTTAATTGATGGCATCGCCTAGTCATATCCATGCAATCTTTGATCATTGATGACTAGTAGTATCCTAGTCTCTTGATCTAAGCTTTCATCTTCAGATCGGATTGGTTGGCTCCACATAATCCTAAGTGTACCTCAGTCATGATCTTGTGGGCTTCATGCTTGTCTAAACAATATAATCACATATGATCACCAGCATAAAGACACCATCTATAAGGAAAGTGTTATATGCTTCATCTGATGGGCTTAGGACTTCTCTTAAGGTAGTTTTCCTTTATTTAGGTAATCCATGAATGGTTACCTCCAATCTAACTCCTTGTTCTTCTTGGGAATGGCAACCTCCCCTTCAAGAGAGTACTTTTCGATGAGTTTAATATCAATAAGGGATAAGACTTTTCTATTTTGGACCTCCCCTTCAAGATATTGATATTCTAGATGCTTAGAGTAATGGTTAACTCTAGATCGATAGAGAGCCTCATATTGGTGCAAAGATTGGATAGATGATATGAGAATCTCATCACATTATGGTCGAGAGTTAAGAGAACTATTCCTACACTTTCCTTTCTTAAAATAGTAGATTATGGTTCTTATCCTCTTTGAAAGGAAGCTGTACCATCAAAGTACATCTCCCAATGGTGAATGCTAGTATCCCCTAAGTTCATGACTTGTTCATCAGAAAGATCATCACTAAGCAAAAGTCAAGAGAAGTGGCGGTCGCTAAAAAAATCCACTTGTCTTCTTTTTCACCACGAGTACAAAATGTCAATACTGAGAGGGTCACCATGCCAACCAAATAAAGACGGTCATATCATGAGATAGAGGATTGATCCTAGAGATTAAGTTCACCATATGAGCATGTAGTGGTATAGTTTTGGGATACAAGATTAAAGCTAGGCATTGCTTATCAATGTGGATAATTAGCCTTAAGGATTAGATGATGACCGCGGCATTTTCCTTCTTCATCGTTGGTTTGGGGCCAAGAAAGCAAGAAGGGAGTCATCCAATGTAGCATCATAAATGATGAGCGTCTTACCCGATACGCTAGGAACTGGCATCATCGTAATGCTTGATGTATTCAAGGCATGCTCACACTTGTCATCCCACTGAACTTGGCATCCTTACAAGTTGAGAATGGCTGACATCTTTCAAATAGGTTGGATATAAAGCATCTTAGATATGCCAACTGCCCTTAAAATGATATGAGTTGAGTTAAACTTTTAGGCGGTGGCATTTATAATATTGCCTTGATCTTCTCTGGATCTATTTTGATTCCTTTATGTTGGACAAAAAACCCAAGGAATTCCTCAAAACTACTCTAAATGCACACTTCAGGGGGTTCATTTTGAGGTTAAATTCTCTTAACTAGTACTCTCAATTCAAAGAGATTGTCTTCCTTTCCTATAGTTCTAACCATGATATCATCGACATAGCACTCAATTTGATGATGAATGAGTTCATCAAAGATTTGAGTCATAGCTCACTGGTATGTAGCATCGACATTTTTAAGAATAAAATTCATGACCTTATAGCAATAGATTTTGATAGGGGTTCTAAAAATAGTGTTTCTTTCATCTTCAAGGGCCATTTTATTTAGTTATACTTAAATGAGCCATCCATGAAATAGAAGACTACATGAAATGAGGCAATGTCCATCATCAGCTCTGGGATTAGTAGTGGAGATTCATCTTTTGGACATGCCTTATTTAAATCACTAAAATCGATGCATATGTGAATTTTGCCATTCTTTTTTTAATCGGGATGACTCAAGCAACTGTGGTATTTTCTTCCTGATGAAGCCAACATTGATTAGTTTCTAGACTATAGAAATGACTTGTTATTCTATATCTAATCGCATGCATATAGGAGCTTGCTTGATAGGGTTAGTAGTTAGATCTATTACTAGTTTATGGATCACTATGTTAGATCCAACTGCATCTCTTCATAACTCCATGCAAAAGTCCTTAAACTCAGTCAATAGCCCAACTAAGTCATTGGTTTCAATTTCATTCAACAAAGAACTGATGTTCCTAAGTTGATTTCCTTAAGCTCGTTGATGATTGACTTGATCTTTTCTTTAAACTCTAGCGGTGCATCTTTGACTTCAAAATCATCTGGATTGTTTGTAGTTTCTAAGCATAGCTCCTCATATTAGCTAATGTGATTTAAAAATAACCTATTAGATTTCAAATGATTGGTGATGACTAAGCAGTAATCAACATCATCGACTGGACCCACTATTCCAAATCCTAGTCCTGGTCTTGATTGAGAGCTTTTGCATTTGTTCTTTCATATTCTTTCAAAGTAGTCTAACCTCGCGTCTCACTCAAGCATGGGATTAACCTTTTCTTTGCTAAATTATGAACACAAGACAAGTACCAATAAAACAAAATTATGTTAAATCTTTAAATGAATCATCCTCGAGTTCTACATCAACTTCTTGACTTGAGGATGATGATCCCAGAAAGAACCTCTGAGTCTTCACACTTGTGGTGACTTAGGGGCTTTCTTAACTACCAAACCCTCAGCTTTTTGAAAGGAAAGTGGGGTTAGAGCTAAGGTTCCCAATTCATGCCTAATTATTTCACATATAGACTTGGATACACTAATGGTTTGCTTTTGGAGCTCATCATAATATCTTGCTCAAGTGTCACCCAAGGGAATCTACTATCAGGAAGAGTCATGGTGTACTAACCATATAAGACTCATCATGAACTATATTCTAAGTCTATATGGATAGTGGTACTCCTGGTAGGACATATCTTTATTACAATAAGAAGGTTTTCTACCCTGAGACTACCTCTGAACTGGCTTCTTCCTCTGCCTGGTGGAGCTTAGGTCAACGAACCCATATGCTCGAATGGAGTAATAAACTATGGGTGGAATCTAATGTTAGGCTCCACTTACTCCTCAAAATCTATTTCTGCTCCCTTTTATTTTCATTTTCATTTTTCTTTTCTTTTCTTTTTCTTTTTCTCTTTCTTTTTCTTTATTTTTATTTTATTTTTATTTTTAAAATTTGGCCAAGTTCATGAGAATAGACTTGTTGATTTTGAGGGAGGTAGTAAGCCGCATCCTCATATATGCCAACCTCATCAAATGTAAATGGGTTGAGATCTCTTTTGACATAGTAGACGATCCCATCTCTCATAAACTTTATACACTGATGTAGAGAGGATGGAACTATGTTGCACTTATGTATCTCTAGTCTCCAAAACAAAGCACTAAAAGATCTATCCGAGTCTATAATGTGAAACTTGGCTTCAGTCTTCCAATCATCTATCTCCAAGGGCAACACTATGGAGCCTAATGCTTGTTAACCTTACTTTTGGAGTACAGATTCAATGTTCCCATCTTAGACTTAAGAGTCTTCTAGACACTAAGACTTCCCTAGTCATAAGGCACTTCTAATAATTAGGTAAACACATAACCAAAGCCTAAATACTTAGGAGGGTTAACCATAAAATTATGTTATGCCTTAAGGATTTAACTAATCCACCTACCTTACAACCCAAATGCAATCCACGTTCACCTTCTCAAAACAAACCTCAAGTTCAATTCAAACATCAAATTCAAATCCAAATCCAAACCCAAATTCCAAGATGAAATGATTGAAGCCCATGATCAAATCAAAACTTGAAACCCTTCCTAAGCCATATGACCTATCCCATGGACTTATCCAAATCTTAATCCAAATCAATCCAAAATTAATTGATTATCTCATAATCAATTTATATCTTCAATCATCTTCCTAAATATAAATCAAATCTACATTCAAATGATCAAAGCTAAATCAAACTAAATCAAATTAAATCAAAATCCTTCCTAAGCCATATGACCTATCCCATAGACTTAGCCAAATATTAATCCAAATCAAGTTAAACTCAATTTATTTTCTCATAAATCAATCATTATTTCAATCATCTTCACAAATTTAAATAAAATATAAATTTAAATCATCAAAACTAAATCAAACTAAAATTCAAATCTAAGCCACATGTCCTAAACTCCATGGACTTAGCCAAATTCTTCATTCCAAAACTCAAATTCAATTTATTTTCATGAATCAATCATACCTTCAATCATGCTCACAAATATAAATGAAATCTACAATCATCCAGCCAAACCAAAATCAACCCAAGTCAAACACAACTTAACCTTTTAATTTGAAATGTTCAAATGAACCAAAGCCCATTTGAACCAATTGTAATTGAATTTATAAACTCAACTAAATCAAACTCAACCCAAAATGAAGCCAACTAAACCTAATTGGTCCACTTGGCCCAAAGTGCTCAATTTGACCTATTTGAGCCAAGTTCTAGTTCTACCAATATTGGATTGAACCAAGCCCATGAAAACCTCCCATCATGATTGTTGATCATCGTAGGTTGATAAATTGTCACATATTAGGTCAAACCAAGTCAACTTGGTTATTTGACCAAGTCAACTTGGTTATTTGACCAAGTCAACCCCTTAACGCATATGAACCCAAACTAACCAAATTGCAACCTAAGCCAAATCCTTTGAAACCAATGATTCATACCAAATCAAAATCAATATTTGAAAATGACTTGACCATCAATTGAGTCAAGCCAAACCAAATTGGCCCTCTTGACCCAAGTTTACCCAAATTGACCTAAAAGACCAAATTAGTTAAAATCAAAATATAAACTAAATTGATTGCAACCAATAGCTTAAGTTCATTCCAAATTGATTGTTTAACTTTACCAAAGCCATGATTGGACCCAATTAAACCCAATTGATAGACCAAATTGATCTAATGGTCTGTTGGCATAAAATCAAACCAAATTCAAATTAATTGAATCCAAAGCCTACAATCATCTTCAATTGGTCAACTAAACCCAAACCAACACCCAACCCAATTAATTTGGCCAATTTGGTCAAATTATCAACTAACTCATTTGACCCAAATGAATTCAAATGAGCCAAAATCAAATCTAAGCCAAACTAAACCAAACCAATTGAACCAAAAAACATCCCAAATGATCATATGAACTTGATCCAACCTTGGTTTGACCTAATGACCAATTGGTAAAATTGATCAACAACCCAATTTGACCTAAATGAGTCAAATTGAGCCAAACCTAACCAAATCAACTCCAATTGACTTGAAATTTGGGCTATCCAACTTTCGGCTCATTTCAAATCTGCCCAAATCATATCCAATGCTAAATGATCATTTTACCCTTGGGTCAAGGGCATCATATTAGACAAATCACCCATGTAAGTGGTCATTTTATTCCTGTACTCCCAATGGTCCACCTTCCTAAGACACCAAACCTCGACCAAAGTGGTGGTTGGTTACATGACACATGGGAGGTGAAATCACCTCACCTCCTCCCATTGAGCATTTGAAACTCATAAGACACCCATGATTCCTCTTTGGCAGCCACCTCTAGACCTTCAACTAACCAAGCTAAGCCAACTCACATCCTCCCTACCACCCACGACTCTTTGAGATGGCTGGATAGCCACTAGAATCCAAACCCAATCCCACCATCTGATCAAGATGAAGGGGGTATACATCCCCCTCATTTTCACTCAAACACACACAAAAATCATTCCTCAAAGTCGTAGCTACCCAAGAGCAGCTAGAGCCATTCCTAAGCTCCCAAGCTCGCTCTCACTGACTTTCCATCTCCTGCCCGTAAAGATAGCCCCATTTTTACCTAACTTCCTCATTTCTCCATCAAACTCAAATTAACATTGCACACACCTTCCCTAGGCCTCATCAAGCAAGAATGAATCATTTACTAAGCTTCCCGCGGTGGGACTTTGATCAAAGCTAAGCTCCATATCATCGATTCATGGCCTTCCGAGCAAACATCAAGGAAATTGATCCAATTGCTACTCAACAGGGCTTCATATCCACTAGATGAAGCATCCATGTCAGCCACCGCCTTGAGCTCCTGAAGGCATCCAAAATTGATCCAGTAAAAAATGGGTTAGAGCTTTTGAAGAAAACTTACATCTCATGTGATCTTGACTTTGATCCTCCATCATGTCATGAAGTTGTGGGATCATTTTGGAGTTGATCTAAGTTCGGATAAGCTCGGATCAAGTGAGCAACGGTGGATGGAATCCATTCTCTCTCACTCGCGTGATGTTAGATCACGCACCGTCCATTCTACATGATCAAAATGGACAATCGTGATTAGATCTGCTAGATCGATATGATTTAATCCTATTAAGCTATGGGATTAATCATAGATATCTAATCTTAGATCAGATGGTAGATGAGAAAGTGCATCCACCGCCACCACGTAAGCACTGAGTCAAGTAAGTTTTAAGTAGCCAATCTCGTGGAGCCACATGGAAAGCACATCACACAATAAATGGCATAGAATTAGTTTTAATAGCTTAATTAAACTTCTAAAAATCATAAAAAAAATCATACATAAATAAAAAAATGCAAATAAATACTCATTTTAAAGGTATTTTAGAGGATAATTAATTAAAAATAATCTTAACTAATTTTAAATAGTAATTAAAGTTTAATTAAAGTTTCATTATAAAATTTATTAGCTTAATTAATCTTAAATTACTTAATTAATTAATCTCAAATTTTGTTGGTTAATTTAATGGGATGACCTCTACCTCCCATGATTTTCTTGGCATTTATTGCTCACTTAATTATAAAAATTGGCTAATTAAACCTTAACTAATATTTTGAGTTAATTAAAGATTAATTAATTCAATGAGTAGTAACAAATTGGTTAATTAAGTTTATTAAGCATTGTTCAATAGTAAGTGAACTGAGGAATAGGGTTGGGACCTTTTTCCCTAAGTTCATTTCACCCTTTCTTAAAATGAAATTAATGAAGATTTAACTAATTAATTAAATCACTTAATCAAATTGAAATTATAACGATCGCACCTCAATTTATTAAATCATGGGGATCTTTATGTTTAATAACTTAAAGGAGTTTAATGAAATTATGGTTAGTCCACATGTGTGGGAAAACCATAAGAGTAATTAATTAAGTCCCTTAATCTAATTAGATATTAATCATGATCCAATTGCATTAGGCCCCTTTTATTTTCTAAGATCATTGAAAGTTTATTTTCAATGCATATCATGTTGGCTCATAATTATTTAGTTAATTTTTTTAAGGTGACAAGCATAATTAATTAATCAATTTAAATTTAATTAATACAAAATCAACTTAACTACATTTTAAATTAAATAAAATCACTAATGTGGGAATGGGTTTAAAACAGCAAGTGATGATTTCTCTTCTCCTCTTTAAATCAAATCAAATCTAAAACTTAATCAATAAAGAAGCTTTAGTTTACATTAAATAATCTTATTTAATTTGATTATCCTTAAGAACTAGTTTGGTTGAATGAATCACATGCTTATATTTCATTGTCCTCTTTCCAATCATGTTAAATTTGGTGCATAATTTGAATTCATGCATCCATCTTTTCAAAATCAAGTAAAATAAAATGGATTTCCTTTATGTAAGTTTTGTGTGTTGATTTTATTTAATATATTCATGGCTATATTATCACTATTAAATCCATATGTATTTCTCAAAAGCTTATAAATGTATAATAATATGTGTTATGATGCTAGTTATAAATACAAAAGAAATGCATGTGCTTATAGATTAAGTGTATGAATGTTGAGTTCTCTTTTCTCTATTCATGTGTTGATTTATATATGATTGAATGGTAATGGGTATATAGTTTGGACATCCTGGGAACACAAGGCATTAGATAGCCCCAAGGAGGTCATTTCATTACCTCACTTCCCTAGTTTAACAATGGCACGTACCCGTTTGCTTTCATTTTTATGTATTTCAATATTAGAATTTGGATAGCGCTTTAATTCATATATATAAATGAATCAATCATAAGAAATATATAATCTTTGCATGGTTTTCTTTCCCTCAATTATGTATACATCCATGTGTGTCCAAGAAAAGCAAGTATATATTCTAGACATCCCGAGAATATGAGGCTTTAGTTAGCCCCAAGGAGGTCATTTGATTACCTCACTTTCCTGGTTTAACAATGACACACACTTTCCTATATCTTTGTACATGTATATGTGATTATTGAATGAAAATCCCATTTTACATTAAAATTGCATCCATTCATAATTGACTAAGTGGTTGAATTGATTAACCATAAGATTTGGAGCTTACTTCCTATGTTCATATATATGAGTTTACATATGTTTGAATGCAAATGGGTATTTAGTTTGGACATCTTGAGAATACAAGGCATTAGCAACCTCCAAGGAGGTCATTACTTACCTCACTTTTAACAATGGCACATGCCTATTTCATTTTATTCTTATGTCCTTTATGTATAAGAATTTGATAAAGTTTTAAATTAATATTTTAAAATAATTCAATCAAATAAAATATAAATTTAAATATACACATACATTCAACATTTAAGTGTGCTAAAATATGTTGCATGTATAGATACACTTAGATTAAATCATATGCATGTTACATGTGATGGAAAGGAATGATTTAATATATGTCATGTGGTAGTAATTCAATTAAATTAATCTTAAGATGCCTTTCATTTTGAATTAAATTATTTAAAGTGAACCTAAACTTAGGATTAATTAAATCATTTAATTAGTCATTCACTAAAGAGAACTAAATAAATTTAATATACTTTCAGAAGTGACTTACGGTAGGGATGAAAGAGGGAATTCCTCTTTTTCTCTCTTTATAACACTTAGTTGGTAAGTATAATCAAATGAAACAAAAGAAAACAAAAATTTAAAAGACTTACCACACATGCCTTAATACACACATTAGAATTAACTCACCACTTCTAGCTCTAAGTTTGATGGTGTATGATGATGTATATTTTATTTTATGATGTATTATTTGATTGATGTTAGGTGTATGCTTTTGTAGATTCTGATGATATGCCAATATTAGCCTAATCATATTTTATGTAGGGTTTATGCTTAAAAGATGCTTAAAAATAAATGTGAATGCTCTTTAAGTGTTGTTAAAATCCTTAAGCATAATCAAAGTTAGGACAAGTACTGTTTACTGCAAAGTCCAAATTATAAATACAATTGCTTGGGATTATATGTATATTTAGCTTAACCTATATTTTAGTGTAGTTATATTTAATTTTTCCACATAAATGTAATTTTTATAATAGGAATTAGATTAGTGCTATGGGGATTAGATGAGCAAGTGGCTTTGTCTTAGTACCCTCGTGGATGCTTTTGAAGCAAGCACCATCCAAATCAAAGAAGGAACCAAATCATAAATGGAGATATGAAGAAAGAAGACCCCATAGCATTTAATACAATTATAATTATTCTTCATTTTCAGTTGTATAAGGAGCTCTTACCCATCTTTTCTCTCTTTTGTATGCATCTAACCGCACAGCCTTTTATTCTTTTGTAATAGTTTAAATAATTTTTTGATGGTATGCTTACATTGTGCATTAAGACAACATGCTTTTCATAGTTTCTTAAATTATTAATGTTTTAATGTGTGGCTTTGATATGATTAGGCTCTTAAGATAAAAATAACTTTTCTACCCAACTAATCACTCATAACTAAATTATAAACAACTCATAACCTCATCCTAAAGCCTAAGACATAAATAAGATAATTAAAATATTTAACAATCCCTTAGCTATATGGTTGTATGTTTCACATCATGCTTCCATATTCTTTCTCTCTCTGAATACCTAAGGATCTCATCCTGCATGATAAAGGAATGCTTGACCTATGAGGCATCCCTCAGGATGGAGAGCACCATCTTCTAGTTGATTTGGTCCATAACCCATTTTCATCTTGCATTTAGGCATAAGAAATCCCAAAGCCTCTATCAAAATGATGTCTATAATGAAATAAAATTTGAAAACTTTTCATCTATATTAAGTCATGCTCATACCACTCAAGCTCTAGTCTCTAGGGAGTGTGTTTAGACTTAGTCTACCCTAGCTATCTTGCAATTCACTACTTAGTTTTAAAATTATAAGAGGAGTTAGTCAAGCAGAACTCAAGGAGGTGGTTGTTACAATTTATTCTCTGTGGAGGTAAAACCCTTATGTCCACCCATCGATTAGATTTAGGTTGTGCTTTAGCTCATGCTAAAGATTTAGGATCCGAGGTAGCTATTTCCATCTATAAGCATGAATCCTCAACTTTCGCATTCCCACAACCTTGTGTGGATCATAAGCTCTAGTAATCTAAATTAAATTTCAACTCAAAACCTATAAATCTCCTTGACTTCAAAATTATAAAGCCCAACCATATGATAGATTAGAATGCTCACTTGGCTTGCTAATATCGTAAGCATTAGAATGCTCTACATATTCCAAAAATAAGTCTTCTCCTTGAACTTTCCCAATTGATTTTCCAAATACAACCAATCCTTTGATACTCTAACCTTAAAATCTTTAAAGATGATAATTGTCTACTTTAATCGAGAGTATTCTTAGAAAATTTCATTTCCAAAGATGTACTTAACTATGGAGGCTTACTTCCATAGGAAACTTAAAAACCTAGTCTAATATAAACCCTACTTTATTCATCCATGTACAAATGGGGAAAACTCAAGTACATTTGAAGACCCATCATGCCTAATTTTATTACATGATTAGTCCATTATAAGGTGATGCCTCTATCTTTAAGATAGTACATCATACCTCAATGTCGCATCATCACCCCAAAGGTACCCCTATATGATCTTCGTGGAGACCCCCCCCCCCCCACCTCCTCATACATTTAAAAGAGAACACCATAAGGCCCTCTCACTTGTTCATTAAATCCTCTCAACATCATCCTTTCTTTTGGAGTTTAGTAGATATCATCCTCGCACGCAATGGTTCTCCATAATGTTGACCATACACCTCAATAATCAACTTTGATAGCCTATATCCGCCAACATCCATTGAATGTAAAGAGGCTTAGTTGGTCATCCCTAGAGTAAGTCTTCATCATTGAATATAATACCTAAGATGTCCTTGAGTGGCATGCCTCCTTTAGTAATCTGCCACTGAAGCTAAGCATATCTCTAGATCAAGTAAGGCCTTGATTAGTGATTCACTCATCTCTTTAGATAAGACAAGGGAATTGTATATGCTTAACTTAGATATAAACTTTCTAAGGTGAGCTAGGACATTGTAGTCAATTCTAGCTTGGTCCTCCACAAGCATATCCATGGGTGGAGCATCCTTTGGAGGGGTTATCTGCTCACTAGAACAAATGACTTGCTTACCCTTATCCTGAGGTGCTACCCTAAAAGGTAGAACTTTGTCACTATGTAGGTTGAGTTAAGTGACTTATTGGAATGATGAGCTTGTGGAAAGTTCTACCTTTCACCGCATACCTACAGCTTCTCCTATAAGATCCTTAGAGATGTCAATCTCTCAAAAGGTAAACCCGATCTGAGAAGGATAGTCCAATTCTAAATCAAAATGAAAGGATCAACTACTAGAGTTATTATTTCTATTTAGACTGAGAACTTTCAATAGAATAAAATGCACAAACAACATAAAAGTAGAATCAACTTTCATTACTTTATTTTAGTGGAGGTACATGAAATCAAGTGCAAAGTAAGCAAAGTAAAGGATTTAGTGTCTTATCTACAGAACAATGCTCTGCAGAAGAGGACCCACAGGTAAGAGGTGGTAATGGTGGTGGAGGGAGTAACCGAAGAATGCGGCACCGACTATGCATAAGTAGAGCCGCCTGGGTGTCCTTGCAACCAGCAAGCCTTCCTTTCTATCGGAGGTTTGAGCTACTGTGCACCTACAAGGAAAGCTTCTTGATCTTAGAAATTATTTTCTTTGCTCAAGATAGATATCCTAATCTTCTTGGTCTTAAGAGGATCATCCCCAAGGATCACTCTAATGAACTAGATGGTTATTCTAATAAGTATTCCTTAGGGATAACTATGGATCTCAACTTTCAAGCTAATCATTAAAAGTTATATAATCCTCCAAGACATGGCTGTACACTGGTAGGACAATAGCTAGATCATCGCCTTGCCCACTTCCTCCTCCTCTAAGCTCGAATTGAAAGTTAGTTACTTTTAGATTCTTAAAGATTTTCCTAACTACCTCCCTCTTGAATGATATGGCTTATTCAATCTATCGGGGATATGAATATTGCTACCGCTAGCGTGGTGGAAATGGTCGCTGTATGGCTCCAAAGGGTCAATATGAAGAGGTGGTGGAAGAGGAGGTGGCAAAGGAGGCTGAGCTTGTAGTCTCATATCCCAGTTGTCGCCTCCTCTAATCAATTCATGGCTTCCTCCAAACACCTGGTTGGGCCTAAATGATTGGTGGAAAGGCAACTGCTTGGTTCCTCTTGTAGCTAGCCTTGTTGATTAATTTCTCGAATGTTTTGATTATAAAGCTCTTAAGCATGAAGGCAATCAGGCCATAGGTATTCTTGAGAAGAATCTCAATGGCATGCTATTCAGACAGTTATGGTTTGCAATTCATGCTCAAGTTGTGCCACCTGAGAATGTAATCAACAAGGGACTCATTGAGTTTATATTTCTATATAATGAGGTCCCCTACAGTCACCCACTGCTGAGCTCCAGCAAACCTCTTGATGAAGAGGTCTCTAACTTAGCAAAACTGTTCACCCAACTATTAGGCAGTTCAGCGTACCAACCAAATGCAACACTTGACAGACTGCTAATGAAAAGGTGAAAGAGGAGTGTGTTGCTTCCACCGCAACAAACAACACTCTAAAGTGTGCTATCGTGGGTTCTCACTATCATCAAAGATCTTGAAGGATGGTGGCACAAAACCCTAAATAAAATAAAAACTAAATAGAAACCAAAACCTAAAAAATAAACCTAAAATAAATTAAAATAAAACCTAAACCTTAAACTTAAAAAAAAACCTAAACCTAAAATAAACAAAATAAAATAAACATAAACCTAAACTAAAATAAACTAAACTAAAATAAATAAAACCTAACCCTAATCCTAAACTAAACTAAACCTAAACCCTAAACTAAATAAGATAAAATAAACTAAAATAAACCTAAATCTAAAATAAAAAAACCTAAAATAAAAACCTTAAACCTAAGCCTAGAAAAATAAAATAAAAACCTGAACATAAACCTAAATATAAAAAATAAAACCTAAACCTGAAAAATAAAATAAAAATGAAACTAAATGAAAAATAAAACATAAACCTAAACCTAAACCATAAAAATAAACTAAAATAAAAAACCTAAACTAAAATAAATAAACAAAAAATAAATAACCTAACTAAATGTAAAATACAAATAAAAAATAAACCTAAATTAAAATAAAACAAAAACTAAATAGAAACCTAAAACTTAAAAATAAACCTTAAAATAAAACCTAAAAATAAATAAAATAAAACATATACCCTAAACTAAAAAAAACCTAAACCTAACAATAAAAATAAAATAAACAAAATAAATTAAACTTAAACTTAAACTAGAATAAACTAAACTAAAATAAATATACAACCTAAACCTAATCCTAAAATAAACTAAATGTAAACCTAAACCTAAACTAAAAAGTAAAACCTCAAAATAAAACTAAAATAAAAACCTAAAACCTAAACAAAAATAAATAGAATAAAAACCTAAACCTAAACCTAAAAATAAAAAATATAACCTAAACCTAAAAAATAAAATAAAATAAACTGAACTAAAAAAATAAACCTAAATCTAAAGCTAAACCTAAAAAATAAACTAAAATAAAAAACTTAAGCCAAAATAAATAAACTAAACTAAATAAAAATAAAAAGTAAACCTAAATAAAAAAATAAAATAAACTAGAATACATAAAAAATAGACTAAATAAACTAAATAAACCTAAACCTACCAGTTTACTTAATTTAAAAAAACCATAAACCCTAAATTGTAAACCCTAAATCATAATCCCTGAACCTACAACCCTAATCCCTAAACCCTAAAAAAACCCTAAAAGCATAAACTCTAAAACCCTAAACCTTAAACCCTAAACCCTAAACCCTAAAGTCCAAAACCCTAAACCCTAAACCTAAACCTAAAGTAACTAAATAAATTAAAAAATAAAAGACCCTAAAACCTAATAAAACTAAATAAAGCTTAAACCTAAAGAATGGGTGAATCTTGATAGCAGAATATCACCAACCCTAAGTGTAGATCTAAATGGAGAGGGAAGATATATGCGATGGTTAGTGGAGGTGGTGGTTGGAGCAGTGGTGGTTATGGAGGCAGGAGGAGTGATGGAGGTTATAGCCGTGGTGGTGGAGGAGGGAGAGATCGGGGATATGATGTCATATCCCACTACTCGAGAGATCGAGGTGGTTCTGATGGGAACTGGAGAAATTAAAGAATGGTCAATCCTATCTACTGCTTATGGAACTGTGTCTTTATAGTAGAGACGGTTCTAGTTATCTTAGGTTTTTGATTTGCCTTATGTGTGCTCATTTTTTATCTATGTCATCTCTTATGGCATACAAAACTTGGTATGTTACTTGTTTGATGAAATCAAAAAAAATATATTGAATTTGAATTTGTTCTCTGTTAAAAAAGAACCATAAACCCTAAACCCTACACTAAAACTTAAACCCTAAATCTAAAACTTAAACCCTAAACCCTAAACCCTAAAATCTAAACCCTAAATCCTAAAACCTAAACCCTAAATGCTAAAAGAAAAATAAATAAAAAAACCTAAACCTAAACCTAAATAAAATAAAACAAAAACCAAAACTAAAAACTAAACCTAAAATAAAATTAAATAAACTAATAAAAGCAAACTAAATTAAAATAAATAAAAACCTAAACTAAACTAAAAAATAAAATCAACCTAAGCATAAAAAACCTAAATAAAATAAAAACTAAATGTAAAGTAAAAATAAAATAAACTTAAATAAAATCAAATAAAAACTAAATAAAAACCTAAACTTAAAAAATACACCTAAAAATAAAACCTAGAAAGTAATAAATAAAACCAAAATCCTAAACTAAAAAAAAAACCTAAACCTAAAATAAAAATAAAATAAACAAAATAAAATAAACCTAAACCTAAACTAAAGTAAACTAAACTAAAATAAATAAAACCTAAACCTAAACCTAAAATTAACTAAACCAAAACCCTAAACTAAATAAAATAAAATAAACCAAAAATAAATCTAAACCTAAACTTAAAATAAAACCTAAAAATAAACCAAAATTAGAAACCTAAAACCTAAACTTAAAAAAATTAACTAAAACACTAAACCTAAACCTAAAAATAAAAAATAAAACATAAACCTAAAAAATAAAGAAAAAATAAACTAAATAATCTAAATTAAATAAAATAAAAAATAAACCTAAATAAAATTAATAAATAAAATAAACTAAATAAAAATAAAAAATAAACAAAAATAAAAATAAAAATAAAATAATCTTAAATAAATAAAAAATAAACTAAATAAAAAATAGAAGAAATATAGAATCTGAATTTCTTCATTGTTAAAAAAAAAAACTAAAAACCCTAATCCTAAACTAAAACCTGAATCCTAAACCTAAAGCCTAAACCCTAAACCCAAAACCCTAAACCCTAAAAACCCTAAATAAACCCTAAATCCTAAATCCTATAACCTAAACTCAAAACCAAAATAAAATAATAAAATAAAAACATAAACTAAAACCTAAACCTAAAAGAAAATAAAATAAAAAATAAAAACTAAAATAAAATAAAATAAATATAAACCTAAACTAAATAAAAAATTAATTAACCTAAATAAAATAAAAACTAAAACAAAAATAATGATAAAATAAACTTAAATAAAATAATATAAAAACCAAATAAAAACCTAAACATAAAAAATAAGGCTAAAAATAAAATCTAAAAATAAATAAAAAATAAAACCTAAACCCAAAACAAAAAAAACAAACCCAAAATAAACAAAATAAGCTTCGTTCAGTTGCATTGCTTGACTGACTAAACTAATAAAATGCATAAAACATGAAACTGGTTAAATAAAAAAAAGCATAACCCCAAAATAAAATACACTAATATAAACTAAAATACTCTAAACTTAAACTAAAAAATAAAATCTAAAATAATCCTAAAATAAAATCCACAAACCTAAACTTAAAATAAAAAAAAAAGCCTAAACCAAATTTAAAATAAAATTAAAACCTAAATCTAAAAAAATAAAATAGAAATAAAATTGAACTAAAATAAACTAAACCTAAACCTAAACCTAAAAATAAACTAAAATAAATAAACCTAAAATAAATAAACTAAACTAAATAAAAATAAAAACTAAACATAAATAAAAAACCTAAACTATAAAAAATAGAAAATAAACTAAATAATCAAAAAAAGAAATGTTGATTCTGAATTTGTACTCTGTTAAAAAAAACTAAAATCTAAGGAGACAAAAACCAAACCACAACTAAATCCACAAAACCCTAAACCCTAAAAAGCTAAAAACCTAAAAATAAAATAAATAAAAATCAAAACCAAAATAAAATTAAAATAAAATAATATAAAAACATAAAGAAAAACCTAAACCTAAACAAAAACCGAAACTTAAACCTAAAAAAATAAAATTAAAAATTAAAACTAAACTAAAATAAAAACCTAAAATAAATTTAAAAATAAAATAAAAACTAAACCTATAATAAAAATAAAATAAAATTAAAGTAAAATAAAAGAAAAACTTTATAAAAACCTAAATCTAAACAATAAACTTAAAAATAAAACCTGAGAATAAATAAAAAATAAAACCTAAACCCTAAACTAAAAAAACCAAAACCTTAATTAAAAATAAAATACACCTAAACTAAAATAAAGAAAACTAAAATAAATAAAACCTAAACTAAAACTAAACTAAATGACCAAATAAAACTAAATAAAATAAAAGAAACTAAAATAAACCTAAAATAAAAAAATAGAACCTAAAAAAATATAAATAAAATAAACCTAAACTAAATACCTATAAACTATTAAAAAATGTAAAATAAATAAACTAAACTAAATAAAATAAACCTAATCAAAATATAATTAATAAATAAATAAATAGTAAACCTTGGGTTTCTATTTAATAATAAATAAATAATAGACCTAACCTCCACAAAGACCCTACCCTAAACTAAACTCTGACTAAATCCCCTAAACCAACTTGCACCCTATACTACCACTAAACTCCACACCCTAAACCTAACTACCCAGGCTACTGACCTAAAACTCTAATGTAATCTAACTTAAACTATTAAACCAAAACTACTGACTTTAAATAACCCAAACTGAGCCAAGCTAGCACTAAACCACTAAACAGATCCAACCCTACCCTAAACCCTCTAACCATCCTAAACCACTACCTAAACCTCTGACAAATACTTAATAAGATAAATAAACCACTAAACCTAAATAAAATAATAACATATAAAATAAAACCTCCTAAACTTTAAATAAACTAAAATAATAAATAAACCTAAACTATTATAAAATAAAAT